>CM075820.1:37142035-37523120 GCA_037975025.1 Excoecaria agallocha
AAATTAATTCAAAGGCTATATATATTTTCTAGCAAGATATTATAGCATTCCAAATTAAATTAAAATGCATATGGCATTTAGTGACCTAATGCAATTTTGCATAGTCCCTTACCCATAAATATCAGAATTAATATAAGGCATGGAACTAGTCATCCTTATATATTAATTCTTTTCTTGATATTCCAGTGACACTGAACTCTCAGATAAATAATGATTACTCATTATTTCATCTCGGTATGGCCATACACTTCTCAGTTCACTGATCAAGTGGCCGATGATATTTTCTCTCTTAATGAAAGGGGTAATCCCTTCATTTCTCTCATGCTCTCTAACATGAATCAATGCATACCCAATCATACCTATACTTGTCACTCTGTTACGAGTACGTTAGGTGTATGTCAAAGTAAATGGTAATTCATAAAGAGTTTCATAGAGATTTCAGGTCTAAGAACTCCGATACAAAACTTGCATATGAGAAACAGATACAAAACTTGCATATGAGAAACACTTATGACTTGTACCATGTAGTGTTCTCATGAGCGGATCGTATCCAGATACCATGTTCTTTAACATATATCTATGATCTCTGATTGACACTCTTGTCCTAATGATCCGTAAGACAGAACTCATAATATCAGAGAGAGCATACTAGTCTTAATTCATTGTTATTCCCATAACAATGACTGACTAGGGATGTTTAGAATGAAGTCTCATTTGTTTCAAGGTCTTACAACCATATGCCTCACACATGATAACTTAAACCGAAACGACATTCTTGGATAGTTTTATCAATTGATATGCATAGGAATACAAAAGATAAAACAAATGCCTCATTTTATTAACTAAGTGTTTTATTACAATGTATTGGGGCTAGGGCTTACACTAACACTTCAGGTGATGGGCCTAGGTATTACTTGTACAAAAAATTATGAGCTCTTCCTCATCACAAATCCCATTCCAAATTTCCTACCTGTTCAAATCTTCAATCCCCTTCACAGCATGAGGTTCAAAACCCAGAATAGCGGAGAACTTGTTAAAGATCATTTAGTGTGAAGAGCCATTGAGCTAGAAACTAACATTTCCCCCATCAGCATGGCTATCTTTCCCTATGTAGATCGTAATTGTGGCTAAGAAATCTCTCACAAGATCGGGATAGACCATCTCCCTTCACCCTATAAATTCTTGCCAACTAATGCCTTCAATTAAGTGCTCAATTTCAGTCTTCATATGAATCTCTTGCATCAAGTCTATATTGATATAAGGGGCAACCAAGAAGTCTTGCTGTTTAAATGTAAGCTAGGGCAGCCAAGTAGTCTTGCTGTTGAAATGTAAGCCAATCCTCTTTGAATTCATTTCGAACCCAGGACAGAGTCTTTGATTTGCTTGATCTCAAAGGGCTGAGGATAAAGATCTAGCCTCTGTTCTAGTTCTCTTAGGTGCCATTGCAAAAGCAAACCATTCTCAAATAAGGTTTTGCCATATCAAACCTAAACACACAAAGTAAGAGAAGGAATTTAACATGTAAGGCATAAAAATAATAGCATAGGAAATGAAAGTTTTCTAAATGTATTAAAAATGGTTAAACATGCTTTGAGCAATAAACAACAAGCATGCAAGTGCAACATAAACTATGAAAACCACAATGCCTACCATAAGAAGAACACTTCGATGACTCCTACAACAAACATTACAACTAGTCTTTCTTAAACAAAATAATGAACAAACATGCCAAGATGCCAACAAAACTACATTGAATAGAAAAACAAAGATAATAAATGCTATAGGGAAAACTATCAAAATGAAAAGGACATGATATATAACATAACATAACACAATATTTTTATTCTAACACGAAAACATTGAGGCATCAAGTAGATAAAGCATTGGATAAATATTTAAGCACATCCATCCATTACATTTGATACAAAATATTTGTTTTAAAGAAAATCATGTACACCAAAGAGGAAAAGTTAGGCAAAATAGCATTTTTACTTTTTTAAAACATTTTAACAAACACATGGCATGCATACATAATATTTACACTAAACTACACTAATTCAAATTAAGTTCATGCAAATTTTGTTACTCAAATGGTCAAAGCAACAATTTATGAATCATCCTTCAAAGATAAAGAAGTAAATTGGAATAATTAAATCTGAACCTAACTTTAAACATGTAAACAAACATAAAACACTCAAAGAACATTTCACACACATGAAAGCTCAAAATGCGAACAAAAATGGTATTTCTACTCTAAAGCATTCTCAAGAAAAGTAAGAAATAAAGGAAAGAGATGAAATTTTTTTTAAAAAAAGGCACATTGGATACTTACTTGTTTTGAAGCTTTACAAAGAGAAAGATGCACAAGAAAGGGAGAAATTGGTGGGGAAATGCCAGAATCCACAGGAAAATATGATGGAAAATGAAAGAGTAAGTGAAAAGACATGACTTATGGGTCTATTTATATGCAGACACGATGGAGTGCCCTAGGGACATAGCTGTGACAAAATGGTCTTAGCTGAGTCATACACAAGACTCAAAATGCACAACTTTGAAATTTTGAAAGGCATGGCTAAGACCAATTGGTCTCGGCCCAGCTACCCCTTTGGTTTGAAAAATCCTAATTGCACATGGCTGAGACCACAAGTGACCCATTCTATACCAAAACGATTCACACGCACATGGCTGAGACCAATGGTCTTGGCCGAGTGACCTAAATTGTACACATTTAACTCTCAATAGCATATACCAATGCAACCCCTACTAGACTGAAAACTTAACTTGCTCATGGCTAAGACCAATTGGTCTTGGCCAAGTGATACCTTCTATAATCGGACTAAGGTCTTGCACACGATAGAGATTAAATGGTCTAAGCTAAGTTCCCTATTTTGGAACTTGAACAATAAATGGGACATGGCAGAGACCAATTGGTCTCTACCGAGTCTGACAAAATTTTTGCATACTTAGAAAAATTTCACCCTCTCACACATGTATATAATTATGATAACACTTAGCAAGCATACATAACATCAAATCACCATTTATTAATACTAAAGACAAAAACATAAAATAATAATTTAAACAAAAATTAAAGATATACTTAAAGGAAATAAGTTCTGAGATTTGATTTAGAAGAAGTTCTGGGTTTAATAAGTCGCCAGCTCGACTTTTGATGTTCTCATGGCACATCCTTAAGTTTGGATTTCTTTACCCCAACACCAAACCTAAATTTTCCTTGCAAACTTAAGCATGAGTTAAATGATCGTGACTTGCCTTAGCTTTCATCTTATACTTTTCTAGCAAATTTCCTTCGGACCACTTAGTTATTGGATCTCGCCCTTCGCACTTGCATTTTTTTCTTCCTTGGGATTCATTAGCCACTTCCCCAAAATGTCATCCTCCAGCACTTCTTTGGCCTTAATCTTTGTCTCTCTAATGTCTCTCTAAGGTAACTTCGAACACAACAAACCGACTCCATAAATTTACATGATGGGTGTTTTGTAATCTTTGCCACTTTAAAAGTCATATTTTTATCATTGAACCTCAATGTGACTATTTCCCATGCACATTTATTAGTGTTCTGGTTGTGTTTAGAAATGGTTGTCCAACTATAAAGGGAATGTTCTGATCTTTATCCATTTCTAGCACCACAAAGTCCACTAGAAATATGAACTTCCCAACTTTTACTAGCAAGTCTTATATGAACCCCATAGGTTTCTTGATGGACTTGTTAGCCAGCTGTAGTAGCACACTCGTCTTTTAAATTCTCCAAATTTAACTTCCTGCAAAACAAATGTGGCATGAGATTAATACTTGCACCTAGATCACACAGAGCATGCCCAATAAAGTTACTCCCTAATTCACATGGCAGCGTGAAGCTACCACGATTCTCTAGTTTCTTTGGAGATTTATTGGTTAAGATGGCATTACAATTGTCAGACAAATGAACTATTCCTAACCCTTCTAATTGCTTTTTGTTAGAACAAATTTCCTTTAGAAACTTAACATATTTCGGTATATGTAGCAAAGCATCAACAAAAGGGAGATTTATGTGCAACTTTTTCAACATATCCAAAAACTTAGCTAATTGGTCACTATTTTATCCTTGCTAGCAACAATAAGAAAAGGTAATGAAGACTCATCCATATCATGGCCCTTTTCAATTGAAGTGTTCTTGCCTTGGTTAACAGAAATATTTGTGCTCATCATTATAAATTTTAGGGTTAGAATCACATACCTGCGTCATAGGCTCCACCAATATTGAAGAAGATTTGTTACCTTTGCCCTCTATGCATAATTTTTTACCACTTCTTAGTGTGATAACTTTCACTTCCTCCTTCGGGGTTTCGATCAACATTTGATGGAAAAGCACCTGGTGGCTTTGTTGAAATGGAGTTTGTAATTTGGCCTACTTGTGTCTTTAAATTCCTCATGGTAGCATCTTGGTTTTTATTTCAATTCTCTTGAGCCTTCCACCTAGCCTCTTGGCTTGTCATAAATTGATTTTGGCTAGTCATGAAACCAACAAACATCTCCTCAAGGTTCAGTTTCTTTTCTTGTGGTAGGGGCTACCTAGGTTGAAAACCAGGAGGTTGGTAATGTGCTTGATGAGCTTGTGGTGGTTGATATGGTGCTTAATAATGGGTATTCATAGTTATGGGTTAGTGTTAATGATGATAAGTATAATTGTTGTTGGCTTGGAAGGCTACCTAAGTTGAAAATTAGGAGGTTGGTAATGTGTTTAATGAGCTTGTGGTGGTTGATATGGTGCTTGATAATGGATATTCGCAGTTGTGGGTTGTGTTGATGATGATAAATATGATTGTTGTTGACTTGGTTATGTGAAGATGGATTAAATGGGACTATTGGGTTAGTGTTTAAGGTTGAGGCTTGATTTCAATCTCTCTATAAGAAATTTGGGTGGTTCCCCCACATAGAATTGTAATTGTTGCTGAATGGATCATTCCTTTTATACTCATGGCTTGGCATTCACTTCTTCTACCCCCTTAGGTGTATGGCTTAATTTCCTTTGCATCACTACACGAATTTTCTCCTTAAATACACTTCCTTCTTGGCTAATTGCTGACACATTCTGAACTTTTATCCTATTAAGCTCCTTCTTTAATAATTCCAATTGAGTTTTCAACATTGCCACTTCATTACGGTGTGAACTCTTTGTCTCTTGGTTAATGTCCTTGAGCTAGATAGCTGAGCCTTATTTATGGCCATTTCATCAAGAAGCAAAAAGGCTTCTTTCGAAATTTTATTCATGATGCTCCCCCTCCCCCCCTCAATGTGGCATCCAATAAAGACCTTGAAGTTGAGTTACACGTTACATAGAATTTTGACATTAACTGGTGCATTGCGATCTTATGATGAGGACAACTATTTAACCTCCTATACCTTTCCCAAGCTTCATGAGAGGTTTCATCATTTAATTGTTGGAAATTGTAAATGCTATTCCTTATGCTTGCTATCTTGGTGGGTGGGAAAAATCTAACTAGAAATTTCTCCTACATTTTCTCCCATGAATGGATAGATTGGCTCGGTCGCATGGACAACCAATCTCTTGCTTTCCTTGTAAGAGTGAAGGGAAAAAGCTTTAACCTTATAACATCCAGCTTCACACCTTATATTTGGACTGTATCACTAATCTCTAAGGAAATGTCTAGATGTTGAGCCAAATCCTCTATGTTCGATCCTAAAAATTGGTTCCTTTGAACCATGGTGATCGTTGTCGAGTTTAGCTCAAAGTATTGTTATTGAGGAAGCACTACTATTCTATGCTCCTCATTCCATCTTGGAGTGGTATAATCATGAATAGTCCTTGGTCTTGGACCATTATGATTTCCATTTTGCTATTGTTGCCCTTCTCTTTCTTCATCAATGAGAGGCACATCCAGATTCAATGGAATATTCATATTTTTGGGTTGATTTTGTCTCTTTCTCTAGTGCAAAGTCCTCTCAATTTTAGGGTCAAACAGTGCTAGATGATGTAGACGAAATCTATTCATGCACCAAAATCACCTGAAAAGAATAACTGAATAAAAATAAGTAAAAGAAAAACACATAAAAACAATCAATCAAATTTACAATTAAACACGCCAATATTCCTCACAACGGCACCAAAAACTTGGTCGGCAATCAGCAAGTATACTGAATCGACAAGTAATAAAATGACATATTTTTAAGACCCGTAAGTATTGAACCCTAGGGAACAAGATTTGCGCAAGAAAAAAATGATTGATTGGAATTATGTCCTTAAAGAATTACCCAATTGTTTGTTGGTTATGTTGTAATTAGCACTACTGACAATTAACATAAGGTAAATTAAAAAGTATGAAACAATTAAGATGATAAAAGCAAAAATTAGGAAATGTATAAAATTAACAATAGCTAAAAACATTGTTCAGGAACCTAATCCTCCCCATTCCCATGCAAGGTTCATTTTAACATAACATTAATATATTTCAAATGTTGACAACCCATCTAGAACCCTAGTATCCCTTTTTGAAGCCTACTACTCTAACTGCTCGATATCCCCCATTTTAGAGCCTATCGAATAGTTAGCATAAGTGCAGGTCCTAAGACCTAGGTATGAACTAATATCCCATTTCGGAGCTTACTAATCCAATACCTATTCATTTCCTTCTCTTTTTTTGATTTTTACAGAACATAAACCTTAGATCTAACAGCTCCCATTCCGAAAATACCATCAAAACTACAACGCATATGAAGAAAAATAGAGCATGTAAGATATAACTATTAAACAAACATCCACCCATCAACTTGAATAAGATCAATAGCATAAAGACTTGTATAACAACCATACCAAGATAAGCACAAGGGAAAAGAAACATTCGAAACATATATTTAAGAAAATAAGTTCATATCCTTACATGGTTAGGGGATTCAAAGATCCCTAAAAAATAAAAGAACTACTCACTACTCATAATGAAAATAACAAGGAAAATATAAGAAGAAACTATAAAACCCATTTGGAAATGTAGATCTGAAATTGCAGTAGCTTTTCCTCTTTTTCTCCAAGCTTGGTCTTGATTGAAAACTGTAACTTTAATCTATAAACTAAACTATGACTATGTATTTTTGTATTTTGGTATAAACTATTGTGAACATGTAAATTTCAACAAGTAAATCTATAAAAGCCAAGTATGTAAACCTTAAAAGTATGAGAACTATAAGCTAAACTATAGAGAAAAACCCTATAATTCAAAAACCTAAAAAGATCTCCTTTAAAGCCAGATAGAATGCAACTTTGGTTTATAGAGGGACACGGCAGAGACACTTTGTCATAGCCGTGTCCAGTTGGTTAACAAGTACTGTAGCTTCAATACATGGCTAAGACACTTTTGTCTTAGCTGAGCACACCTTTCTAGACTGAATCATCCTCAAACTTTGCATTGGATATGTCGGAGATAGATGGTCTCAGCCGAGTCCCTTGGTGAAACGGTGCTTTTTGTAATTTTGCAAGGCACATGGCTGAGATAGATTGTCTCAGTTGAGTGCTGGTGTAACACCGTACTAGCATGTAGGCTTTTCGTACATGGCATATATGCCATAATGACATTTTATGCTATTATTGTGATGGATCATTCAATTTGATGATTAACGTATTAAGTTTATACTTTAGGTTCCACTTTATGTTTGGTGTCACTAAGTGACCACTAAGTGACTATTCATTCGGTCAAAATTTCGGTGCCATAACAGCTTAAAAACTGTGCTATCCAAACCTGCGAATTTGAAATTTAACTCTCCCAATAGTCAGCCTCCGCCTCCAATACTCTATTTTCATACATAACACTTCTATACTTATCCATCGTCCAACAACACAGCACAAACATACATTTACAAGTTCATATATGCATACATATATTCCATATACATTCGTCTTCAATTAGACTTCCTAATACAAGTAATAATTTACATGTCATAATTCAAAAATAGTCTAAAACAAAAGTGATCTAAACTTGATCCCAAAATGTGACAAATATACATACCTTCAAACTTCGCTTCCCCTGAATCCTTTATATAAGTCCCTATGCACAGTAAACAAAATCATGCATTAAGCAACAATGTTGCCTAGTGGTGGATACAACTACACAAAATTTCATTTATTGCAATTATTTTTATTTAATTACTTTTTTGCCCTTTCATTATTACTTTTATTAATTTAACTTAATTGACTTGTTTTATTACCTAATTTAATACTCAAGTCTTATTATACTCATTTTTCTTATAAATTGCTATAATATTCTTATTTGAATGTAATATTATAGTTAGGTCCCTAGACTTTTTATTTACCTTGTTTGACCTCGTTTGACTTCCATTTTGACTCATTTGACTTCCTTTGACCTTTAATTTAATCTAGATAGAAAGTTTCCTTTTTGGTCTTCCTATTTGCCTATAAAGTGAAAAATTATGTTTTAGTCCTCAAACTTGTCATTATTTATGATTTTGCGCTTTTTGCCTCATTTGACTTCTTAATCCTTTTTATCACCTTTTTGATGTCAAATTACTATTTTATCCCTAGTTTATCATGTAATTACCATTTCACCTTTTTTAAACATATTAATCTTATTTTCCACATTAATTTCTATTTATTTATATTTACGATATCTTTTATGTAAAATTTACCATTTAGTCCCTGTTTTCATTCATAATTATCATTTTGCTCCTAGTAGTCACCAATGAAAATTCTCGAACCGGATATGTAGGACAAAAACTGTATGACTGCATGAGAATATTGTACAACTGTATGAGTGAGGTGACAACTTAAATGTAGTTATTCCTTGATAATAATTTACTAAGTGATTTTATCGCAGTATATGGGTCCCTGTGGCTAGCCATTATATCCTAGGGTCCTACATCCCCCACTGTATACTAAAGGCAACTGAATATTATACATTATGTTATATCTCCATTATTTTTATCATAGTATACCCATTATGTATCATATTATACATCTTTATTTTTCTTACAATAATGATATACACAAAATCATAATGTATGTAAGCAATAACAACTAAACATGATGAAATTATCTCATTATCATTAGGTAACCCATTCAGCCTCATTAGGTTACCTATCATACCATATGTTTTCTTTCTCTATTTCATACCATTTATGTTCCTAGCATTAAATTATACATATACATATTAGCTAATATCTATTTTACCTTAGTATTATTATGTTACTTATGTAAACACCATTATGTATACATTCCAATTACTATATGGATACATTAACTCAAGCTTAAATCAACCCTAATAGATTTATTCACCATTGTTTTAGTTAAATTATGCTTAATACATTGATTAACAACAAAATAACTCATTACATTCTTTAGGGTACTCTTCGGCCATACTAAGTTCATCCACATATTGTTTGATTTCTTTCAATTTTTATGCTTATTTCATACTAATTCTTCATTTTACTAAGTTACCTAAAATTATTTCTCATTATTCTTTCATTTCGCTTAGTTACATAATAGGATTTCTATGGAAAATTCAAGGATTAAATGAAATTAAGTGTAGAGAATGTATCCACTAACCTTTATGAAGCTTGAAATCACCTAATTTTTCTTTCTTTGTCCTTCCTCCTCTTTGTCCTTTTCTTCTTCTTATGTACCTTTAGACCAAATTTTAGGGAGGAAAAATCATGAGTTTATGTTCCAAATCTTAAGACCTTAATGCCACTAAATGATCATGCTAGGGATGCTCTACCAACCTATATAAAAATCCCTAAATAAAAATAACTAAAACACAATATCTTACCTAGTTAGGCTTACTTTCTCTCATACGAATTCTTTGTTTTCTAAGCTTTTCCTTGCTCAAATGAAGATTCTTAGAAGAAAAGGATGTCTTTTAGTGTAAATGGGCAAAATTAAGGCATGAAATATAGAGGGAGATAGAAGGAATTGAAAGAAAAATGGTGGAATCCTTTTCTTATAGCTGGTTCAATTTCTTCAAGAAACAGGGAGGAAGATTACAGATTTTTGGATAGAAATGTGGAGAATTATAGAATTCTCTATGCTATCTATGGGTCCACCAAATCAATGGCCCAAATTCCTCCATTTACTATTTCATCCAATGGCTTATTTTTAAGCTACTTGTCACCATTTGCTTGCTCCCTACTCCTCTTTAAGCTATGCTGTTGCATGTAGCTAATTATGGCTCATTTATAATGACCATCATATCCTTAGATGAATTAATTATGGTCTTTAAGCCCTCCGATTAATTTAATCTTGATTTTTCACTGTTTTTTTGAAATTAATGTTAGAATGCTATTTAATTTTGAATTTGCATACACTTTCATATACAAGAACACATGGTTAAAATGTCAAGTCATTCTAACAATGTTTTGATATACTTCTAGCTCTAGAGGAAAAATTAGTTAATCCAAAAGTCAAAATTCCAAAGCTATTGGAAAAATTATTTTTTTACTTCCAATAGTTAATTTAAGTCATATCTAATGTGTCTATATGATCGGAATAATTTTTGAAGGTCTTTAGAATATTTTATGGTTTGGTCAAACTTTTGGTCAATCGATTTTATGGTACCGAGTAAAAAATTCTCTATCTTTTTTAAGGGCCTCTTTAAGCTCTATTTCTTCTCAAACTATACGACTAGACTTCATTTGACAACTATTTTCATATTCCAATGTTAGGTCCAACTGCCCACCAGGTCACCCATCCTTAGATGGCCTGAACACGTTTAACTTTTAAACACTTTTAAATTTTTTTGTCTTATTCTATTCCAATTACTCCAAAAATTATCCTAAGGCTATTTTTCATGATTTAGAATGCACCATCTATGTCATAGACAAATTTTGGGGTGTTAGAGTTCTCCCCCACTAATGAAAATTTCATCCTCAAAATTTACTTGAAGGGAAAAGCTGTGGGTATTGCTGTCTCACGGTCTCCTCAGGCTCCCAATTTGCTTCTTCCATATTATGGTGGGTCCAAATTACTTTCACTAGTGGTATCTATTTATTCCTTAACTGGTTAACTTGGCTAGAATCTGCACTAGTTCATCATACGACAAATCTGATCGAAGCTGAACCTCATTTGATGTGATGACATGTGAAGGATCCGATCGGTATTTTCTTAGCATAGATACATGGAAAACAACATGAATTTTCTCTAGTTCTGGTGGTAGCTTCAACATGTAGGCAACTGGTCTGACCCACTGTAACACTTCATATGCATCAATGAACCTAGGACTGAACTTATCCTTTTTACTGAACCTTAGAACCTTCCTTCATGGTGAGACTTTTAGAAATACTTTATCACCTATATTGAATTCTATGTCTTTCCTTTTTAAATTTGCATAGGATTTTTGTCTATCTGTTGCAGCTTTCAAATTATCTTTGATTAGCTTAACCTTTTCTTCAATCTCTTTGTTCAAATTCAATCCCACCAACTTGCTCTCACTAAGCTCGATCCAACACAAGGGAGTTCTACATTTTCTCCCATATAATGCTTGAAATGGCGCCATTTTGATACTGGACTGGTAGCTATTGTTATATGTAAATTATGCTAATGAAAGATATTTTTCCCAACTGCTACCATGTTTCAAGATGCAACACCTTAACATGTCTTTTAGTATTTGTATCACTCGCTCAGACTACTCTTCTGTTTGTGGATGAAAGGTAGTGTTGCAGTTTAAGCGAGTTCCTAATGCTTCTTGGAGCTTTTTCCAAAATCTTGATGTGAACCAAGGATACCTATTTGAAATGATGGAGGAAGGAATGCCATGCAATCTTACAATCTTATTGATGTAGATTTCTACCAATTTGGTTACTGAAAAATTTGATCTCACTTGAATGTGCAGATTTAGTCAATATATCCAGTATTACCCAAATGGAATCATATTGCCTTCTGGTGAGCACTAAGCCGAACATAAAATCCATGGTGATGTGATCCGACTTCCATTCGAGTATGGTGAGTTATTTTAGCAACATAGAATGAACCTGGTGCTCTTCTTTTACTTGCTAGCATATCAAGCATTTTACCATGAAATCTGTTATTTCTCTATTTATTCTTGGCCTCTAGTAAGTTGTCTTTAAGCCTTCATACATCTTATTACTACCTGGATGCATGGCATAACTGCTGTTGCGAGCTTCTATCAAGATGTTCTTCCTCAACTCTACATTGGTTGGTACACAAATTCTCCCTTTATAGTATAAGCAGCCATCTCTGCCTATGGAGAACTCATTGTCCTTTCCTGACTGTACTTGTGTAATGATGGAGGCTAATCATTCCTCCTGCCTTTGTGTGTTCTTTACCTACTATAACTAGTTAGGTTTAATTTGCATCTTGGCTACTAGTGCTCCATCTTGTGTTGTGGATAATTTGACATTCATAGTTTTGAGGCCATTAAGTGTTTCCTACTGAGTGCATCTGCTACAACATTTGCTTTACCAAATTGGTAGTCAATCAAAAGTCATAATCATTAATGAGTTCCAACCATCATCTTTGCCTTAAATTAAGCTCCTTCTGAATGGATAAATATTTTAAACTCTTGTGATTTGTGTAGATATAACAATTCTCACCATACAGGTAATGCCTCTAAATTTTTAATGCGAATACAATAGTTGCTAACTCCAGATCATAGGTAGGATAGTTCCTTTCATACAGCTTAAGTTTTCTGGAAGCAAAGGCTACTACTTTTCCGTCCTGCATTAATGTACATCCTAACCTGTTCCTGGAAGCATCACTATAAATAACATAAGGCTTACCTGATATGGGTGGCGTGATAATAGGAGCTTCAGTCAACATGCTTTTCAGCCTCTCAAAGCTCTCCTTGCATTTGTCAGTCCACTCAAACCTAGCATTCTTCTGTAATAGCTTAGTGAGTGGAGAAGCTATCGTAGAGAATCCCTTGACAAACTGCCTATAGCAGCTAGCCAATTTGAGGAAGCTTCTTACTTCACTGGCATTCTTAGGTGGCTTCCATTCCAAAATGGCTTCCACTTTTTTGGGTTAACCTTGATCCCTTATGCTGATACCATGTGACCAAGGAAGGTGACTTCATTCAGCTAAAATTCACACTTGCTAAATTTAACATATAACAGTTTCTCCCTCATTATTTGCAATATGATCTGCAAGTGCTTATCATTTTCTTCTGGAGTCTTTGAATACACTAAGATATCATTAATGAAAACCACCACAAACTATTCTAAGTATGGGTGAAAGATGCGGTTCATCAAGTCCATAAATGCAACCGGTGCATTGGTGAGACCAAATGGCATAACTAGGAATTCATAATGACCATATCGAGTGCAAAAAGCAGTCTTTATTACATCTGCTCCTCTAACCCGAAGCTGGTGATGTCCTGATCTCAAGTCTATTTTTAAAAATACAATCGTACCCTTCAACTGGTCAAACATATCATTAATTCTTGGTAATGGATATTTATTCTTTATCATGACTTTATTCATTTGTCTATAATCAATGTAAAGTCATAGTGATCCATCCTTCTTTTTCACGAACAGGACTGGTGCTCCCCATGGTGATACGCTAGGGTGGATGAATCCTTTATCAAGTAATTCTTGTAGCTAAATTTTCAATTCTTTCAACTCTGTGGGTGCAATGCGATAGGGTGCAATGGAAATAGAAGTAGTGCAAGGTACCATGTCAATTGTGAATTCTACCTCCCTTTCTAGTGGTAACCCTGGTGATGTCATGTAAAATGTCTATCTTTTTATGTGTGTTTTTCTCTTATTTATGTAGTTAAGTATGTAATATTATATGTGTTTTTATGTGTTTATGTCCAATTTATGTGTTTATGTTTGTTTTTAGGTTAAAATTGGTGAAGTTTGAAGAAAAGGAAGAAGATGGTGAAATTTCGAAGTAAAAGATCACGAGTAGTGTGTGACCAGTGAAGAGCCTCACGAGTGGAGGAGTGAAGAAGAAAGAGCAAGCCATTCACGAGTCCCAGCAAAAGTTCACGAGTCGTGAAGGTAGTCACGACTCTGTAAGGAGAGCAGCACAAAATCACGACTAGAGCAACAAATCACGAGTCCAAAAGAATAGCTGAAGATCATGACTCGTGAGGGTGTTCACGAGTCGGACAAGGCGCTGTTTCCCAAACGGTGTATTTTCTGCACTTGAGTTTTCAGCCATACATTGTGTCCTTTCAGAGGCAACCTTTCTTGACTTATTAAGAGACATACCTGTAGAGTCAAGACATATATATATGGGAAAAAAACTCTGGAGAGGGGGATGGAGAAAAATTAAGGATTTATTTTACTGTTTTCTTAAGAACATTTTTAGTTGTTTTGGATTTTCTGTTTACTTAGTTTTCAAAGGATGACCAAAGAACAAAGCCAAAGGAATAAGAGATATATCAGAAGGTTTAAATAGAAAGTAAACCCTAGGGAGTGATGTTTTCTTGCCTCTTATTTCATCTTTTTTTTAATTTTGTTTATGGCTAAGTTCTTTTGACACATTATAACTATTTAATTTAAGTTGTTACTCATCTACTTATCTTTGTCTATTGAATGTTTATTTTATTTATGTATGAAGTATGATTTAAGTTTGTTTAAGTGCTTTGATTTGCTTAGTATGCTTGATCACCATATTAAGTATGTTAGTCATTTAATTCACAATGAGAGTTGGAATTCTTTGATGGAAAGTTAAATGAATTTACTTAAAGCATTGAATTCACTTAGAGATAAGGAATTCACTTTAAGGGGTTAAAGAATTGGCATAGAACTTCATGGTTTTTATTTATCTCTATAATGACATGAGAATTGCTTTAAAGAATCTAAGTAAGAACATTCTTTATTGACAATGAGAATTGCTTTAAAGAATCTTGGCTAAATTCTCCATTCATATCATTCATACAATTGTTAATTAATTCAAAGATGAACTTGTTTTATTTGGTTATAATGTATGTCCATCCCATCTTTTAAGTAATCTATTATCCAAAATTAACTTAATATATTTTAAGTAGTTTAGTATTTACATTAATTGCATGATTTTAATTGAAATTGTTACCTATCCATTTACTTGTTGTTACGTCAATATAAAATTTACCCCGTTCCCTTTGGAACAATACCTTACTCATACTATATGCAGTCTAGTGAGACTAAGGGTTCAATTAAATCCCCATCAGATTTTGGCGTCGTTGCCGGGGAATGGTTTAAATGAATTTTTATTGATTGATACAAAAGAGTAGATGTTTTAGGATTTTATGATATAAATTAGTTATTTTGATGTATGAAATTTTATTTGGCGTTTTGTTTGTTTTAGTATTAGAGTTTTTTGTAATAGTTTTAGACTACAAGTATTTTGTTTTGAATTGTGTAGGGAACTTAGAAGGAAGCTACAAGAGGAATTTAGTTTCCAAGTAGAAGGAGAACAAAGTGTTAAATTGGAGGAAGGTCATAATTTTCCAATTATGGCGGGTGAAGAAAGGAGAACTCTTGGTGATTTTGCAATGTCGAATATTTCGGAAAGTTTTGGAGGAATAATGGCACCGGCTAGGATTCAAAATGACCAATAATGAAGTTGAATATGAAACCTACATCTATAGGATATCAGCATTGATAGCTCTAGGTACAAAGGCTATCCAGGTGTTTGGAGATTCATCCTTAGTAATTCATTAGGTGAAAGGGGAATGCTCCATCATAGAGGAAAGGTTGAAGCCCTATGTAGAATATCTAAGAAGCCTGAGTGGCCAGTTCGAGGCATGCACCTTCAGATATGTACCTAGAGATAAGAATCAATTGGCGAATGCTTGGCAACCTTACTATCCATATGGGATAATCTCCAAGGGGTGGTTATGAGACCGATAGTCATTATAAGTTCAACTAGGCCATGCTTTAAAAACAAATAGATCATGAACCTAGAGGGAGCCAATGGTAGGCCATGGTCTTATGACATTCAGGGTTATCTAAAGAACTCTATGTTCCCTAAAGAAGCAATAGAGAAAGACCAAAGGATGATCTGAAAGTTGTCAAGTCTGTTTATTAGTTTAGTGTGATTTTGTACAAAAGATAGGTCAACGACATTAAGTTGAGATGCCTGGACAAGAAGAAGGATAAAAAGGTCATGGAAGAAACTCATGCAGGGGTATGTGGGGCCTATATGAATGGTCTAATGTTGGCAAGAAAGATTAAGCACCAAGGTCTCTTTTGGCTAACTATAGATGATGACTGCTCTAAATACATGAAACTATGCCACTAATGCCAATAGTATGCCAATTTGAGCCATCTGCCTATTTCATAATTGTGTAACATATCATCTCCATGGCCCTTTTCGACTTAGGGAATAGATATTATCGGAGAGATCTATCTGATAGCTTCCAGTGGCCACAAGTACATAGTGGTTTCCATTGACTATTTCACAAAGTGGATGGAAGCAGAATCCTTTAAAAGGTTAAGGGCACGAGAGACAGCCCGATTTATTGAAAGGAATTTGATTTGTAGGTATGGGCTACCCCACAATACGGTGTCTAATAATAGGGTTCAATATCAAGAAGAGGTCAAATAGATGCTCAAAAAATTCAGAATCTGACATCATAAATCCTCTTTTTATCGTTCACAAGAAAATGAGGTTGTAGAAGCTACTAATAAGAATTTAAAAAAGATCATGTCCAAGACTATATAGACATACAAGGATTGGGCTAAAAAGTTACCATTTGCACTTTGAGGATACTAAACCACTCTTAGAACCTCAACTAAAGTCACTCTTTTGTCTCTTATATATGGCACAAAAGTAGTGTTGTCAGTAGAGATTGAGTTGTAGTCACTAAGGGTTGCTTTAGAAGTAAAGTTGCCAAAAACAAAATGGGCAGAACATAGGATGGCACAATTGAAGCTACTAGATGAAAATAGGATGAGATCTTATTGCCATAATCAATTATATCAAAAGAGGTTGGCTCGATCTTTTGGCAAGTAGGTTAAAGGTCATCATTTGAAGAAGGGTGACTTGGTATTTAAGCAAATGAGACCTTATGTACCCGACTATCGAGGAAAGTTCAGACCAAACTAGGAAGGAACTTTTGTACTGAAGAAGTTATTATCAAAAGGGTAGCTATTCTCACAAATAGCGATGAGAAAGAGTTTAAAGAACCAATCAACATCGATAGATTAAAAAGGTTCCATGGCTAAGACAAGATCAAAAGAAGAGAAAATAGCTTGTGAGTCAAAAATGAGAAAAAAAGTGGCCTTGCTAAAATTAGGCATGCCGCTAGGGTAAAAAAAAAAAAAGGCACCATAGGAAAAAATTAGGGATTGAGAGAAAATATTTGATCAAGAAAATCTATGAGGGTTGATTGACAATAGGAGTTGGATGCACCCTAAGATGTCACCACTTGAGATTAAATGAAAAGTTATGTTTTTGCATTAAATGTCATATCGTGGTTACTATTATTGTAAGGTCTTAATAAAATGAGAATGCATAAATAATCTAAGTTAAGCATATTGATTAGCATAAAGGAAAGTGTTATTTATTCATAAAGAAAATGTCACACAACAACAACAAGCAAACAAAAGGTAAAAACATCGTTCTATGTCTAATGTTGCTCACACATATTATATTACATGCCATAGATTTCGTTTCCTAGAAAGGTGATCACACTTCATCACCTCTGCTGCTACCTCCCTTGCCTTGGTGCCTCAGCAAAAATGCCATGGTGTCAGGTGCCTCCATAACCCATAGACAATATTGGATGCTAGTCTCAAAGTCATATATTTGTGTAAGCAGAATGTTGGTTCTCATTGGCAGATGTCTCCAGTTGTAATGATGACCAGTGACAAAGACATTAGCTCTCCTCCTTTGAAATTTAATCGAGTATGAACAATGTCTTGCTTTACACCATATTGCCGAGCATAACACAAAGTAATATAGAAAGTAGCTTTACATAAATTTTAGAGTGGAACACACCTAGAAATGCCATCTCGGGTTATATATTCTAGCTTTATCCATAAACACATGAAATTTACCTTTCATTCAACAACTTCGTTCAACCAGATTGCACCTTCCTCTGTAGAGCTAATCTTATACCAGTGTTGTCTAGAGCCAAAGAACCTCAAAGAGTATGCATCCATCACTCGAAGAAGGGGCTCATCCAATATCCTAAGCTTGTCATATAGCCAAATCTTAAAAAAAATACGAGAAAGTATAAAAGCCATTGGAGTGGTTTGGGTCCACTTTAGGAAAAAATTAGGCACAGGTGTAGACATCGTGACCTGAGGTTGCCTAAAGTAGGGTTATCCGATGATGAGAAACTAGGTATATTTCTGAAAGAAAGCACGAATCTCAAAGTTTGGGCCCTAACTTCCATATTTCTATAAATGTTCTTGTGGTTTTCCAATTTGATTTTCCAAGAGTTTTGAAAAAATTTTTTAAAAACCTTGAGTTTTGGCCTCTGATAGTGATAGACAGTCATCTATCATATAAGAACAGCTATCTATGGCTGTTTTCCTTCATTCCAAGGCGAATTTAGGGGTATTTTTGTAATCTTGGAAAATTGTGCAAGGGATGGCCATTTGTCATTTACAAATGCCCATTTCTGGGGTTATTTCTAGATTTCCCATGTTTTCCAATTTTAAAAATATAGGGATAGAGATCAGATTAGAGAAATCTGATCTAGACTAGATTTGAGGTGATTAGAATTTCTAATTATAGGGAATTAGAGTTAGAGTTGATCTCTAACTCTTCTCCAGGTATTTAAAGAAAAAATTAGGGTTTCCAAAACAAAAATTGTCACCTGTGAAAAAAGAAGGTAGACTTCTAGGAGAGAGAAACTCAATTCTCTATTCTTGGAATTCCATTATGGAATCAGGTTCCTCAAGGTAATATTCTAGGATCTATTCATTTTCTCTCTCTAAATTCATGGTCTGCTTATATGGTTATCATGTTTAATTATTAATCATGATGTTACTATTTTATTACTTTATTTGTTAATGATTTTCTGCAATGGCATGATGTTTTGAAATTGTTCAATAGACACTAGAGTGAAATGATAGGATTTTTGGTTTTCGTCCATTGATGCGTTAGAATAATTTGATTAAATTCTTGTGGTTGCATGTTTCATATTGTGTTGGCATGATTTAAATTCTATTTGTTGTTTTTTAGTAGATTTGGCATGTTTTACAGTTATAAAATTGTTTTTTTAGGATTTAAATTTGGTTTTCCTTGCTTTTAGGTATAAAAGTCTGCATTTTGTCTATTCCTTGAGTTACAAACGAGAAAAAGGTCGACCGATGGTCGTTGGTCAGTGCGACTGACGAGACATCTCGGTGCCTTCTTCTTATCCTTTCCTCTTCCTTTGGGCATCTATGGCCTATATTTTGGTCGTTTTATTCATTTTTAATGCCTTTTTGTTAATTTAATTCATTTAGAGTGTTTAGATCTATTTTAATCCCATTTTTGCTTTTCAAACATGATATATATATTTTGTTCTTCTATTTTTTGCTACAGCATGCTTTTATGGATTTTTTATTTAATTAATTGACTTATTTTGATAATTGATTTATTTTGATTTCAAGTGCTAATTAATTTGCTTCATTGTGCGTTTTCTTTGAGCCATTTTTTATGCATTTGTGGAGTTTTTTTGGGAGATTAGCTCACTTTTAGAGGTGGTTTTTCAAGTGGTTCTTTTCTTCCTCTTCTCTTTACTTTTTATTGTATTTAATTTTTTTTTGTATTATATAATTATATTTTGTGAAAGATTTACTTTATGCATTTATTTTTTTAGTGCTTTAATTATTATTTCTGATGTATTTCATTTTGGGATTTAATAATTTATAAAAAAGGATTTGTTTGGCATGATTAATAAAAAAAAGGGGCTTAAATAATTCTTACTCAACTAATTGGGTTTTTCAAAATAAAATGGACCACAAAAAAAAGTCTTATTTTTCATCAAATTTGGGATCACTCATTCCAAATTTTCTAAAAATTGATAATGACTCTTCATCTTTCCTTTTATAAATATGTATGAGGGAACTAATGTTCTCGAAACAATGATTATCCCAATTTATGTATGTATTTTAATTTTCAGTCGGACAATTTGCTTTTGTAATAAATTAAGTAGGAATATTTGCTTTATTTTTACTTAATTGATTGATGTGTTTATTTAGTTTAAATAATATTGTATTGTGTGAGAAGGGAGATAATTGATTAATAATTAAAAACTTAATTATATAAAACATCTAACCAAGATGCCATGTAAGAGTGATGTCCCAAACACTGATCTCTATTTGAGCATTAAAAGGTTGTGATTCATTTTCCAATGTTCTATTAGGTGGCGACTCTGTGCAGCCTACCTCTTTGAGCTCACATTGGACACGTTCATGGGTTGACAATTAACAATAAATTGGGCCTAAACCCCTTTTTATTGTGAAGTGGCTAATTTGTGAGTCATAGTGAGCCTCTTCCAATCTTGGACCTTAAAAGTGGGCCTCCGAAAGCAAATATGGAATTAAGCGAGCTCCGATATGCATCACACTGGTGACTTTGTTGGGGACTAAGAGACCTTGCTCCTAAAATTATCTTGGTTAAGTTACTTATAATTATATTTTTCTTATTAATCCTATCTCCTTTCGAAATTGTATTTCTTGTATACATCTTAAAGCCTTAGAATTAAGTTAGGCTTCCTTATTTTAGCCCCAGTGCTATCCTAAAGCATGCCTTACATTTATTCAATGTAGCAAGGTGTCAAGAAGACTTACCAGCCTAAGTGTAGTATTAGTTGGTATGTAAAATGGTGACCTATCGATCGTTATGCTTATGATGAGCTAGACCTATTGGTAAGGACCATGCTTGGGTAGCCTAAAAGTTTCTTTCACCTGACTGCAACCCATGTAATGATAATAGTTACTTCCCTTAGGTTGTATAAGCATAACAATTCTTTCTTGCTATGTGGGCCCATATGTATTGAACAAACTCAAATAAATTAAGAGGGTATCGGTTAAAGGCTGCCGTGTGAGGACCCAATCATGACCCTAATCAGATTATGGTAAATTAATCAAGATTAAGATTTAATAAGGTAAAATTAGATTATTTTGCATTAATAAAGTTAAGTTATACAAGTGATATCTTGGTAATTATGCACATGAGTATTGGAGTGTAGCTAAAATATTAAGGAAGGATGCAATTGAATTAAATAAGAAGTTTGGGGTTAAAAGTTAAGAAAATAAGTTTTAAGGGTTAAAAATGTATAAGGGCATTATGGGATTTTCCTTGGGCAGATATTTACCCCACTCACCTATTTAGGGTTTATAGAGATGTGAGTATTGGCATTTTTGAGGGATCTCTCTCTGTGGTTGTGGGATGAAGAAGAGGAAATCTAGGGTTTTGGTGTTTTAGCATGAAGGTAATGTCTCCCTCCATAGATCTCTTCTTCCATGTTTGATTTATGATCTTAGGGTTGTAGAAAAAGATGATAAGTTATGCTTGTTGTCTCTATGTATAAGGAAATGAAGGGGAGAGAGAGAACTAGATCAATGGATGTTGAAAGAGTTCAAGCTTGAATAACAGGTACAGGATTTGTCTTTGAGTGTTTACTGTATATTTTTTCCCTCTCTTGTTGTATGTGTTTTCTTTATGAGATTAAGGGTTCAATCTAGTAAGTTTTGATGATTATAACATGATTAGTAACTTAAATGATCATTTAAGTAAGTGGGAAGGTGAGATTTGTGATTTAATTTCATGTCTGCATAATCGGGAAATCTGGGTTTCCCCTTGAGTGGCCACGTGAATTGTCTTGAGTTTTCTTGAGTGGCCACGTAAATTGCCTTGAGATTTCTTGAGTGGCCACGTGAATTGCCTTGAGTTTTCAGTGTCCACGTGAATTGCCTTGAGCTACCTTGAACGGCCGTGCATTTCCCATTTCTCCCATACATGGCCATGCGTGGGAAGTCTTTCTCCCATGCAAGACCACATATGGGGATGTCTCTCTCCCATTCACTGCAGCACTTTTCCTCTTCTTTTCCCTTGCTTGGCCATTTAGATCTTTCGCTTTTTCTTTTGCACAGCCACTTGGCCTTCCTTTTCATCTAATGCACTGCCACATGTACACTACATTTTATTGGTTCTCCTTCACCCAAGCTATAAACCATTCATAAACCAGGAAATCATTATTGTATGGTATATAATTGAGGTGAATTGACTAGTAAAAAGTAAGACTAAGGATAAATGGTTATTAAGTGAAGGTTAATATGTTACTTGATTAGAGTAATAGATTATGAAAATCTCCTTCTCTCTAATGCTAAAGTTTATAAAGATATAATTATAAAGGCATGAATATAACATGAATTATTATAGAAATTAAAAGACATAAATGCTGTTATAATAGGAAGAATATTGAATTAAGCTGTAAGTTACCCAAAGTCACCTGTGAGGTGTATAAAGCATGATCACTTAATTGTGGAACCTTTATATATATATAGAGTGCGAAGTTTAAGGTAACTAAACATGTTAAGTTAAGTAATGATGGTTTATTTGAACTCTAAATTAGAGGGACTTGCGCATGGCAATGTTAATATGAATTATGTTGTTAAAAGGTATGCTTATGCCTAAAGGGCATAGAACTAAAGAGAGCATGAGGCAACTTAGGAACTTAAATAATATGCTATTCAATGTGTCTTATAAAATTGGCATAAGGTATGCACTAGGTCAATGAATGGTTCTGTCTAAAATATTATGATATAACCTAGTGATAATAAGAGAATAGTCGCAAGGGTACCTGTCCAAGTTAAAAAAAATGGGACATCACCTTTTATGTTAAAATATAAAACCATAGAAGCTTGGTTATCTCAAGGTCACAAGAAGAATTAGCGATTAGCAGTAATATGTAATAACCTGCTTACTTGTTTGCTCATGCCTATAAAATATTACGATTAGCATAAGAGCATTCATAGTGTGTTAACGACTAAGATAAAATAAGCTCACATAACTTACCAGAGTATAAAACACAAGTAAGAGGATTCAAATATATATATATATATATGAATATGAATATGATTATGTTAAAGTATATAACTTATTGTCTATAATTTGATAGACCATTGAGGTGAATCAATGAACTAAATATGAACAAGTGTTAACCTTTAAATTGCAAGAGAACCTACGCGTATTACTACTATATGGATTAAAAATGCATGAGTATTGCTTTAAATAATTAAGTTTTGATGTGAGTTATGATAATATGGGAAAGCTACTCACGGCAAATGGTAACAAGGTACGTCATTGAGAATTATCAATGAGTTATGTAATTCAATGTTTTATAATTGATGCTACCATGATATGATGAGTAGTTTGACTTATTATGTGATCAGACATGAGTACCTATGTACTGCTATGATTCAAGTTGCCTTTATATACACACACACACACATATATATAGACATGCATATGAAGATTTTTAGTTGTAAGAACTATACTTCTATAATCGCCTCATTGGCTTCATACATAATATCAAGTATGATGAGATGAACGATATTGATGTGACTATGTGATGACATGACTTACATCCATGTGTAATGGAGCCTAAAGCTCAACATTGATGTACGATAAGTATGATATGCATTCTTTTAAATTGTGGCTGGAAGCTAAATGATGAATTAAGTAACAAAGAATATGATGAATCAAAGATGTTCTTAAAGGGTTAAGCCTGTAGGTCCGAGTTCAGTTGTGGATTAGATAGGCATGCCTAGAGGGATACAGTCGCAGCTGCCATAGTTGACCCCGTTTGGGTCTTGTTCCTTGCTGGAACTATTATTTGACCCCGTTTGGATCCATTGTTTGATATCTTCGGATATCCATAGTTGATACCTTCAAGTATCTATTGCTCCTGTTATCCACCTTTTGAACTAGTACTTAGGTAGGCTATTAATGATGATAAAATATATGCAAGATAAAGTGAAACATGCATTAATTGCTCCACTTGTGTAATGTAAGTATGATGAATGACCTATTATTTGATTGTCTTAATTTCCTTTCAGCTATAAACTATTCTTATGAAATGAAATGTCATGTTTCATAATGCATGATTGAGATGATCACATCAATTGAGGAAGGTTCCCGTGTGAGAATTGGTGTGAGTTAATTCCACCGATGGGATTCCACGGAGAATATATGGACCCTAAAGCATACAATATTCCACTAAAAGTTATATGGACTATAACATGTGCACTAAGTTTCATGTACTGTGTTTATGAAATGCATGCAGGTGACATCGAGACTTTATCTTATAATCACGATATATAATGCTTGTTCTTTATGATCACATGCAACTCCGCCAGTCTGTTGATTTATATATAAATGTTTACACACATGTAGGCATAAGGATAACATCCATTTAACTAAGTGTAATGCATGACATAGAATAATGATTCTAAGAGAATTAGGCTACCATGCTAAGATAACATGAAGGATGTAAAGTTTATGAATATATTATGAGAATTGTATGTCACATGTGAAGTAATTATGCCTACCAGAAATACTTGTAGATGCTATATGACTTAAGTACGCCCTTATACTATAACTTAATGTCGAATGCCTATCTTATGTGAACAATGTGATTTAATGCATTAAGTGGAAATCCTGTACCATGAATAACTATGATGTCTAGACTCATGAATAAAAGGATTATAAGATGTATGATTTATACTAATGTAAGAAAAGAAATGGGTAAGAAGATGGCGAAAGTGATGAATGGCTAATCTTTCAGGAAAAGAGACAAGTCTCATAATGCATTAAATTATTGTAAACATGGTATTCATTAGTAAGGTTTGAAGACTCCTCCTTGATTTTCACTGGGATATAACCACTATGATAGACTCGTATGTTTTTCTATGATATGGTGAAATTTTTTGATATACTCTAATTATAAGGGATTATCCATAGAGTTTTGTTTCCCCACTATGCTTTATAGCTTAGCACGGGTGTGTTTATTCGTGTAGGTTTCAAGATAAGCTCCAGAGGATCGGGTATGATGCTGTTGCATTAAGGATTTCAGGACACTTGAAGGCCACTTATGTTATGGTTATTTATCCATAAGCTTAATATTTTATTGAGGCATGTAATTATGGCTTGTCCTATAATTATTATTATTACTATTATGGTTACTACCTAATCTCTGCTAGGTTTATAATGATGATTGATTATTATGCATGGTTAGTGGATTAGGGTGTTACATGCTATGCCTCGATGGATCTAACCTGATTTGCTTGAATTATTCAAACATATAATGGCCACAATCCATACACATGTATTTTCAATTAAGAGAGGTTATACTGCTGAATTTTCACCATGCACAATATTAATCCATTAGGTTCTCTGTTGATCCATAGGCTAAACCCACCTAGGCAAGAGACCACACGACCTCCTGTGTGGGAGTAATAAGGTTAGAAGGCCTTGTCTTACTTGTATGTGCTTGTGATTGATAGCTAACAAACACATTCATTGCATTCATACATCATGTATATACCATGCTATTGCATTATCATCATGCATCATCCCTAACGCTTTACTTTTGCAGTCGTTATAGATTCATTTAAGTGGTCAGAGGGTTAAATAGTCATCTTGTCCGAAGATCCATGTTCAAGCTATCAGGGTTGAGATCAGAGTTAAGTTTAGAGTTAAGATCTAAGATTAGTTTTTAGTTCAATTAAATTTTTAGAGAGCAGTAGAGTAACTGCATCAAAAATGGATGATGAGATACAACTAAATAAGATTGAGAAAGGTATAGACAAGGTGACAAAGATAATGTCTTTGAAGGATAGGTTAGCAGCTTCTACTTCAGGGCATGTAATGGCACGAGATGACTAGATAGGAGGTTAGATAGGCACTTTTGGAAATTTAAAGAAAGGATAATGGCCCTGGTTGGTGGTTTGGTGGCTTTTTTAGCACTAAATACTAGAACTTAGTATTTAGCACCCATTTATAGGGAAATGGAGCCAATACATGTTAGGGATGCTACCATAATAGATGCCATAGTGCCTCAAGCACCAGCAAAGGATCACAGAGTGAAGAGGAGGTATGATCCTGATAATGACTATATCGAAGAACAGGATGAAGAGGAAGAGCCTCCTATAGTAGTCATGAGAAATAGAGGCCTTATGACTGTAGCACCAGGATAGAGGTCACTTTGAAGGACCTTAAATTGCTCTAACAAAAGCATGACAAGTCTTTTCACAAGTACCTAATGAGGTGGAGGAAGAGAGTAATGGAGATGAAAAGGAAACTCGATATAGCTTACTAGATTAGGCTCTTTATTAGGAATGCAAGCCCCTACCTAAGGGATGGCCTAAAGATGAAGGGACCAAAGGATTGGGAGTCCCTGAAGGACATAGCTATACAATCTAAAGGTGAGTACTTGGCCAAAAGGGCCAGTAATAAGGGTGTGAGAAGGAATTTTGGCAATAACAAAGCAGTTAGGAGTTGTAGTGGAGCAAATAAAAGTGGGAAGATGGTTAAAGTATCTGCTACAGAAGCCAATTAGGGGTACTACTCCAATGTTGAAAAGTCTCTATCTTGGGTGTTGGATTGGTTAAGCAAAGAAGGGAATTACAGTCATTGCCATTGAGGGCTGCACGGAGTCAGGGGATGCTCTATCATAGAGAAGATCAATATTGTACCTACCATTAGCACATAAGGCATCTCACAGATTATTGCCACACCTTGAGGAATAAGATCCAAGATCCGATAGATAGCAAATAGATTTTAGATCCTAAAAAGAGAAAGAAAAAGAAGAAAGGAAGGTACAATTTTGTACCACCTCTTGTTTATGTTTGGGTCCAACCTGCCCAAGTGGTATGTAATGAAGGACTTGTTTGGGAATGAGTACATGGTCGTCACTCATTCCACCCCTAAAGCAACAAAGCCAATTTAGAAAAATTGGCCAATTTTTATGATTGATTATTGGGATTTCCCCATTGAGAGTGAGGATGAAAGGGCAATTGTGCATGTTGATATTTGGAGTTTAGCTAGAAAAAGTGAGGAGGAAGTGAGGGAAGAGAAAAAGGTAAAGGCAGTCACCAAGAATGGAAAGGTAGTGCTTAAAGTTGAGAAGCAGCTAGCCCTTGCTGCTGTGCTCATAGAAAAAGAGGATGAGGAGATTCAGATCATTAACTGTTAAAGAAGAACCAGACCCAAATTTCCATTTAGGATTTATTGAGGTAGTCTCTATCATACAAAGCAAAAGTTAATGGAAGCATTGTTTGAGTTTACTATGGTTGCTACCATTTCACAATTTGAACTATTACATCTAGTTAAGGGGGGAATTAGAGAGAATGTTGTGTATTAAAATGCAGATTTACCCATTGAAGGTAGAAACCATAACCATACTCTCTAAATCAAGGCTTAGGTGAATGGTAAATACACAGCTTGTGTGATGGTAGATGATGGGTCTTCAATTAATGTGTGTCAATTGGTTACAATTCCTACTTTTGGTTTGAATTAGAGTAGGCTGAACAAGTCTGACCTAACCATTTCTGCTTATTACAACTCGAAGAGACAAGCGGTAGGGACTTTTAAGGCTATGGTAAAGATAGGGATGATTGAGACCGAAATCGAGTTTGTAGTGTTGCCTATTTCTACTAACTTTTCTATACTACTTGGAAGGTCGTGGTTCCACAAGTTAGGAGGAGTGCCCTCTATACTACATTAAATGATCAAGATATCTCACGATAGCTAGGTGGTGACCATCAGAGCTGTAAGGGAGAATTGTGTATCTATACTTGAAATAGATAAGCTGCCATTTAGTAGGTTCCATGTATCCATGATTGGTGATGATGAGAATAGGGATGGCCCTACTAATAGCCCATAAGTGATCAACATGCTGAAGAAGATCAATTTCTTGCCTTGAGCCAGTTTGGATAAGAATTCTCAGTGGACTTGGGATGCTATAACTACTAAAGGGTAGAAAGACAAAAAAGGGTTAGGTTATACTGGTCTAGAGAAGAAGAGTAAGGGGAAAGAGGTAGTAGGTGAAGTCCCTCATATCTCTAAGAGTTTTTTGTTAGCCTCAGGGGTCTATATTTATTATAGAGAGAATGAGCCTTAGTTAGTGTGAGACAGAATTGTGCTTGGTTTTGAGCTATTCAATGATATTTTGATTATAAGTAAGGAATTATCAAGCTAGTTAAGGGCTTTTAGGATGAAAAAATCCTCTTGCATCACTCAGCATTGGATAGGGAAGTGCTTGAGGAGATTGTGATTGAGAAGTTGTTTGTTGTTCAAAAGAAGGGCAAAGAGTAGATGGAAGTTAAAACACCACTAGAGCGAAGCCTTGAAGCTGGAAAGGCATATGCAATTGCTGCAAAGATTGAAGATGATGATACTTTCATAGACATAGTTTATGTTCCCGAACTTTTTGATGAGAATAATGACTTTTCCTTTAATTATATTAATAAGATGAACAATTTTGCTTACTTTTGTGATGTTTCTCCTAATTTCAATATACATAATCATGATTATGCATCATTCATATTTGACATCAATTCAACTAATACGTGTTCATTTAATCTTACAACAAAAGAAAATCCAAAAGAAATCTTATTAGCATCAGACATAACTCCTGAAGAGAGAAAAATTTGAGAGAATATTGAAAAAATATGAAAAAGTCTTTGCCTGGACCTAAGAGGACATGCCTGGGATTGACCAAGAGATAGTTAAGCATGCCATTCCTACCTACCTAGGGTACAAGATTTTTAAGCAAAAGCTTAGGTGACTTAGGCCAGAGTAAGTTGAAAAGGTCAAAGAGGAGGTGAGGAAGCAAATACAGGGCAAGTTCTTCGTAGAAGTTCAATACCTAACATGGTTAGCCAACATAGTCACCATAGCCAAAAAGGACGGTAGAGTCAAGATTTGTATGGACTATAAGGATTTGAACAAAGCTTGCCCTAAGGATGATTTTTCCTTACCTCACATGGATATTTTAGCAGACAGTACAGCTGCTTATGTCATACATAGTTTTGTAGATGGGTATGCCGAGTATAATTAGATTCTGAACAAGATTATGGATAGGATCAAGATGGCTTTCATCACTAAATGGGGTACTTATGCTATTGGGGCATTCTTTGGTCCTTTTCAGTAGCCCCATTAAGAACACAGATGCTACCTATTAGAGGATAACAACTAGGATTTTAGATGACTTAATCCTTAAAGAGGTGTAAGTGTATGTAAATGAATGATGATCAAGTCAATTTCTCGAGAAGGCCATTTTAAGGCATTAGAGAAGTTCTTCCAAAGGATTGACAAGTATAACCTTCACCTTAACTTGAAGAAGTGTATATTTGGGGTTTCCTCAGGTAAGCTTCTAGGGCATATGGCAAGTCAGAAGGGAATAGAGATAGATCTTGATAAAGTGGAAGCCATCAGAGAGATGTCAGTACCCTAGAAAGAGAAGGAGGTTAGAGGATTTCTAGGTAGGCTTCATTACGTTAGTAGGTTATAGCCAAGCTGACATCAATTTGTGAGCCAATCTTTAAGCAGCTAAAGAAAGATCAGCTTATGGTTTGGAATAAAGATTGACAAAAGGCTTTCAACACCATTAGAGAATACCTTTTACATCCACCAATGCTGAGACCTCCACAGGCAGAGCCTTTGATTTTGTACTTAGCCATAGAAGATAGTTCAATAGGAGCTATGATGGATTAGAAGGACGAATTTGTAATTGAAAATACGATGTACTACCTTAGTAAGCAATTATTTCCATATGAGGCCAAGCATGTAGAAGTGGAAAAGATTTGTTTAGCGATCATCTAAGCTTTAAAGAAATTAAGGCACTACTTCCATTCTTATAGAGTGTAAGCAGTTGCCAAACAAAACCTTCCCAGGTACTTATAGGAAGTGCCTTTACTTCAAGGAAAGATGGGTAAATGGTTAATCCTCTTATAGGAATTTGACATTGAGTAAATCACTAGAAAAACCATTAAAGGGGGAGCTGTAGTAAAATTCCTAGTTAATCAACCGTTAGAAGGGGAAGAAGTGGTTTATGAGTTTTTTATGAGGAATCATAGCCATAACAGTACAGGGTTGGTAGATGTACTTCGATGGGGCTGTGAACATAAAAAAAAGCTGGAGTAGGAGTGATCCTAGTGACCTCGGAGGGATAGAAGCTGCCCTAAGCTACGTAGCTAAAATTTTAGGTATAAAGCCACAAATAATGAAGCAAAAGATGAAGTTGGAACTTTTAGATTAGAAGCTTTACTAGCTATGGGAGCAAAATCTACATAGGTATTCGAGGACTCTTCTTTAGTAGTTTATTATGTAAGAGGTGAATAATTTGTAGAGGAGGAGCGTTGTTACCCTAAATCAAGAGCTTGAAAGCCTTAAGCAGTCAATTTGAAGTATGCACCTTTAGGTACATACCTAGAGATGAGAACTAGTTAGCCGATGCTTTAGCTACATTGGTATCGATGGGATAACTCGAAAGGGGTGAGTATGAAGCCTATGTTGATCTCTAGTTCTAACAAGGAGTACTTCAAAACTGAGCAAGTAATAGATGTTGAGGTGGATGATGGGAAGCCTTGGTATTTTGACATTCAGAACTACTTAGACAAATCGGTGTTTCTAAATGAGGCTACTGAAAAGGACCAAAGAATGATCCATAAGTTGTCTATTCAATTCATTAGTGTAGGCAAAGTATTGTATAAAAGACAACCTGATGGTATTCAGTTGAGGTGCCTAAATAAAAAGGAAGTTTAGAAGGTCATAGAGAAAGTACATATAGGTGTAGTGTGAAGCCCATATGAACGACTTAGCTTTAGCAAATAAGATTATGCACCAAGGGTTCTTTTGGCTTATAATGGATACAGACTACTCTAAGTATGTGAAAGAATGTCAGTTGTGCCCATAGTATGTAGACTTAAGATACTTCCCAATTTCTAAGCTATGCAACCTTACATCACCTTGGCCATTCACTACGTGGGGTATAGAAATTATGGGAATGATCCATCCACTAGCATCAAATGGACACAAATTCATCATAGTTGCCGTAGATTACTTCACAAAGTGAGTTGAGGCAAAATCCTTCAAGAAAGTAGATGCTAGGGATATGGTCAAGTTCATTGAGAAAAATCTAATATGCAGATATGGGTTACCACACCACATAGTGTCAGATAATGGGATACAATTCTAAGCTAAAACCAAGCAAATGCTCAGAAAGTATAGGGTTCAACTTCATAGGCCTTCACTTTATCAACCTCAAGCAAACGGGGCAATTGAAGCTACCTTTTGCACTATTGGGATATAGGACTATAACTATTTGTTTATGGGACAAAAGTTGTGCTGCCTATAAAGATTGAACATCAATCTTTACGGGTGGTTTTGAATGCTGAGTTGCTAGAGATAGAGTGGGCCAGATAGAGGTTGCTTCAGCTAAACCTATTAGATGGGGATAAGATGCGAGCTTACTATCACAACCAGATCTAGCAGAAAAGGCTAGCTCACTTGTTTTGGAAGAAGGTTAGCAAGCATCCTTTGAAGGAGGGGATCAAGTGTTCAAACAGATGAAGGTAGGAATTCTGGACATTTAAGGCAAGTTTAAACCCACCTGGAAAGGACCTTTTGTGATGAAAAAGTTATTATCTAAAAGAGCTGCGATTTTGACTGATAATGATGGCAATGAGTTTAGAGAATAGATTAACATTAACAGACTAAAAAGGTTCCATGGTTAAGAATCAAAAGAGAAAAAGAGGAGAATAAAAGCCTTGGTGGTCAAAAATTGAAAAAAAAAATGGTGGCTTTACTAAAATTGGGCACCCCATCAGGGTGAAAATAAAAGAAAGGCATCCAGAGCAAAAATTAGGAGCTGAGAGAAAATAATCAATCAAAAAAACCCAAGATAGTTGATTGATGATAGGAAAACTGGTGCTTTTAAGATTTCATTCCAAGATTAGATAACTTTTATTTTTGAATTAAAGTTAAATAATGATCATGTGTAATGAAATCAGACAGAAAGGTCACATTTCTATTCAAAAGATTATTAATGTATTCAAAAGTTGTTCTCTTACATGTTCAAAATTCAAAGTGCTAATAAAAAACAAAAACATAGTCTTTGATTATATCTAATCTAATGTCTATACTCCACTGCTCTATCCCTCCAAATATCTAAGATGATGCATCCTATTGTCGACCACTGGACTGATAACCCATTACTTATATTCGATGGAAGTACTAGAGTCGCAAGCATTGATCTTGAGTATGATAGTCTTCAAAGGAAGTCGAGCCCAGATATGCTGATGGTAACTTGATATGATGGCAGTAAAGAGAATGCCACCACGAAAGACCAACAGGCACATAATGATGTCCTGCTGCTCCCCATACTGGTGAGCACAATGGGCAACAGTGCAGAAGGTCACTCGATATAGTCCACATAAAGGAATTACATCCAAAAGGTTCATCCCGAGTCATAAAAGGAATAGGCAACTAAGGGGACCTAAAGCTAATATCACTATCTGCCACAGTGGCCATCCAAATAGTCCTTTTTTGAGGTGATTGAAAATCATACAACTTCTGTCTAAAGAGATAATGCCATAAAGGATTAATGCCTATAGCTCGGGGAGGAGGCACTATTAGGAATCCCAGTTTCTCCTGCAACCAGATCTAAAAAAAAAAGAGCTGCTAGGGTGAGTTAGATTCATCTCAAGAAAAAATAAAGCAAAGGAATATGTGAAAAATTGAAAGGACACATTTTTCAATAAGAGAAGCTAGTGTGAAAACCCATAAGGGGCGCCCTACCTTTAAAACAATGACATGCCTAGAGCAATAAGGGACTACCGATAAGGCAAGCAATGGGATCAACATGAATGGAATCTAGGCCAATAATTATCTTTGCTAAGATCAAAAGAAATGGGGTCATCCTGTTACCCACACCATCTATGACATTGAACAACCTATAATTTTCAGTCATGCCACCTAAAGTCGTTGCTAGATACCGAGCGAAGCAACACAGCATAATGATGCTAGTCTGGAACTTAGGCACATCAGAAAAATCATCCAAAACATTAATCAGCCACTCTAATGAAAAGGTTCTTCCCCAAGGTACTAAGCTGGTGACCTCAAAAGGAAAAATTCCCAAAGCTCATGTCACCTTCTTTGGATAGTTAAGAAAACATAGGGGTATATAGGGAAGAGTACTAGGTGCAAATCTCACACCAATCTCAGTAAATTCCTCTACTAAGGGGCATAACCCCTGATAAGTGAACCTAAAAATATAGAATCTGGGATCCCATTACCGAACAATGGATAAATTAGGGTTTTGTCCACCCTCACTCTCCTAAAAAACTTCAAATTGGAGTAAGCTATCAAAATGGGGGTTTTCCAAGTTTTTAGGTCATCCAGCAAGTGGTACAGTTTGGTCAAGGTCGGGCTTGACATAATTAAAATATTAACACAATCTATGACTGTAAATGAGATTGAAAGGAAAGGAAAATGAAAGAAAGAAGAGTGAAATACCTAAAGAATAGGCTGACTAGAAAGAAGGTGGAGCTAAGGCATAAAAATTAATAAGAAATCAAGCTATTTATAGAGAATGCCCAACAGACGGCTGTCCCTCGGGAGTGACTCATAGCCTGGCCATCTTCACCCCTAGACTGCCTAATTGGGTCTTTCTACATGCCCCATACATTACATGTACATTTTTACATCTATATGTCTTTATTCTAGCATGAAATGTAAGAAAACCCTAACATTGCAAAAATTCTCTAGAGTTTTAAAATTTTAGGGAGTATTTCATCATAAATAAAATAATTATAATAATTATAATAAAAATAATAATTAAATATAATTGGTTAAATGCGTGTAAATAATGTAATTGGTGGTGAAATAGATCTTTGATGAGATAAATGAAAAGAAAATCAAAAAGGAAAATAATTTATAAAATGAAAAACAAAAATAAAAAGCGAAAAATAAGAAAAAGGAGCGATAGATGGGGCGTAAGTGGCAGCCGTTGCTCGATCACGACATATGCCCTGCCCGTCTGTTACTAGAGATTTGAAAAAATGAGGCTTTTCTTCTTTTTTTTTCTTCCTCCCTCCCAAACTTCCATTAATGACAATTTCAAAAGGTTCTCTCTAAGTTTTTTGGCTTTTTCTCCCCTATTTCTCAACCTTTTTCCAACCCATCTGTGCGAAAATTCTCCCTAGAATAATGTACATCTCAGAGTGCCATTTATTTCTTTTTTTTGTTGCGTATTTAACATACCTATTTCCTAATTTATTTCCTCTTTTCCTTTATGTATTTCTCATGATTCTCTATCATATTGTCGTTTGGATGCTAGTAGGATTGATTTAAAATGCCTAGTTATGTTTATTTTTGTTAATCGATTTTTTTTTGGTCTACTATATTTTATGGAACCTATTTGGTTGCATTTTGTTCTTTGTGAATATCATTTATCGTAGCATAAGAAAAAGAAAGAAAAAGAGAAAAGGACAAATGCATATAGGAACAAAATACACTTAAGTTTTTGAGCTATGAGATTACTATTTGTGTTGATTTTGTTTTAGTTACATTGTCATTTTGGCTTTAATATAGTGAATTTACATGGAACAATTGCCTCTTTTTTGTATCTCTTATTTGTAATAATAATGATTTCACTGATTGTTATCATAGGTTAATTTTAGACTGTTGACTGTGCATTAGAACATGTATTCTGCTGACAAATTGCTAAAAAAAATGAAAAAGTGAACTTAAGAATCAATCCTTTAGACACGATAGAAGTTTATAATGAATTCTCGATGGGCCTATGGTCTGCGTTATTTCTTTTTAATGCATTTTGTATAGGGGGTAGGCACATTTCTAGCCGAAATTTTGTTAGAAATTTTCTAAGTAGTCGTAAGTTTTGAACTTTGATTGTTGTGTATGCTTGCTAGACACCCATTGATGGGCCTAGGACTTTGTGATATGTCTTGTAACACTCAACACGCATTTCAATGCAGATTGGCTAACATCAATTTAAGCCGACATGCTATTGAGATTTTGATAAAAATTCATGCCGAATTCTAAAAGACTAACTTTCAACTTTTTAGAGATGGCTCCACATTACGAAGCATAGGCTACACCAGCTCTATTGACTCTGGAGTGGATGACTGAGTAAGAGGCAGATAGATATCAAGCTTTATCTTGGGTTCATTACCGCATTAGTAGATTTATGTCATGTCAATTCCAGTAGAGTGTGGACATGTTGGACGAGGTAGAAGGATTATTGGCTATTATGGGATGGATAACATTTTTTTGTCTCATCCTTTCATACTTATCTAGATATTACATGGGAGTTCATGGCATCTCTGCAGTACAGAGGGTCCCAAAAACTAGACATAAAGTAGGGTGTCATCACGTTTAGGGTCTGAGGCATCCCTTATAGCATCACACATTGCTAATTTACTGAGGCCATGAGGTTTCCATTGGAGCAGATGTTGTGACCTTAGAAAGAGGAGTGATGAGACATCATTAGGCACATATCACATTATTAGGGGTTGTGTACCACCCAGACAAGGCCAAGAGCACCATGTTTGCTACCCAAGCCTATAGGTACATCCAAAGGGTCCTCGCCATGTCATATCTCGGCCACATTGGTAGTCCTAAATCTTCTACCTTTAGACCATGCATAACCATAGAAGGGTGGACATCACTCATGAAATCATCTCCACCTTGGTCAGAGTAGCTAGCCAGTTTGCCACACAGATCTGCATAGGGAGAGTAGTGACCCACTTATTGTTAGACTTGGGGATAGATGAGAGGACCTTTGGTCTAACACTCAAGGAGGAGATCCTTATAGACTTACAGGTAACCCTCATCATAAAGATGGTCGAACCGATTCGTGGACAGGTCGAACAGTATAGGCTATTGACAGTTTCACAGACTAGAGTCATTATAGGTTGCCGCCCATAATGCTAAAGCCACTAATAGAGGATCAGAGCTAGAAGCATAAGGCACCTCTAGGGCCACCTGTTCATCCTGATTACCTTTGCAAGATAAGCCACATGAGCCCTAGGGGGCAGACATGGATATAGATTTCGAGATGGATATATGGATGGATCTAAATGACCTGCTCAATGGATCATCTCCTCCTCTGGTACCTCTATGATCTTATATTTGACCATAACCTTTGCCTTCCAGAGCATCCAAGAGGTTTTCACATTATAGGGATCCTTGGTGCATCCAGCTTGAGAGCACCACCACCGCCTCAGCCTACACCGACTACTGTGGGTCCTACATGTGATGAACTAGCTTAAAGGTTAGACAGATTGGAGGTTTCCATGCAAACCTTTGTCTAGTGATATCAACTAGTTGTGGATAGGATTTTGAGGGCACTTACAACTGTTGGGGCCAGGTTAGATGCAACATTATTGTTGACGCAAGGCCATATCCATATTTTAATGATAATCAAACCTTAAATAAACTCTAGTGTGAATTGTGTTCTAAGAATATTTTTGTAGGAAATTCTAAATACCTTTCTAATGCAAATATCAAAAATGAATATTGTAATGGATTCATAAAGACTCAAATTGAAGAATGCCTTAGTATATAGGAAATTAGGATATTAAAATGTAAGATCAAATTAAGGCATAATCTATCTCTCATGCATACATATTCTAAGTTTTTAAAATTACATAAAAATGTTTTAAGTCATAAAATTAAGTTTTACTTAAAACTTGTTTATTACATAAAATGTTTTAGAATTTGGCTTGTTAGAAATTTGTCATTAGAAATTGGATTAGAAATCTGGATAGATTTTTGGACAGAAATCATTCTAGCACTACAGGATAAAATAACGACTAGTTAACGGCTAATTGGACCAAAAATTAAATGTTTTGCCCTCCAATGGCTATTTTTAGGATTCAACTTTTAAAATTGATTATTTTGGGTATAAATACTTGTAGTAAGACCTATTAGATGGTTAGATATCATTTGGAAAGAATTTTCAACCTCTTAAGAAAAAAAAAAGCTTACTTCTTTTAAATCTCACTTTTCATCTTTACACTTCATCTTTACATATTCTCCCTAATCTAATTATACCTTTTGTTGTAATTACTTGTGAGGAATTTTTATTGTGAAAGATTATGAGTTTGGGTTGGCTAGAACCTATGGTAAAATTCTAGTAAGTGTTTAAATCTTTTACTTAGGGAAAAAGATTGTGGGTAGATATAAAGAGGTTTGTATATTGGCTTTGACTCTTGTCCATGATTTAAGAATGGAAAGTAATGCTCAAGAGTAATTCTTGAGGAGTGGAGGTGGGCAATGTGGCCGAACCACTATAAATTATGTGTGTGCTCTACTTTTTGACTTTGTTTTTTTATTTTGTCATACATTTTGGAAATTGTCTTTTCAAAATTCCGTAAAACAAATTTTTGAAACATTCATAACAAATATAACATACATTTTTTTCAGAATTACATTTGAAGTTTAAATTAAAAAATGAACTTGCATAATCCAAGTATGCATTTTGTCTTGCATTGTCTATATTTTCAGTCAAAAATCTGGTTTTGCATAAAATTCTATTACATTAGAATTTGACCATAAAATTTTAAAACACCTAATTCACCCCCCCTCTTGAGTGTCTTTCGGGACCTACATTTGGTGTCAGAGTGGTTCTCTATTCCCTAAAGCTTAATCTCCTTGAGTGATGCTAAAAATGGCCGAGTCTAGTAGTTTCCCAATTACTACTCCACTTAAAGAGGGACATTCTGTCCATCGTCCTTCCATGTTCAACGGTGAAAATTATTCATTTTGAAAGGTTATCATGAGGTACTTTATCCAATCTCAAGATATAGATTGTTGGGATATTATTGAAGATGGATATGAGCATCCTCTAAAGAAATCTGATGAAGAAGGTGCTTCAGAGTCTGCTATAGTACTAAAAACTAGAAAAGAGTTCTTAGAAGCTGAAAAGAGAAAAGTGCAGCAAAATTCTAAAGCTATAAGTATTTTTTTTGTTCGCTGCATACAAATGAATTCAATAGAGTTTTTGGATGTGATACAACAAAAGAAATCTAGGACAAGCTACAAGCTACCTATGAAGGTACAAATCAAGTTAAAGATACTCAACTTCATGTTCTTATGGTTGATTATGAATCTTTCAAAATGAAGCCAGAAGAATCAATTTCTGAGGTAATTAATAGGTATGTTAAGTTAGCTAATGAAATTAAAGCTCTTGGTAAGAAACTTGATGAACATAATAAAATTACTAAGCTTGTTAGAGGTCTAACACCTAGATGGGAAGCAAAAGAATCAATTATATTAGATAAGGATCTTAGTACTTTAAATTTTGATAATGTTTACAGATCTTTTATTTTTCATGAGCTTTACATTAAGTCTTAAGATGCAGAAAAAGAAAAAGATAGAAAATTGAAAGCTATTGCTCTCAAAGAAGAATTTGGAAGTGATTATTCTATAGGTGATGATGAGATGGCCTTGATTACAAAAAAGTTCAGAAAGCTATACACAAAAGGAAAAAAAATCATACAGAAAACAAACTAGAAATTCTCTCATCATAAGGCAAAAAAACTCATCAAAATCTACTGGAGACATGGTTTGCTATGAATAGAACAAACCTGGTCACATCAAATTCAAGTGTCTAAATCTAAAAAAAAGAGAAGAAGTTTAGAAAGAAAGCTATAAAAGCTACATGGAGTGACAATGAAGACTCTTGCATAAGTGAACCAAAATCTGTAAATTCTGATGATATTGGTCTGATGGTAATTTCGGATCATGAAAAGCAGAATTCTAATTCTAATAAAGAACAGAATGCTAATGGTAATAGAAAATATCCTAAAAAAGATTCAAAAAATTCCGAAGTAAGTGATTATGATTCAAATGGAAATGGTGATGAATATGAAAAAATGCTTGAGTGCTTTGAAAATTTGCATCACAAATATTATTAAAAAGATGCATATATAAGAAATTTGATGCATTATGTGTGGAGCATGAAAATGTTAAAGAGACAAAAATCAAATTAAGAAATGAGTATTATGACTTAGAGGTAAATATATCTCCTTGAAAGAAAAATGCAATATGAAAGAAAAATAGATTTATGTATGTAATGAAAATTCTATTGAAAATCTGAATGCAAAATTTGTTCATAAAACATATGCAAGTACATCAAAAAGCTATCACAGAAATTACATCCAAAAAAGGCCTAAAAAATATTCATCTAATAAAATGGTAATTAGTTCTTCTGCTACATGCTTTTATTGATGTAAAAAATGATATATTTCAAAATTTTGTTATTATAAGAAAAATGCTAATTTAGCCAATTAGAAATGGGTGGTTAAAAATTCTCCAAGTTTGTTAACTAATAATGAAGGACCCAAGAAAGATTGGATACTTAAAAACACTTAATTTCTTTCCAGATTTGCCTAAGGAGCACCAAGACAAAAAAGTGGTATACAGATAGTGGCTACTCTAAGCATATAACATGGGATAAAACTAAGTTTTCTAAATTGGAAAAATCTACAGGTGGTTCTGTCAATTTTGGTGATAATAAAAAGGGAAAACCATTGGTATTGGAACCATTGGAACTAATCAAATTATTGAAGATATTTCTCTTGTTAAAGGTCTAATGTGTAACTTATTAAGCATTAGTCAACTTTGTGACAAGAAAAGGCGAGTTATCTTTGAAGTAGATCATTGTAGAGTAGAAGATGTTGAAACGGAAAAATCTATTTTAAAAGGGCAGAGATCTGAAAATATCTATTTGGTAAACCTAGATGATATTCATAAAAGTGAAGCTAAATTTCTAATTTCTAAAGAAGATCTAAGTATCTTGTGCTACAGAAAATTAGGACGTGCAAGCTTTCATGCATTAGAAAAGCTGGTCAGAAAAGATTTGGTGAAGGGAATGCCAAAAATAAAGATCGATACAAATCATGTATGTAAGGTGTGCCAACTTGGAAAACAAACCAGAAATTCACATAAATCTAAAAATGAGATTTTCCACTAAAAAAGCTTTGGAGCTTCTACACATGGATATATTTAAACCTATAAGTCCTTCAAGTATTGGTGGAAAATCATATGTATTTAATGTGGTGGATGACTACACAAGATATACATGGATAATGTTTCTTGCTCATAAGGATGAGGCATTTGAAGCTTTTAAGAAGTTAAGTAGGAAGATTCAAAATGAAAAGGGATACAAAATCACAAGCATTAGAAGTGACCATGGAGGAGAAATTGAGAATCAAAAATTTAAATAATTCTGTAACAATTCTGGAATAAAGCATACCTTCTCTACTCCAAGAACACCATAGTAGAATGAATGGTGTTGTAAAAAGGAAGAAAAAAACTCTTTAAGAAATGGCCAAAACGATGCTGAATGAGAACAACTTGCCAAAACATTTCTAGGCTAAGGCAATCAACACTGGATGCTACATTCTAAACAAAATTCTAATTAGAACAGTGTTATAAAAGACAATATGAACTATGGAAAGGCAGAAAACCAAATATCAACTACTTCCAACCTTTTGGCTTTAATTTTTTCATTTTTAATGATAAAAATAACCTAGCTAAATTTAATGCAAAATCTGATGAAGGTATATTCTTGGGTTATTCTTTAAATTCTAAAGCATATAGAGTTTTTAATAAAAGAAAGCATAAAGTAGAAGAATTAATAAATGTTAAATTTGATTTTACTAACTCAAATTCTAGAGAAAGTTATTCTGATGATGAAACAGGTTTTAAGAAAGAAAGCGACAAAAATCAAAAGAATGATGAAACAGAAAATTCACCAGATCAGCAACCAGATCCGAATGATAGAATTCAGGGACAACATGAAGAAGTAGAAAATGAACCAGAAATTCAATCAGAAAAGTAGCCAAAAAACACGATAGAAAAAGTACCCAAAATTCAATCAAAATAGCAATCTGATCAACCAATAAAATTGCCTAAAGATTAGAGATTTCACAAGTATCACCCCATGGACAACTTATTAACTAAACCTAAAACTTTTATTTATGCTAAAAATGATGATAGTTGGATAATTGCTATGCAAGAAAAGTTAAATTAGTTTGAGAGAAATAAAGTTTTGCTTTTGGTGCCTATACCCTAAAATTGTTCTATCATTGGAGCAAAATGGGTATTTAGAAATAAGTTGGATGAGCAAGGTAATGTCATCAGAAATACATCCAGATTAATGGCTTAAGGCAACAATCAAGAGAAAGGTATAGATTTCGATGAAACTTTTACACCTGTAGCTAGATTAGAAGCTACTAGAATTCTATGTGCATTTACATGTTTTGAAAATTTTAGATTATATCAAATGGATGTTAAAAGTGCTTTTCTAAATGGTTTTCCAAATGAAAAAGTTTATGTTGAACAACCCCCTGGTTTTGAAAACTCTAAACATCGTGATTTTGTTTACGAACTTAAAAAGGCTTTATATGGTTTGAAGCAAGCTCTTAAAGCTTGGTATAAAAGATTAAGTTGTTTTCTTCTACCTCATGGTTTTAAGAGAGATAAAGTAGATAATACCCTTTCATCAAGCATAAATCATCTCACATTTTAATTGTTCAAATATATGTTGATATAGTTTTTAGTTCTATTAACATTTCCTTATGCAAAGAGTTTAAAGATATTATGAAAAAGGAATTCAAAATGAGCACGATGGGTGAGTTAACGTTCTTTTTGGGTCTCTAAATCAAGCAATGTTCAGATGGTATTTTTATTAACCTAGTGAAATACACCAAGGAATTACTAAAGAACTACAAGATATCTGATGAAAAATTTGCCAGTACCCCTATTAGTTCATCTATTAAGTTAGAAAAAGATGAGAAAGGCAAAAATGTTGAAGAAAAATTATATAGAGGGATGATTGGATTGTTATTGTACCTTACAACAAGTAGGCCAGATATTCACTTCAGTGTATATCTGTAAGCCCGCTTTCAATCAGCTTCAAAAGAATTTCACTTATCTACAATAAAAAGAATCATGAGATAATCACAAGGAACATAGAACAAGATTATAGGATCTAAAGAATACTTCTTTCAACCTAATTGGATATTCTGATGCTGATTAAGCTAGATATAGAATTGACATAAAAAAACAACTCTGGTGCATGCCATTTTCTGGGAAGTTCTCTAATCACCTGGTCAAGTAGAAAACAAAATTTTGTAGCCTTATCTACTGCAGAGGCAGAATATATCTTAGCTAGTTGATGTGTTGCCCAAATTCTATGGATCAGACAACAATTAAAAGATTATGGGATAGAATTTGACAAAATTTCAATATTTTGTGACAACACAAGTGCTATAAATCTTACCAGAAATCTAATTCTCCACTCAAGAACAAAGCACATAGAAATTCGTCATCATTTCATTAGAGACCATGTGCAAAAAGGAGATATTTTGCTAGAATTTGTCTCTATAGAGCACCAAATAGCTGATATATTCACAAAGCCTCTCAAAGAAGAAAGATTTTCTCAACTAAAAAGAAAGCCTAGAATAGGTATTTTTGAATCTTGATATAATTTTTTTTATTGTTTTTGGTGTTTGTCTCTTTCAAAAAGCTAAGGAAAAATTTTTTGATTAAAGATATCTATTTATTCCTTTTATTTTTTTTTAGAAGAAAAGTTAAATTTATTAAAAGTTTGTCCAAAAAGTTATTTTGAATGGACAATTATGTATGGGTGTGGTTAAAAAATTGGATGCATTAGTCAACCTATGTTAAATGTCTTTCTTAACCCTATATGCTATGAGTATTATTCAAACTAACATAGGGGTAGCCCTCACCTTTAGCTTTATTTATTTTTTTCCTGCCTCTTGGTAACTGCACCGCTGCAATTTCCCATGTGTTATGATCTAATTTTTGTAGATCTCCTCTTGTCAAGTCTGTTTACTTCACATCTTAAAGTTGTTTTATTTATTTAATTATTTAAATTTTATTAAAGGATGCAGTTATTGGATTTAATGCCTTTAAAACCCAAAAATTGCCGTTCCCTTTGACTAAGTGTTTCCCCTATTCTCCTCAAACCGAACATTTTCTTCAATCGACGCTTTCTATCTTTTCTACCATAGGACGATCGAAGGCTGTCACCAAGTGCCACCCTCGTCGAAGCCCCTCACCTCCTTCGGTGCCTTTTCCTTCCCTTCCAGTTGCTCTGCCTTCCATACCCAAGCCCATTTTGTCCAAATCTACAAAATCAAAAATCGAACACTCAAAATCAGAGACCTTATTGCTTACAACCCAATCCTTGCTAACATCAAAGGTTGTTGTATGGGATGAATTAGTTCAATTAGCCTCTAATGTTGCTTAGTTCATTAAGAAGCAAAAATGGAAGACATTCTTTAAATATCGAAGCAGTAAATTTTATCCCGATTTGGTGAGGGAGTTTTATATTTCTCGATTCAAAATTGAGGCTGAAAGTTTTAAGATAGAGGCAAAAGGTTCCATCTTTATTGTAAGTCCATCTTTAATTGCTAAGTTATTTTCCATGCCCTTGATTGGTTCTAAATGCACACGTAGTAATAGTAACATCTTAGAGTTTGAAGAGTTGGATAAAGATAAATTTCTTAGTCTAATTTCTAGTAATGGTGGTGGAGCCTCTAAATGTCCATTAGCATCAAATTTATTGGCACAATATAGATTCTTGATAAAATGCATGAGCCAGTATGTAGCCACATGTTAGGAGTATGTCCTATTTATCAAATTTGGATATTGTTTTCTTGTGGAATTTTCACTCTAGCAAAGATTTCAATTTGCCATTTTTAATTTTTAACTACGTGGCTACACAATCTTTTGAAGAGAAGAAACCTTATAGCTTGATTTTAACTTGGTTGTTTGAGCATTGGCATATTATGAAAGATGATGTTAATTCTAAGGCCTATAAGATTGAGAAGATTAGCTTTGTATTTTACAAAGAGGTTGGTAAAAGAGTTTTTACAGAGAAAAGAAAATTTGTTGAGATACCTGCTATAAAATCGAGAAAGGCATCTGTCAAAGAGTTTGGGAAAGGTAAAGAAATAATGCATGTTGAGTCTTTATCTAAGGATGAAAAATTTCAAGTGCAAATTGCTCAACTTCTTGCATTAATACAAGCATCTAAGGGTGTGAAAATCAATGAACCTAAAGAACTGGAATAGGTACAATAGTCTAATGATATTTACATCAAGCAACTTTCTAATAAGCAATCTGACGAAGATTCTGAGGAAAAATCTATTGGTGAATCTATTGAAATGTTTATTAGAAATTCTAAAGATAAATCTAATAAGGAATCTGACGGTCAATCTGGAGATAAATCTAATACAGTCTCTAATGAAGAATCCGATGCTAAATCTGAGGATAAATCTAATGTAGAATCTGAAAGTTCCTCTGATGCTTTTTTTGGAAATCAAATGCCTGCCAGCTCTCATGTTGAGAAATCTTCCAGTTCAAAGACCTCAACTAAATCTATTGAAGAGCCTCCAATAACTCTTGCAATTGATTCTTATTATATCTTGGAGAAACAGAAGCTATCCCAACTTCAATCTCAATTTTCCTTTGCCTCTTCTCTCTTTGGTCAATTGAGTAAGATCTTTATAACCATAACTAATTTGATTCCTACCATAATCAATGCCCCGATCTCTTCTGTGAGTGAGCCAGTTCAAGCAAGCTGTCAACAGTCTTCCCTTCTAAAGGAATCCTTTGTCTTACCTCGTCGCAAGTCTGCTCGCAATGCTATTTTGAGAGTCAAAAATCCTCCTAAGCTTGGACAACCTAGTAACAATTCTCTCCCAATGGACGTAGACCTTTGACCTTTTGGCTTTTGGATTTTTACTACTTTTGCTTTATATTTCTGTTTTGGTTGTTTACTCTATTTTTGAACTGCTTGGTTTTGTTCTCTCTTTTTTGATTGATGACAAGAAGGGGGAGAAAATATTATATGCTTGAATGACTATGACTTAAATATATGCTGAACATTTTATGTTCATGCTTCTATGCAGGTTTTTTAAGATCAATTGTGTCTACTTTAAGTTTATAATACTCATTATACTTCTTAGTATAAATATATATATAATATACTTATAAAAGGGTTTTTTTATAGTTAACTATTACAGGATTTTAATTTCTATAAATACCCCCCATGCACATATTTAGGGGGAGATTTATAGATTAACCTAGATAGACTTCTAAGTGGAGTTTACTAAGGTTTTTTCATTATCAAAAAGGGAGAGATTGTTGGCTCAAGGCCATATCCACATTTTGATGATAATTAAACCTTAATAAACTCTAGTGTGAATTATGTTCTAAGTATATTTCTGTAGGAAATTCTAAATACCTTTCTGATGCAAATATCAAAAATGAATATTGTGATAGATTAATGAATACTCAAGTTGAAGAATGCATTAGTGTATAGGAAATTAGGATATTAACATGTAAGATCAAATTGGGGCATAATCTATCTCTCATGCATACATATTCTAAATTTTAAAATTGCATAAAAATGTTTTTAAGTCATAAAATTAAGTTTTAGTCAAAACTAGTTTATTTCAAAAAATGTTTTAGAATTTGGCTCATTAGAAATTTGTCATTAGAAATTGGATTAGAAATCTTGATAGATTTCTGAACAGAAATCTGTTTGGCACTATAGGATAAAATAAATGCTAGTTGGGTCCATAATTGACTATTTTGCCCTCCAACGGCTATTTTTTATTCTATCATACATTCTGAAAATTATGTTTTCAAAATTCTATAAAATGAATTTATGGAACATTCATAACAAATATAACACACATTTTTTCACAATTAAATTTGAAGTTTAAATTGAAAAAGGAATTTGCATAATCCAAGTATACATTTTGTCTTGCACTGTCTACATTTTTAGTCAGAAATCTGATCTTGCATAAAATTCTGTTACATTAGAATTTGGCCATAAAATTTCAAGACACCTAATTCTCCCCTCCTCTTAAGTGTCTTTCGGGACCACAATTTTAGGTCACAAATGCCTCAGTCTCTAGGGTGAGCTAGTATACCACCAAGATAAAGGGGTTAGTTAGGGTACTTTGGATGCTATGGGACAAGCTAGAGAGGCACTAGATACTCACATCAGCAAGATAAGGGATGACCTAAGGGGTTGTACAAGCCAGTAGGCATCAACCATCAGGGAGTTAAGTACCGGGGTTAGCAAATTAGCTGGGATGATTGGATAGATTCTATACCTATTGGCTGACTATATACCAAGATTCCAGCTTAAGGCACCATCTCCACCCTAAAGCCTCTTGTGACAGCAGTATCATTAGTCTCACCCATCACCGTCTTTGCATCCATCATCATCATGACCTTCGGCTTTACACCCCTCATCATTGCGATCATCATCCTCATGCTTATTGTCGTCATGGTCTTCTACACCTTTTTGAGCACCATCTGGGCTGCCATATCGTAGAGCTCTTGATCTACTGCAATAGCTAGATTTCTTATATTCAAGGAGTTTGAAACTTTTTTGTCCCTTTTTGATGTATATAACAAAACTGTTGATTTGTATTTTTGTTTATGTTCTATTTTGTTAATTATTATTCTTGTATTTTATCTTTATCGTTATTTAATTCAAGACTAAGATAAATAACAAAGGCAATAAAACAACAAAAATGAAAATGACAAAAAAGACAAGGTATTGAATAGAGAATAAAAAAAAAGGGAAAAGGACAAAATGAATTGACCACAATTAACCACAATGGGCCATAATTGACCACAATTGACAAACAGTAAAATGACAAGTCTTCCAAAATTCAATAACCAAGGCACTAATACTATACCTTTCTTACAAGTACCAAAACCCTCATAGAAGGCGCATCTTTCACATTTCACAAACAATCATCATACAGACAAACTTTACGATGGTATTTTTCCCTATATTAGAAACACAACCATAGGGAAGTGTCAGAACCTATAGTAGACATATTGTTTATAGAATGGAGAAACTTGTTGATGATACCTACACTAAACTGGATCAAAAAGATAAAGTATTTGTGAATGGGGAATGGTTAGGAGTCTGCAATGATTCTCCTTCCTTTGTTATTTCTCTAAGAGACCTGTAACACTACAAGGAGTGGCTTGAACAAGTTAAAATCAAAGAGATGCACAGTGAAAAGAAGTGCGAACATTTTCTGACTGTGAATATCTTGCACTTCATACATTATCATCCTCCTCAATTAGATTATAGCATTCTATTGTGAGGAAACTTAGTAAAAGATCGTGAGAAGGGTTGGCTAGAACCTTAGAAAATTCTAGTAATTTTTTACTTCTTTTACTTGGGAAAAAGGTTATGGGTACAATATACTAGATTTGTATATTGGCTTTGACTCTTGCACATTAAAAGAGTTATTAATAGAAAAAAAAATCTCAAGATGTTGTCTTGGAGAGTGGATGTAGGAGGATGAACTATGATAAATTGATTGTGTTGATCTCATTCTCTCCCCTCTTCTATGTTTTATTTCTAAAAATACTTTAACGGTTTTGGTTTTAATAAGAAAACTATTGTTCTAAAAGATTTCATTTCAAAACAATTTTTGTTAGTAAATATATTTTAAGGTAAATCTATTTTGAAAAAGTGTTTAAGTTATACGTTATGTTCTTCATCACATTTTACATCCATGCATTGCATATCCTTTAGTTTTTCCTTAACAGAAACACCACCAAAAATACCTCACTTATACTCAAACATAACTTAAATGAAAATTTAGTGACACCTAATTCACCTCCTTTTTATGTGTCATCAAGACCAACATTCTAATCTATATAAATGCTACCCCTGGTTGATTCCCCCATCAAGTCTCAAGTACGTGGAAGGCTAACAATATCTAAATGATTACTCCTCTGATCACTGTCTTTGAGCCTGGATTGCATGCCATTTTGAATGTGCATTAGAAGCACATAGTCCAAATCAACTCTTATACTTATCATCATGCCCCACATGCTCCAAACTTTAGGAACACTCACAACCTCGAGGTTATCAGTACGACCCAAAAGCAAGCTAACACTCTATAAATATCTAAAGTTGTGATCCCAGTAAGGTGGACTCATATGCCTCTGGTTATATTACTGGCCCTAGACCCCCTATGTAGCCCATAGCTCAAAAGTGGCCAATCTTTTCGACTGAACTACTTCATCACCCACTAGCAGTCCCATAATTTCAACAAATACCTCTAGCTTATGGTGAAATGATGTGCTAGAACTGAGAAAGAGATAACATCTGGCTCATCATTAGGCCGCTGTAATCCTCTATATTGAATGTGGCCAGAAATTGTCGCACCATCTCCAGGTAAGTCCTATAGGCTTTGCCATATATGTTAGTCCATACGACCCCACTAGTAACGTGTCGGCCTCGGTAAGTAAATCAGTTTGCTTTAATAATGTCTTCATCATGAAATGACTGGTAGAAATGTGTAGCATATGGAAGGCACAATACCGAGTTGCCTGTGCCAAGGTCATCCATTCAGGTACTTGGCCTTTTAGATCTATGATCTAAAAAAAAGGAAAAGAATAACAATTAGCATTGGTTTCATTATGGCTTTATAGTTTAGATATTAACACTTTGTGCGTGAAATTCGGTGGCGTTTTGACTTAAAAAGTCTTAAATAAAACCTGCACAAAACTTGCGTGCATAAGTGCTAATATTCTAAATAATATGCATCTCAACCTAACCCAACACTAAGCATCTAGCAAACATGCCAAGGATTAAAAACAATCTCACATTCTAGTATTTATTAATTATTATTGGCATTTCTACACTATTGCTATCATTGGTATACATTTATCATTCTAACATCATCATTTTATTATTTCTTATTTATCACATTATTATCACATGTACATTTCCTTCTTCTTCTCTCTCTTTTTTTTTTTTAAATATCTATGAACATATTTACTATATTTGTTTGTTATATATATATATATATATATATATATATATATATATATATATTGAACATGCATTTATTTGCAAAATTAAACTAACTATATACTTATTAAGGCATATAATAAGAATGTTAAAATTAGAGATTTTTTTTTCTTTTTCCTTTTTTTCTTGCATAAAATAACTACTATGGTCACTATTTCATATACGAATTATTTCGAAAAAATGCAAGAAAAGACGGTGAAAACATTCTACAAACTATCATAAGAGTGTTTACCAACATTTCATCATCATTTATTACCCATTTAATGCAAAAATAAGTGTGGAAAATTAAAAACATACCTTGCTAGTCAAATTACGAAAACGGGAAATCTAACAGACAAAAATTAACGAATGAGGTCTCAAAATGACCGTATGACGAAAGCCACAAATCTACTAGAATAGGTTTGAGAAAAGATGACAAAATGCACAAAGATCAAGATATGGTGGAGAGAAACGAAAAAGAGAAAAATTAAAGAAAGAAAGAGAAAGAGAAAAGAAAAAGAAAAGTCGGCTTTTATACTTGCAAGATCATACATGGTCGTGTGTCACACATGCATGGACGTTTGTCACTTTAAACTCATAAAGTGATCACCTCTCTTATATACATGGTTGTGCCTGGCCCATGCACGGGCATATCACCTAAAACCCAGTATTCCAAGGTTTTTTTTTTATGTAAACTCATGATTTCCATGCAAAACCTACATAAATAGTGTTTTCACATGGTTTTTGATAGTCTCAAGTAAAACTAACCCAAAACAAACTCTTTCACCCATTTTTAATTATCCCTTAACAAATTATTATTTATTTATACTTAGTTATTATTTACCTTATTATTATTTTCATATATATACATACATAATTCCTTTTTTTTCTTTTTCATTGTTATGCACACATATATATGTAAATTTTTGTCATTATTTGTCCTTAACATTTTGTTATTATTATTGCTATATACACCTATATATTACTACCTTTTTTATTTTTGCATCATTATTTTTACTATTCTATTATCACATATGAACAAAAATACATATAGATTTCATTCCCTAAACAATTCTTTTTTTTTTTTTTAATGTTCATCCATTGTAATTTGAAACCTTAAAGTGAGGAATGACCCCTGAATTTCCCTACAAAATTTTATAACTGGGCAAAAAAATTACATGCAAGATAAAATGAGGTGGAGCATATGCTTTTACTATTTACTACCTAGGTGGTATTTGGCCCACTGCACCGTTGTGTGTCACCTTATTTCCTTCAAGCATTTTAGTTCTTCTTACCTTTTTAGTTCTATATACACTCGTTTCTTGTTTTTTTTTCCTTTGGCTTTCATTGTTGATCTATTAGTCTCAATATCTCATTTTTTATTCCTCATGATGACCCCATTTTTTGAAAGATTAGGATTATTACTTGATGACTGGATGACTTTAAGAAGATACTGTCAGATTCTTTATTCTAACTTGAGATTTCTAAGAAGGATTCAACATGACATGAACCTTCTCTTAATGGCCACTCGATTTTGGGACCCTCGATTCCATGTATTCCACTTTAATGACTTGCGGTTATGCCTGTTTGCCGAAGGGTTTGTAGCCATCCTCGGGGTACCTTTCTCTTTTGGGACTCTAACTTGCATTCTTAACTGTGTGTCCAATTATCCACAAGAAATAGTTCATTCATTTGGATTCCTACCTTTTGAGGTTAAGGCTATGGTGGGTCGTGACGATCCTGTTATCCTAGACATTCTCTTAGACTATCTGTACCTATTTGTGAACATCCATCCCATTCCATTAGTGTGACTCTACTCATGTGTTTAGCCTATTATCTTGCTGTGACTAGCGTGGACGAACTAGCGGGCGATTATAGACTATTTGATGTCATCAACAAGATCCATTATGGCTTGACTCCTTTCGTACTTATCTTAAAGGAGACCCTACTCTACTTGGATGTTATATAGGCAAATCCTAGTGCTCTTTTTACTGGCAGCCCCTTGTTACTATTAGTATCTATAGTCATTTATTTAAAGATAGTTTGCCCCTTGTAAATTTTAACACTAACGTTTTTTAGTTAAAAATGCATCCCTTTAGGAATTTTCAAACAATCATGTTCCTAACTTTTACTTTATAATAAATCCAACCTATTCCAATGGCTTTCTATTACTCATTTATTTTTATAATGAATTTTTTTATTATTATTTTATTTTTTTCTAGTTTGGCTACAGGAGAAGCTGAGGGTGTTAGAAGAACCCCCTTCAAGAGCAATCCCTTATAGGCCTATTCAAATATGGCATAACCCATCCAAACCATTTAATTCGATCTATTAAATCCATTTTCTTATAATTTTATTGGATTATTACAACCCATATAACCCATTTTGAAATTTAAAGTATATATATTTAGGTGGATTAAGGATTATTGTATAACCCAACCAACTAATCCATTTTTTCTAATAGCCTAACCTAAATTCCTAACATCTCTCAGGTCCTCTGTCATTCTCCTACCCGTTTGCCATCCCCTCTATCCTCAATCACCATCCCTCTCTTTTTTTTCTCTCTATCTCTTTCTCTCACTCTGTATCTCTCTCTCTCTCTCTCTCTTTATCGCTCTCTTTCTCTCATTTTCTCACTCCAAAATCACATTGCCTATCTAAGTCCTGCCATCGGGTCATTATCGGCCATTTAGAGTTATCACCATCTAATTTTTGAATCAAGATTCAAGTTAGGTTCTTTTTATTTTTTTATTTGTCCATTATTGAATGTTGTTACTTAATTTTGGCATGTTATAAGTTGGCAATTCAAAAATAAAAAGTGGTGTTAGCCTTAAAATCATTGGAATTGATAGAGGCCCTAAAATTATATTTTATTTTCTAAAGTTAAAGAAGTTAACTTTATTTTTATTGATTGATTGATCATTAAACCCACAAAAGAAAATGTGATGTCCTTCGTTAATAGAGAAAATCTTACCAAATAGGTTATACCCAGAAACCTTTTTTAGGTGAAAGAGAGGAAGAACTATAAAAGCTTTAATTTTTTTTATCTTTTTGAATGAATAATTAGAAGAATTGTAAGATGGAAAGAGTGTTTTTGAATGGATTAATGAATTAAAAATTTTTCTTAAAGACATATCATGTTCATATGCATTGACACAGATAAATTACAGTGTAAAAAGGTAGCCAATTTACAGAACTAGTAGCATGAATTGTTACATAATTGGATTTCAGCTCTATTGCACATTGGTAATTAATGATATCTTGCTCTTTCTTTGCTCTTTCCTTTTTGTTTAATGGTATCTTGTATACCTACATAGAATTACATTGGGATTTCGATAATTGTAGGTTGAAAAAAATAGCTATTCTTAATATGAACATTAAAATTAAAACCAGTTTGATATTGTTAATTATATTGGCTAGTTAGTACTATTTAAGGTTACTAGTCTACTTCTTTTGTAGTTTTTATGCATCCTTTAATTTGTGGTTTTCTTTTATATTCCATAATTGTTAATTTCAGATGGAGCTCCTGGTTCTAATTCTTCCTTGCCTTTCACCTCAAAAGCTACTTCAAGTGAGGATTTTAGTAATAAGAAACCCTATATCCTAGCAAATGAACTTCTAAAAGAACATCTACTTTATGAGATCATTTTATTATGTTAGAGAATGCAGATAATATTATAGCTATTTGTAAATATTGTAATAAGGATTATGCATGTGACCCTAGACATGGTACTAGTACTCTTTGGGGTCATCTAACCCATAAGTGTTTGAAGTGCCCTTATAAGCTTAACAAAAACAAAAAAAAAAAACAAAAAAACAAAAGAGTATAGAGGACTCTAGAGATGAAGAACTACAAGGTTTTTGTGTTAAGCAAATGAGAGTCAAAATTGCAAAAATGAGAATAATTGACGAGTTACCATTTAGCGTTGTTGAAGGAAAAGGATTTAAGGAATATTCTAACTATTTACGACCTAGGATTGTATCACACAACAATTGTTAGAGATTGTTTAAAGTTATATTCAAAAGAGAAGCAAAAGTTAAAAAGTATTCTAAAATCACAATGTGTATGTATCACTATTGATACTTGGGTATCAATCCAAAATTTAAATTAAATGTGCCTTAATGCATATTGCATTGACAGTTATTGAAATTTGTATAAAAAGATATTAAATTTTTGTCTAGCTCCTAATCATAAAGGATTGACAATAGATACTATTGTTCAAGCATATTTATTAGATCGAAAAATTGATCATATTTTCACTTTCACGGTTGATAATGCAAGTTTCAATAATAATGTAATTAAATATTTGAAAAGAAAAACCAAACATTGGAAGGGCACTGCTATGAGTTTTTGCATGTTAGGTGTTATCCTTATTTTGTCGACCATTAATCACAAAATTACCATCCATCCATTTTAAAAGTAAAATATATTCATTTTAATAATTTTAAGAATAAAAATTACCTATTTTATAAAATATAAGGAAAAAATATTTTAATTTCAAATAATTTAAAAATAAAAATTTTAAAAAAATTATGAGCAATATCAGCTAATTTTATGGGGCTAATTTGACTGAAATTGGTACTTTGAAAAAAAAAACCAACTTAAACTGATCTGGCTTTACTTTTAGGTTTTGTGGTTTGATCTCGTCTTAACTTGTTGAAAATACTTTCTTCTCTAGCTGCTTCAAAATGGGATCCATGACAAAACTGTAAAGGAAAATACATAAAAACACATCACAAAATTATAAAGGAAAATACATAAAAACACATCGGTAGTCTACAAAAATTTCTAGTCACACTTTAATTTTACGAATTAAAAACTTACATTGAAGTTGACAAACAATAATTCATTACCCACATAAATATAGCAACGCGCACATATTATCTCAGCTGTTGACAAAACAAAAAATAAATGCTTATTATCCTTTAAATTCTTTTGACATGTGTACTTATTTGGTCAACTTCACATTATGTTAGAAGTATACCAGTCACCTATCTAAATGTAACTATACGAAAAGAATTTAGGAGAAATAATAAATATGTTGTTATCAACATTGGAAAATAATATGCACATATCACCAAATTCGAATAGATTTTTTTTTTTTTTGTCAAATTTTAGATGTATAAAACATCATTAAATTGATGTATAACTGAACAGGTGGGGATATTCCCAATTGTAAATGGCAAATAATTGAGAATTCTTTTTCTTTTGGAGCATTTACACAACCTGATGCTAGAAAATTCCAAAATTAGATTTTGCATCCAATATTTTGTACAAATCATCTAAATTGTGGTTTCCGTCCTGGTGAAAGTCTTTAATTTACTGGCAACTGCCTTGTACCACCAAGAAAAGATCTATTATGACCATTGCCATTCTGAACCTGAGAATTGGTCAATCAACTTTTATATCCTTACCCACTGCAATTTCATTAGATTGAGCTGGTCTGTTGTACAGCCAATATATTATCATTTTCTCTATATGTTGCACCAATTTTATTAGAGTTAATTACAAATTAAAATCCAGACTACAGGATATCTTTTAATATCCGAATTAACATTTGAAACCTTATAAAAACATCTCCAACTTCGTTTTATTTGACATGCAATCCTTAGTTTTATTTCAAATAAGAAACACTTAAAAAATTTGATGCAATATTAACAAAAAAATTTCCATGCAATCCACAAAACATTCTAGAACATTTCATTAATTTTGTACAGAATTTCTGATTTAAAATATAACTTAAGGTTATATGTCAAATTGTAAATTTTGTTTTAGTTCGAGAACCAAAATTGAAAAATGCGCAAAAAAAATTAGGAGTTATTTGTCATTAACCTTTGGACAAAACCCCATAATAGTAACCCAGATTTGCACACCCTAGCACATGCACTTGTTAACATGCAGAGGAGACCTGCTTATTCATACAATACAACAAGGCCTATCTGTAATAGCAGAGGGAGTAAATGCAGTTCAACCTACTCATTATGACACTGATGTTGTGCTCTGCCTAATCTTTCTTTTATTACTGATGAACACATTCAATTCATATACTTGCATTTCTATAACCTTGAGGAAACATATCATCACATAGAAAACAGGAAAAATTAATGGCTCATCAAGGTCACCTATTCTCCTCTGCGGTTGTACTCCACCTTCTTGCTATGTATATTTATGTGCTTGATGCAAGAAGATCAGCCTACACTGTTGGGGACATCAATGGCTGGACCCTCTTAACCAATTTCTCGAACTGGGTCCAACGAAAAGAGTTTAATGTCGGTGATATCCTCGGTAAGTTTAAATACACTTTGAAAGAATTACCCTCACATGAGTATAGAGATGCGCAAGAACATATATAGTGGACAAATTTTCTTTTTTTTTTTTTTGCTAACATGTACATTCTGGACCTGCCAAAAAAAAAAAAAGCATAACCAATAAGCTATTGCAATTAACAAGATTTATTATGATTTTCCTCGACAGAGTTCAATTTCAAAAAGGGCTCCCACAATGTAATGATAGTGAATTCAACTGGATATGAACAATGCATAAAGGACATGCCTATGGGGCTATTTACTACTGGAAATGACTCTATAGCTTTATCAAAGGTTGGCAAAATTTGGTTCACATGTGGGGTAAGTGATCATTGTCAAAATGGCCAGAAGTTGGCCGTCAATGTGCTTCCTTAGATAAACAGAAATACAAGTATCCATTTTAGTTTCTATTTTAATTCCTCGAATAACTGAACGTGCACTTTGATATTCTCAACAATACACAAATAAGGAAGTCAACTTTCATGGAGCTCCTTTCTTTTGTAATTTATTCTCATTGTTTCAATTTTTTTTTTTTTATCATTATGCATCTTCTAATGCCATCAAAGTACATAGCTTTAGGAAAAAAAAAATAACAATAACTTTATAGAATTCATCTAATCCAAACAAGAGGTACATGTATAGCATAAACTTCCTAGAATTTTACTATCTGAACACAGTGGCAACTAATTTGTCAAATAAGGCATAAATATATACAATTAGAAGAATTAGATTTTATTAAAAAAAAATGCAAAATTTTTGTTAGTTAACGGCAATAGCAGTTGCATCATTTAAGCCAAACAATTTTAAGTTATTCATTTTGGCAGATCAACCACTATGGTTTGCTTTAATCATATCAGCATTACAGCAATCATTTCATTATCTTGAACCAAGATTGGCTTCCATTATTTTTCTTCTTTTTATGTAAATACGGAGGGAGTTATCCATATTTCAAAATTAATCATAACAAATCTTTCTAGAAAAATATTACTACACATAAGAATTTCTCATAAGAATTAATATTTTAGTAAGTCAAACCTGGAAATAAAGAGGGATCATCTTTCCATCTTTGCAAGGTGTGCATGCATTCAAGATTTCAATGCTACTGCTGGTTGTAGGGCGTATTTACAGCAACTAGTTTCTCCTGAAGTTTTGCAACTCGGCTATGTATAATAGCAGGGATATATTAGAAGGAAAAATGAGAAAAACAAATATATATTCCTGTGCTCCATCTTTATACAATGCAATAGCACAAGGAAATTCCATCCTGGCATGAAGCATCAAATAAAATATATATGAAAGAAATCAGTGGAAAGCATTTTGCACAAGTCACCTTGGACATTCCTTTTGAAAGGAAAGCAGCGTAAGAATTGGACTCATTATACAATAGGTCTAAAATGAACAGGTAAGCCAGCCAACAGGCCATTAACATAACTTAAGATTTTATTTTTCTCAAAATATATAAATATAAGCTCTACTTGTCTATGTTCATATCTTATTTAACATTCTCTAATGTCCATATCATTCCTTTTCCTCTTTTGACAACATTCTTTCTCTTTGGTCAGATAATAGATGGTCATTGACTAATTTTAGGCTAGTGAGAGTTGTAAATTTGATCTTAAATTGGTAAAAATATAATTCTAGCATTGGGACATGTCTGAATAGGTAGATAGCAATGTCACAGGCAGTAACTAGCCAAACTAGTAACAACAAGAATTTATTTATTTAGCAAGTAATTTTTTATGGTAGGAATCTTGGATTTAGTCTTTAATTTAAGCTTCCTTATTTTATATTTTTCTATTTTAATATTTTCTAATTAGAAGGAATTCATAGGTCCCTAGTTACAAAAGAATTTCTATTATATCAAATATTTCTAAGTTTGTAACCTCTACTTGATGAGTTTGATTAATTGTCTAATGCACCTTGGGACCATAACATTATGCTGCATTTGATAAAACTGTAAGTTGTAACACAATGGTTTTCTTTTTCTTCTTTTTTTTTTTTTAAATTTTTTGGTGGTCATTTTGCCCTAATGAAGATATCCTATATGATAAATTACATCGTCATAGCATTATGAGTTCAGAATAAAAAACCATTAGGCAATCAAGCAAAACAAACTAAGGAATCATCCTAACTTATTAGTTAATAAAAAGCAATTACATTTTCCTCACAAGTTTGAAGATTATGTTATTTAGAGACTTTCCAATTGTCATCAAGAATTTTCTATTTATCACTATATTTCTTTTTTCATTTCCCTTTAGAGTCATTTAGAAATTTCATATTATTTATTCCCTTTTGTTAGAGCAAGTTGTGTAAACAGGGGAACCTTTATGAATGGCTGTTGATTCATCTAAATGACGGTTTTATTTGTTAAAAAAAAAAAAAAAAAAAAGAGCTACCTACTAGAGTAACTCAAGTTACTATTAGCAGCATTCTAACAGCCACAAAACTCTTCTTTACTTTACCCTTTTCTCTATATGTCAGGGGATCCATATAGACTAGCTAAACAAAAATTCTTCCTTACTTTAATCCCCACATAATTAGGGGACACATTAAAAGAGGAAAAAAGAAAATTCTACACCCTAAGATGTCCTTGGTGCCATTGGTTGCTTGCTGCAAAACCTAGACTAAAAACAAACAGCATCATACCAAACCCCAAAGCCCTGCCAAACTGAAAAAGAAACAGAAGAAAAAAGACTCCATAAAAATTAAGCTATTTTTTTTCCTTCCTATATTTATTTTATTTTGGAAAGCCGGAAAAAAAAAAAAAGAGGCACAATGAAAACTGCTCATTTGAATTGTAAGATTGGTGGGGAAGGGAAAACTTGAACTTACCATAGAACCATAGAAATGGATGATACCATAAATGCTTTGGAATGACGAATAGTAGGATCTATCTGTAAGCACTGCAAATAAGACTTTTCAGCTGCATCATATTGTTCTATTGCCATGAAGGCATCACCTTCACACATATATGCCTGCCCAAAGAGAATTCATAAATAGATTGTCATGGTATTTAAAATATTACAATGATTCTTGATAATCTCATCCAACATTTGCAGATACATTCTAGTGAAAAAAAAAAACCCTCGTATATTCTAATCACAACCCGCATGGAGCCATGGAAGTGTGTGTGCTCTCCTTCTCTATTTCTAACACACATGAAACAACAGAGAAAAAGTGAGTTCTCCCTGTACCCAAGAGAAAGAGACTTTAGTTTACACATCGGAATAGGAAAACCGGTTCCTAATGAACCAGTATATCATCTACCAAAGAATTTGGATTGTTGCTCAGAAGGCATAACATGAAAGACACAATTCTTTCTAAGTCAATTAGATTTTCAAAAAGAAAACTTACAGGACTGAACAAAATGGTTTAAGGTATTGCTTTTTCACTTTTTGTTTCATTATGTGCTCCATTCATCTGCCCAATTATTTCTCCCAGGTGATATTATACCATTATAAATTTGAGATAAAACATCAGAAATTAGGCACATAAATTTAACAAGTTGATTGGCAAAATTGTTGGGAGAAGTTGTTAGTTTTTCAATTACTAAAGCAATATCGTGAAGAACTCCCATTTATTCATACGAGTTCACTGAAATATCCTTTGAAATATTTTATGAACAATCATAGTAAAAAAACTAATCTAATGAACATATTGATACATATACTAGAAAAAATAGTCAAACCTTTCCACTTGTTCTTGAATGCTCAAATTTATACATAAGAAAATTATAAACTATCAAACATTTGATTAAAGTTGGTTCTATTGTTTCAAATATTATATGTGAAAATCATAATACAGATAAAACTATTAATACCAAACAATAACCTTAACAGTCAATTAATTAAAAAAAAAAAAAGAAGCAAGAGCTACCAAAATTTTCATCATAGCATCATTAGTTGTTTGCTTCTGGATTGCATTTCCGTACTTAAAATCAATAAAAGAGTTAAACCTACCTCAGGATATTGAGGAGCTAAATTCAAAGCTTCGCAGGCATCTTCAAAAGCCCCCAAGTAGTTTCCTATTGCCAATCTTACAACAGAACTAAATGCAGTAAAATTAAAGCAGAACTTAGTAAGAGATAGAAAGCAGCATTGTTTCTTTTTTTTTTTTTTTTTTTTCTGCAGTAAGCATATAATAAGCATACAATGAAACGTAAATAAATAAATAAACACTTAAAAAAGCTTTGATCATACAATCCAAAGAGTTAACAACCATTCGAATATGATTTAGAATCTAACAATTAAGCATAGAAAACTATCTGTTGAAACACCTGCATTTATACATAATATGAAGACCCCCGAATGGTTTAAGATGTATAGCCTGCATCATTAAGAAATATAAATAAAAATCCCCACTACACTAATATTGAAATATCCAATTGAAAAACAAGCAATAATAATGATAATAGCAATTAAATTAACCTCTGAAAGAAGAATATCAGCTTGAGAGAAATTGGCTCCATCAATTTCAGCCTCAGCTCTCTGCCTTAGAGAAAGAGACTCCAAAGCATTACGAATTGCCGTATCATCATGATTATCACGTCCAGCAATAAGGCGAGCCGTGGAAGCGGCGGTTGAGCAGTGGCCAACGATGATGGCTTGTGGGAGAAAGACGAGATTGGGGCCTGCGCCACAGCGGCCCAAGCAGCCGCAGGAATTGACGGTGAGATTGGGAGGAGAAAGATCCCTAATGATTTGAAGAGTCTGAAAAGAACCTTGGCTACGGCATGTCCTGTGAGTGCAGACTCTAATCTCTTTGGTTTCGGTTTCGGTTTCGGTTTCGGCTTCGGCTTCGGCCATGATTGACACCCATTGGACATACTTGCTTAACACCATTTTCAGTTTGTATTTCTTCACAGATACTACAATGGATAACTTCACTTCTCCACTAGGGATAACACATACACAAGCACAACTTGCCACTGAAAAATCATTTGAGCAACCAGGCTTTAACAAATGTATAATAATTTTAACTTTAGGATAAATAAAATTAATTGTTAAAATTCATTAAACGACAATTAATTAATAATTGATTGCTCATAAGAAATCAACTGAATGAAAAATTAATGAGAAAAAAGAAAAACTATTTATGCATTTTTAAATATTGAAAACAAACATAAACAATAAAAACAACTATAAATTATTGATTAGACTAGTATTTAAATGAAAATTTTTCTTTACTTTTACTATTATATTTTATAAGTAAAATATTAATATATTTTTCATAATCGCACGAAGAGCAAACTTACGATTTGTCTAAATCTAGAGAGTAAAGCAAAAACTTTTAGAGTAGTTTTAGGAGTTTTAGAGAAAAATATTATTAATTTGATAATTAATTAAATTTTTTCATTAAATTTTAATATTTTACTAATAATATTAAATTGGATAAGTAACAAAATTTTTGATAGATAACCATGCAGGAACTATCATTCTTCCGTTCCAAATTTTACTTACAAATTTCAAATATATATATATATATATATATATATATATATATATATATATATATATATATATATATATATATATATATATATATATATATATATATATATATATATATATAGTTGTTTTATTTATTAATTTTTAGTTAACATTTTTTAGAATTCATTTATTAATTTTTAGAATATGTGTGTCTGTGTTTTTCTTCATCTCCTTCCCTTCCGTTTTTTACTTCTTCTTTATTTTGCCTTTATTTATTTATTCTATATTGCACACTCTCATTTTCTATTGTGTTTTAAATTTTAGTTTTGTTTTTAATTGTTTTATTGGTTAGATATGAAGATATCAAATATATTTTTATACGTTTAATTATCATGGTTAGTGATAACACATAAAAAAATAAAATACAAGATGAGAGCTAAGGCCAACTCATTAGAGGCCCCCTAAAAAGGCTCAATATTGAAAGATTAGAAGCCCACTATCAATAGTTACAGCTCGACTACAATTGGGCCACTTTTCAAGACCAAAGGCTCTATAAATGGGGTAACTTTCTTTATAAGTCACAGATTGGTCTCTCTAAGACTCTCTCTCTTTCTAATTTTCCTTGCGTATTTCGATAGCTAACTTCGGAGCACTAACGCCCAGCAGGACCGAGTTAGTCTCCTTTTTGCAGGTCATTCAAGCCTCTTCTTTAATCAAACATCATGTTCTTGATTTAGATGTTGATCTCTTTCTATTCTATGAAATTTTGTGATTTATTATTTGGTGCTCTCATTGAGAAACAACGCCAAAACTAAGCTACTCAACCTGAAATCAAAGAAAAATTATGTTCGCTTCATGGCTGCTCCTTGCAGAAATTTCAACGCCAAACTCCAGATCTGCTCTTGCTCCTCTGTAAAAAAAAATCCATGAAGGAGTTTGAGTTATATTCAAGAAAAGCCTTTAAAAGGCTCTCTCTGTCCTTTAGCTAAGACGTGAAGCTCGAAAAGGGAACATACTGGATATGTGAAATAAGGCAGTGAAAGCAAGGACTGTAATCCAACCTCCACTCCAATAGAGTACGAAATAAAGCTAAGTAAAGAAGATGGAGCTAAAAAGATAAATGCTACTTTGTAAAAGTAGATGGTTGGAAGCTTAATGTGTATAACCTCAATGAGAACTAAAATCATGCATGGTGTTAGTCTAATCAGTCTTTATATAGAGAATCCAAGTGAAAATCTTAAAGCTAAGTAAAGAAGATGGAGCTAAAAAGATAAATGCTACTTTGTACAAGTAGATGGTTGGAAGCTTAATGTGTATAACCTCAATGAGAACTAAAATCATGCATGGTGTTAGTCCAATCAGTCTTTATATAGAGAATCCAAGTGAAAATCTTCTATTTGCTACTAAAAGAATCTTTCATTATCTTAAAGGCACAATTAATTTTGGCATTTTTTATAAGACAGAAGTGAAAGAAATTTTATGTGGTTTGTCTGATAGTGATTATGCAAGAGACATTAAGGATAGAAAAGCACATCAAGATTTGTAGTTATGGTGGGTTTTGGAGTTATTTCATAATCATCAAAAAAGTAATAAATTGTGACATTGTCATCCATTGAGGCTGAATTTATTGCAACAACTTTATCATTATATCAAGCTTTTTGGTTGAGAAGATTACTGATACGAATCCAAGAGGGCTATCTTATGCCATTGAAGAGAGGTAACCTTATGACTTTCAAATGGGTCTAAATGGAGTTCAAACACATAAATATAAGATCCAAATGTCATTGGGGCGTGCTCCAATTTATAGGAGGCAGATTTGGTGCTTTACGAATTATGGGCTTATACAACTTTGGGCTTTAATTGTACAAGTCATGTGCCTCATCTAAAAAGTCACATGACTCATTTAAGTTGTAAATGTGGGCTTAGGCATGTGGGCTTTATTTTAAAGGGATTATTTAGTTATTTGGGTTATTAGTTAGTCTTTTATTTTGGTTAGTCTTTTATTTTGGGCTTCAAATTCGTCACTTTACCTTAGTAGGGTTTTAAGTAGTTGTTTTAGCTTATTTTAGGTAGAATTTAGTGTTTTAAACCTATTGGACTTATGTATGGCCATTCCCTTAGGGTTTGGAGGCTATAAATAGGTTATTATAACTTGTAAAGGAAAGATTATTGAATCAAATTATAAACTTTTGAGAGTTTTCTCTTGGCTTAGCCAAAATTCTTTAGAGAGATTGTGAGATTGCTTGCTTTCTTTTCTATTGCATCAAGAATTAGGATTACTTATCAATCATTTTGATTGTGGCATTTTTCTTATTCTTCTTATCCCGATTATTTGCGTTTTCATTCACGTGTTGTTTGAGGGTTCAATAGGGAGGGTGTTTGTCTTCTTTATGTTTTGAGATCAAAGTGTATGTTCAAGGAGTTTCGAGTTCTTTAACCTTGGGGTTCCACATCATTTCACATGACTTGTACAATTAAAGCCCAAAGTTGTATAAGCCCAACATTGATGGTAAAGCACCAAATTTGCCTCCTATAAATTGGAGCACGCCCCAATGACATTTGGATCTTATATTTATGTGTTTGAACTCCATTTAAACCCATTTGAAAGTCATAAGGTTGCCCCTCTTCAATAGCATAAGATAACCCTCTTGGATCCGTATCAATTACTTAAGACACTTCAGTTTCAGCAAAAGGAAGTAACAACTATCTACTGTGATAATGTCTCAACAATCAAGATTTCAAAAAATCCAATTTTTTATAAAAGAAACAAACATATATATGTTAGATATCATTACTAGCGCAATCTATGTAATGATTGTGTAATTGATTTGGTATTTTGTAAAAATGAAAATTAAGTAGATATTTTAATAAAACACCATTGAGGCAAGTTGTTTGAAAAACTCAAAAAAATGATTAGAGTTTGCTCTTCAAAGAAAGTTGTACCTGTTGATTGATAAACCTTGTAGATGTTATTGTTCTTGAATTGATTATTACAAAATTCATTTCAAGGTAGGGTGTTAAGTTGTGGTCCTATAAAATAGGTGCTCGTAGTTTTATGGGTTTAATAATTCCTAGTCTTATGCAATTTGTTATGCAATTTCCTATTCCTTAGGAATTTTTTATTTTCCCATTATTGCAATTGCTTATATAAGCCGGTTATGTGATGAATAAAATATCAATTAAGTTGATATTCTCTTCCTTTTTTGTTTTCTCATTTTAATTGAAGTATTTGCAAAAGTTGTTGGTTAACAATTTGCACTTTATTAAGAAGTTTGCGAGCCTTTTGAAGAGTGTGTGTGTGCATATATGAAAATTTTTTTGCACATTTGATTTATGTTTAATTTGAGTAATTTTTTCCTCATTTATTATTAAATGAGTTCGGTCTCTTATATTCTTTTTTTTTTTTTAATATATAGTTGTTTTTAATCATTGCAAGTTAAACAAAAAAGATTATAATAGGGTGATCATATTATATATTTTATCTTCTTCAAATATATAATGATTTCTAAACATTATATTTATGGAAATTAGAAAGCATCATCACATAAATCAATCATTTATTTTTCTACAACTATTTATATACTTTGAAAAGCCATTGTTGCTGTGCAATTTATTTGATAAGGATTATCATGGTAGAATTTATAAAATGTTATTCTAATGAGTTTTGATTTATTTAATATTTAATAAAAAAATATACATACATATTTAAATATGAAATAATTACTATTCAAATTAATGTGTTGAAAAAACTATATCAAAAATTTAAATTTAAAAATCATAACTTCCATACATAAGTTATGTTTGTGCTTTATGTAGCTTTTTGTTCTCTCTATAGATTTTATCTGTTTTAGTGAAACATTTCTTCCATTTTTGTTTGTTATCTACTTCGGATTCTTTTCAATGGAGAATGACTTAGCATAATTGAACATTCGAAAGGATGAAGAAGAAGGTTGGCATATGGAAGAGTTGGAAATGGGTAACTGAAACCAGATTAGGATTACTGTAGTAGGTAGATTTCTTATAGAAGTTATCATTAACTTTGACTACATGAGGAATACAATGGCAAATCTATAGCATCTGTCGGGGGGAGTCCATATTTCATAGTTAGGAGAGGGAAGATTTCTATTTTGTTTCTTCTTTGAGTGTGATGTTATTCGTATACTTTTTAGATCTCCATAGACATTTAATAGACATCTATTATTACTTCATAGAATTCAGGAAGGGGCGAATCCAAAATTAGTCTCACTACATCAATGTGCATTTTGGGTTTAAGTCTATGACTAATTTGGATTTATGACTAATAAAATGGCCTAGCAGTTTGGAAACTTAATTGGTTCTTTTTTGGAGTATGATTTAAAAATATTTATTATAACACCCCAATTAAGACCCTAGTAGGAATGTGATGGTTAGGGATGTTTTGATGGAGATAATAGTGGTTATATGAGCTAGTGACCGATTAGGATATAATCGATATTAATGAAATTGAGTGAGGGTACTTTTATAATTTGATACAAATAGGTTAAATAAGTAAAATATAAGGAAAGTTAGTTGAAATTTCATGCAATGAAATTTCATTAAGTAATTAAAAAGGTTTGACTAATGAGATTTTATCACTTGGTCTTCTAAAAAGTGAAGCATAAGAGATATTTAAAGAAGAAGAGCGAGGTTTGGCTGGTTATCCCTATTACCAAAAATTCATATTTCTTCATCTCAATTTATTTTAATTGCTCTTTTTAAAATTTACTTATAAGGGTTAGAATGAATAGAGGACAAATCAAGCTAAATGTTTAAGCAATTGAGGTAAGTTTACATGGAATTTTTATCTAATTCTCCATCTCTTTCCTACTATATAAGAGGATCTAAGTTTTAGGGTTTGAAATTTGATTCAAATGTGTAAATGAATGTTTTTATAGAGATAAGAGGCAATAAGGACAAAGGAAAGCAAAGACAAGGTGTTTAGAGGAAGAAATTGGTCAAAACAGGTATGGGAATCTCATATCTTCTTGATACATGTTTTAATTGAATTAACTTCATGAATATATTATAAATGATATATAATTAATGTTAGAGTTTAGAAATAAGGGTGAAATGCATGATAAAAGTGATTAGAGTACTAGAGAATTATTTAGTAAAATTCTGTCATAGGGTTCATTTGAACTAGCTTTAGTGTGAAGGTCATAATTTGCCCCATATTTAGTGTGAACCAGCTTTAGTACTATAGATACTCAAATAAAGTGAGTCCAATTGTAAAAGTAACCAAAATTTAATTTTGCCTCTAAGCATATCGAATTTTGGCTTGAAGTTCTATAAGGGCTACTGCCCTATTAATGGGAGTAGTCTATATGTTTTTTTATATATCTTTTTGTGTTGTGGTCCAAATTGCATGATTCATAATTTTATGGAAACTAGAGACATAGTGCAAAAAATGTCTAGAAGAAAGTTTTTTCATAAAATAATGTTTGCTAGGTCAAAATTGGTGTAAAATTTGAACCTGAGAGTCTTTTTGCTCAGTTCTAGGTAGTTTGCTTTGTCTTGGCTGAGACACTTTTTCTTAACCATGACAAAGCATTTTGGATCGAACAAAAGCAATTTTCACAGCTAAAACCATTTTGAAATATATGTTTAAGGACATAACATGATATGTATATGACATAATAGCCCATTGAAATATGAACAATAAGTATTTATATATACCTGATTATAAGTGATTTGATACTAAATTCTTATACATGATAGTGCAATATATGTGCTTAACATTAATATACTGTCCTTTAAGAATGTAAAAAAGATCATGTTAATGCAAGTGTGTATGAATACATGCATATGTCTCATTTGAGAACTAAATATGTGTACATAATTCTATATTGAATATGATATTACATTGGCTCAATAAGCAAAGTAATTGGGAATGGGAAATGTTATATGGTAACTGGTTTAACAATTACCTATATACAATAAACTGATAAGGGACTTGACATGTGAGTCGCATATATGTATACATAGTTAACCATGTGAACTTAAGATTAAATTATGGTCTATAATTAGGAAATCATTAAACATAAGCAAGTAGATATATATGAATAAATCTAATGCTCTTACTGTGTGAAGTCATACTATTACCATGTACCCATAGTTTTACTAGGTTTACGGTAAGACACGATAAAAATCAAGTGTAGTTAAAGTACTAGTAGAACCTCCATTTGACTAGCCTTGTTTAACTTGAGGCATGGTGAAGATTCAAGAGTCTAACTAGGGTTAAAGATAGTTAGAATGGATATTATGCATGTAAATTTAAATGTGACATGATGGAACTAGAGTCTAACCGTTAATATTTATGATTAAAGAGCAATAAATTCAATATGAGGACGAGTAATTTGATAGCAAGATCAGTGAACTAAAGAACGAGTTTATTTTAAATGCTTAAAATGAATTTTATGCTTGTAATTATGGGAATTGAATGTAAGTTAAAGTGCTAGATTGTTGGTTTATAGTGATTAGCATAATAGAGCAAAAAATGATCGAGGAATTGGTTGAGGTAGTATCTACAAAAATGGGGTTTTGCAATCAACCTGACTAGGATAGTTCTATCTCAGTCGAGTCAAAGCCTTCTATAGTGATGGTTGCTTTAATACCCGGTTGAATCAAATAGTGTCTCCGCCGAGTCCCCTCTTTTGTTTCACAACCTGTACATGTTGAGTGAGCATCAGAGTAACACTAAAGACCATGTAATTAATCTTAATACCATTAATACCTTTGATTAATCATTAGGGGATATAAACAAGAATTTAGACGTGTATATGTATGCATGATTATGCATAAGAAGTTATAGCTAAGTTTATAAGTTGTAGTCAAAGAATTACATAAATAAGTGCAATTGCTAGTATTAGAATATCTTAAAGCTCCTATTAAGGGAATGAATGATATTGTTATATGTATATATGCATGATAAAATGATATGTGTTTCATTATGTATATTAAAAGTATGTATGTATAGTTTTATATTTGGCAAGTATGCACTGTAGGATATGCAAGTTTAAGCATGCATGGATACAGGTATGTTCCTCATTGAAAATAAATATGTATGTTCATACTTGTTTACCGATACTTGTATTATATTGTATTGCATGAGCTTTATAAATAAAGTAACAGTAACAAGAAGTTGATATACAATGATTATTTGATAATGTAATTAGATACGTTAATACTATATACATATTTACTAATTCTAATAATATGTGGATCTAAAGAGTGAAACGACGCATAAAAGAAAGTAATGCCTACTTATAGTACTTGGTAGTAGAGAGATAGGCATGCCTATAGGATGATATTGTAGCTGCTATAGTCTTGACTTCGTTTGAGTCCTAGAGTTAGTCTTGAATTGGGACCTATAGTCTTGACCCTGTTTGGCTCCTACAGCTTTGATAACTTTGGGTATCTTACAGTTTTGATAACTTAAGATATCCTACAGGATCAATACCTCCAGGTATCCACAGCACACATTATCCATGCCTATAGAACTTAGGCAGGCATTTGCATTGAAAAGTAAATCGAAAGTGAAAAGTTATATGACAGAATATATGATTTCCAAGTGAAAGTTAACAAACATCTATGATAGAATATATGTACTTACTTATGAATTTCCATTATATTGTATTGAAGGTGATAATTGATGGTTTATATAAATGATTTTTTTTATTAATTCTCAACATGATATGTGTAAACAAAATTTATTATATTTCATGTTTATTTTATTTGCATGTTTTGTTTTAACTGCTGTGAGTAGTTATTTTTATTAAAATTTTTCATACTAGGCTTTTTAGCTTAACACGGGTGTTTATTCATATAGTTGCTCTGTTAGGATTGCTCAAGGACAAAGCCTGCTAGTGGATGGCTAACAGATTGCTAGGATTAAAGTGTCTCACGTGATACTATTTTTTTAATGATATATAAATTCACATTTGTAAAGACTTTGTATTAGTAATTGTGATGCGTGTCAGAGCCACGCTCGATTTCAATTGGGTTCCTAAAGGCCAGCTTTTAGGGTCAGGACCAGATAAGGCTCACTATAACTCATAAATTAGCTACTTCACAATAAAAAGGGGTTATGCCAAAATTGTTATTGATAGTCAACCTATGAAAGCATCTAATGTGGGCTCAAAAAGGTAGGTGTCATGGAGTCATTGTGACGCCCTAAATCTCGAACATCAAAACATAACCATACAATAATATCATGCTAGCAAAATTATCATCAACATATAAAAACTAAGGTGGAAACTACAGTGTTATTTTTTTTTTAACTTAGACATGTACTATAAATTATAAGGTGAACATAATACATCACTAGATACTGGCAGATCTATCATTCCTTACATAAGCTTTAAGTATAAAACTTTACAATTTTTTTTTATAAAAGTAAAACTACAACAAAAATGAAGACAAACTTGAGTTGGCCTTCCAAGATAGACTAGCATTTTAGAGCAAAATCTTCCCAGCAACACCTACACGGATAAAGACCCGTGCTAAGCTAAAAAGCTTAGTGGGGAAGAAAAATAACATATGGACAACCCCTAGAAGAGGTCAATAAAGATATATATAATACATGAATATTTATATACATAAGCATTTATATAAATACTAAATATAAATGTATAAATGCATATACGTTGATTTATTATGTGTAGTACAAAACTTCTTTTAAAATAAAAGAAAGATTAAATATATGTATAACATATCAAGGTATTTCTTAGCTTATGCATTTCTATAAGAAACAATAATCATAGTATTATATCTTGAAAACTCTATGTGAATTCCTCAAACTTCTAGACTCTTTCTATATACCGGTTATATCTAGATTATAACAATACTCACAATATATTATAAATTAACAATGTATAAACTATAATTAAGCATCCAGATAAAGCAAGCTCAATATAACAAAGAATGCATCTTATTCCGTAACCTTCAATATATTACAGGTTCTTTATCTTTTAAAAAAAATCCATATAATAATCTTTTATTAAGCTTTTAATTAAGCCTGCACACTTTCTAAAAAGTGGATAACGGATAAACAATTGTACCCAAAGGTACTAGAACATATCTGAAGATATGAAATCAGGATGACCTAAATGGGGCCAACGGTATGGTAAGACCGGTCAAGTGGACCCAAACGGGGCTGTTCATGATCTAATAAGATCAACGGTAAATTAGACCCAAACAGGATCAATGATAGCAACTGCAATATCCTTATAGGTGCCTATCTATCCATAGTCTAGACTCGATACAGGTAAAATACCTCTTTTCATTATTGTTCCAAACTTTACTTGATGCAGAACCCTAAGGTTAAAGAATCCGAAACCCTTTGAACATACACTTTGATCTCAAAACACAAAGAAGACAAACACCCTCCCTATTGAACCCCCAAACAACACGTGAATAGAAACGCAAATAATCGGGATAAGAAGAATAAGAAAACACCACAATCAAATGATTGATAAGTAATCCTAATTCTTGATGCAATAGAAAAGAAAGCAAGCAATCTCACAATTCTCTAAAGAATTTTGGCTAAGCCAAGAGAAAACTCTCAAAAGTTTATAATTTGATTCAATAATGAAGTTTACAATAGCCTATTTATAAGGTGGCTAACCCTAGTTCACTCTTTAAAACCCTAATTTAAATACTCATATGGCCTTACACTAATTTCCTTGGGCTTTTACAAGCCAATTAAGCCCAAATAAGTCTTAAACACACTTAAAACAAAACTAATTAATAAACCTTATAGGCCTAAAATGAAAACCCAAAAGAAAGACTAAAATAAATAACCAAACTAACTAAACTAAACCTAAAAGAAGCCCACAAGCCTAAGCCCACATTTACAACTTAAATGAGTCATGTGACTTTTAAATGAGGCACATGACTTTTACAATAAAACCCAAAGTTGTATAAGCCCAAAATAACTTAGACCCAATTCCTTCACTTGCTTCGAAAAGCTAAGTACTTTAAGCTTGTGATGTTGATTGATGAAATCATCATGACTTGCCCCTTCTATGGTCATATCATTCCCTCCCTCTTTAGAAAAGATTAGTCTTCGAATCTTTGTCTTGAAATAGTTGGGAATTGGCACTTGAGGAATACATTCATCTTCATAAATGATCTTTGACATTGGTAGAAATAGTATGAATGCTTCTTCATTAAAGAACTCATCATAATCCTGCAAGTTATAAACAAAAAAACTATGCAAAACATGGTTAGTATTTAATACAATGATATGATTTTGACCTTCATCACTTTCCATGTGCACCTCATCCTCCTTATGCAGTAGAGGAGAAATTGTTACACGCAGATCTTCCATCTCCACTAAACTAGCTTCTTTATTCTCACTCAAACAATCAATGACATCTTCACTTTCAAATATTTTTCCATTATGCACAATATCATTATCCTCTTCTACCTCTAAAACAACCTCATTTACCAAGTTCTCCACATCTTCAACTTCACCCAAAACCTCTTTTTCCTCATCAAGTTCATCAACAACATCCTCTTCATGGTCTTGAGTAACCTCACTATCAAAGCCTATATCTATATCACCCTTTTAAGGTTCACAAATTATTTCCTCTAGGATAACTTCCTCCTTCTTTTTCTTCTTTTTGCTTTTCTCCATTCTAATGAGCGGTTCGAAATATTGTCTAGCCAACCATTCTATATTATTAAGGCCTTGCCTTATCAACTTCATATCTTCCTTAAACGCATTCCTTTTATATTGATTTAAATGTCACTTTGACTTGTAATAAGACATCCTCACAAAGCACTCGTGTTTATCTCTCAAAAATTGGCTTTTATTCTTATAACGTCCTCACTCTCTCTTGCCTTTTTCCACTCAAGCTTGCAACTTTAAAATTGCACTTCAGAATTTAAATCACAAATCAAAAACTTGAGCACATTTTAGAAACTAGGAAATAATAACTAACAACAAAAAAAAGCTCAAAACTAGAAAAAAAACTCTAGACACAATGGAGGTGATACACGGACAAGAGTGGTGTACCACTTGATGGTAATAAAATTAGAGTATTGGACAAGCAATGATACCCTAACAATGTAAATGGAACAAAAGCTAGCATAAAACAAAGAAATAAGCAACAAGAATTAAGAAAAATGACAATATGGATAAAATGAATGAATTTGATTCACTACAAAGTAAATCAAATATAGAACCTAAATATTCTACCCAACAAAGCAAGAAATCAACAAAGAGACGTAATTAAACTAAATGAAGTAGGTTGCATGCAAAAATAATTCAATTTAGAGCCAAAATTATCACTAGGCCGAATGGTGTAACAAGCTTGATTAGTGTGTCAAGTTGTATGCAAAATGGTGGCAAAGTGATGGCAAAAAGATGGCAAAATGATGGCAAAAGTTTCCATAAATGATAACAAATGGTGGAAAAATTTTCCAAAAATGGTTGCACAAATAATGGAAAAGTTGCCAAAAATGGTTGCACAAATGGTGGAAAGTTTCCAAAAATAGTTGCACAAATGATAGAAAAGTTACCAAAAATGGTCACACAATGGATAGCAAATGATAAAAATGATTGGCACAAATGGATAATAAATGGATAGCATAAATATTTGCCAAGTAGAAATCCTTGTCTAACTAGGATTAGAATTGTAATTCCAATTTAGATATGGACTAGGATTTTTGAAAACCTAAACCCAAAGCAATAAGGATTAATTTTCCTACCTTTTAAAGGATTCCCAAATGTGTTTGGAAAAGGTGTAAATGCTGCCCCTCCCAATCCTAAAGCAAAAAAGGATTAATTTTTCCTACTTATGAAAGGATTAGAATTTCTTTAGGCTATATAAACTATCCTTACTCAATTGCTTCTTACTTTTTTTTCTTCTATTTTTATTCTCTTTCACGTTTTTCTCTCCTTTCTTTTTTTTGATGAACAATACGTGAACAGTGTGGTGAACAGTGCGATAAACAGTACCGTGAACAGTACCACGATTTTTTTTAATTCAACACACCAATCTAAAGGCCACTACTACTAGAATTTTATTTTTCATGCCAAAGATTCAAAGTTCAAGTTCAGTTTCTAAGGTTTTTAATGAATCAAAACACAAGGTAAGGAAAATAAAAGGCTAAATTTCACACATAAAAAGCACACAAATCAAAACTTATCACTACCTAATTCGGCATAAACATAAAGAAATCAAGGAAAAAAACACAAACCTAACACTAAGATAAATAGAAATTTACCTTTCTTTTGGCTCTGATACCAAATGATGCGAAACCCCAAGGTTAAAGAACCCGAAACCCCTTGAACATGCACTTTGATCTCAAAATGCAAAGAAGACAAACACCCTCCCTATTGAACCCCCAAACTGTAACACCCCATACTCGGTTTGGAAAACGAACCGAATACGGATGTCACAAACTGGTTTTGATCTGAATAATACATAATCATTATAATTTATGCTTAAATTATCAATTTCTAATTTCTTACTCTAAAATTTTTTTTCTAAAAATTTCGGCAGAACCTCCCCTAAATATTCACAGCCTCCTATAAACCAAAATACAACACAACACTTCTAAAATTCAACCATCAAGATCTACAGCCTCAATCAAACTCCTACACAAACTTTTCCCATCCTGCTCAATAATAATTAAACTAATCTACCTGTCACGATAGTGCTAGTTCAATACTCAGATATTTTGTTCTTAATAGTTTACATAAAATATTATCACGTCTAAGCTAATATCACAATATTAAATCTCAACTAGAAACTTATAAATTACACTTAAATTATATAATCTTAACACTTGTGTACATGCCAAAATTTCAAAATATAAAAATAACATAAGTAATTTGATTTTTATCCTTGATCATCACCCTTCTAGCTGCAACAACCAATGAAGATTTCTTCCTTTGGGTTGAGAAGACTGAATGAAGAATCAACCTACGCGCGAAAAAGAAAAACCACGCGCTAAGTTAAAAGCTTAGTGGTGACTACTAACTTACTTCTTGAATAGAATAGCTTAAATTTTCTTTACAATGAAATAAATAGACACATGCATTATATAAGGCTAAATATTTAGATAAAGGATATAGTTTTACATTCATAATGCGCATCAACTGTCAATATTACAATTACATAAGCAATAGTTATATATATATTATATAATATAAGAAGTAACTTAATTGAACAACAATTAATATAGCAATCCAATACTGACATTTCAGCATTCATGTCACGGAGCCTTTTTATTTATTTTCACAAAATACATTTTTACCATATTATATGTTTATTACTTTACATATTATAAGATACTCTACCTAAATTATTAAATTAACATCATAATTCATTAATATTACAATTTTAAAGGTAGTATCATTATATATGCCCAATTATGACTCGATTTGCAAATTTATAATATTCCATTAAAATAACATGTCCTTCAATACACGACTTAACACATACATACTCAATTTTTTATTTATTTGCAATTATATCCCTTATATTCTTGTTTTTTATAACACGCTTTTATTCATATTATAACATTTTAAAATACTGATTATGCCCCTAGTTGTCAACAGTAGGCCACCACTAGACTGGATAAACGGAACAGAATATCCCATAAGCTGGAGGGACCATACCACAAAGGTATGATGTTCTACTCCAGTATCATATCAGAATGTGCCGGCTAATATCAGTCCCATACAATTACAATACCCATATCAGAATGTGCCGGGAATTGTTAAATTCCCATATCAGAAATAGTAATAGAATCCGAACCAGAAATCCGTGGGGTAGGTGCCCCTATGGCTAGCCATACTATCCTAAGGTCCTGGTTACCCATTGAACACTAAGGGCATTTGGAATCATTATATTTTCATATCTCAATTATTCTCATCTAAGCTGGATATTTAAGAATTCTTTACATATAGGCATTTAATGCCTTTGACAGAGATCATCTAAATCAAGTATTCCTGTAAATCATAATATATATTCAATTTGTACTATCATGCCCATATAACCATTTACCATAATATATATATACTTAAGGCAACCACGTATTAATCATATATTCTATTCAGTCAGCTAAAATTAACGATTAACATAAAATATTAAAATAAGTTCAAGGTCGATACACATAATAAATACCTCATCTATTTATCGCAAATGAAAGGGCCACATACCTTGTAATAGTCGTATATTGAAACGTAAAAACGATCGACTAATATATGCCCGAACATGCCTTCTCAAGACAGAATATAATAATTAAAGATATCTGGATTACTTATTTACTTATCATAACTTTAAGTATATCATCTGTTATAGTTCATGCAAATCTCGTTAGACGAAAATATTAAGACAAGATATGCATATTCATCTTAATATCTATTGTACAGAGATACATTACCTGGTTATGATTATAACTTCTTAAAGAAGTAGAATGAAATAATCTGAGCATAACATATCAAAGATAACCACATATATAATTGAAAGATTCTCACTTATCGGATTCCATAGTCCCACCCAAGTAGCATAACTAAATAATGAGGTTGACAATCCTTAGAGATTAAATTTATTTGTTTCTTTTATATTTTTGTTATACACCCAATTTAACTAGTCAAGAAGTACAGTTAACCCATTTTTCCATATCCCTTATTTAATCTATCCAAAGTACTCTCTAGTTCAAATATATATATATATATATATATATATATATATATATATATATATATATATATATATATATATATATATATATATATATATATATATATATTTTATAACTTTCATATCTTAATTTATTCTTTAACTTGACGAGTGTAGCTTTATTACAATCTTTAATTGGTTAATTCAACATGTAAGAAATGAAACTTTTGACCAACCAGGTCATTCGTTAGATTTACTTATCCTCATAGTCGCATTTACCCTCTTACTTGAAAATTCGTAACAATTCATTTAGTTACACTTTACACATATTAAATTCTTAGTTAGTCTTTCATTATAAAAGGTATGATGTTAATATTTCAACTACTATTCCCCTTTGGCTTTAAAACTATTTCTCCCATTCTAATTGACTCTTTATTTTATCCGAAATACATTGGTTATGTTAACCAGTTGGTACATGTATACAGATAATGAATTAAATCCTTAGCCTAGTATACTTAACGATAACAGGACTTATATTTTAAAATCTAATTTATTTGATATCAATCAATTTCCTTAGATCAATATGTACATGAGTATATATCTAACTACTCATATGCTTATAATAACTAATCTAACCTTTAGGTCCTAACCATGATCTAAAAATTTCTTCAAGTTAAGATTCAGTCTAAGTTTTTCCATGTAGGCCCATTAAAATTAGCTAACATAAGAAAATCCAATTTATGCTTAGCGTTAACCACTTGCTTGCACATGCTCCCTTTTTAATCATGCATATTTTTCATAAATCTGAGGTTTTACCCAACATTCCAAATTGTATATATATAAAAAATCCAACATTCCAAATTGTATATATATATATAAAATAATTGGTAAATTTCTTTTTAGACAAACATATTATTCGAGTCAATATTTACCATTTGTCAATTGTTTCAATCAATAATTCTAAAAATAGAAATTTTGACTTTTAATACTGAGACAACCTATTTACTTAAAATGTTTGTGTCGAATAACATTTCAAATTAAATTACTCATTATCATTTGTAATTAATCAATTTACACATTTAATAATATCTAATTACCTGAAATTACCTAATGTCATAGTATAAGACAACTGGCCATAACAACAGTAAATTCAACCTACTAAATAAATCTTCACAATCACGTATCACCATCAAGAAACAATTTATAACGCTTATACATCAACAAATATGCTAATCTAATTAAAAACGCAAGAAACTGACTTTTAATTCTAAGAGAAATCAAATTCTAACAAAAATTATGAATTCATTTATATAAATTAACCAAAAGCAAATTAAATTTGGTAGTCATATAACATTTAGTGTCGAATTTTAGAAATTTTCCATTATTCTATCCATTATTTTGCTCGCCAAACAGTCGTCGGAGCTTCGCCGGACCGGTGATCGAATCCTCATTGGTGCAAGATCAAAACCACCAAGAGTTGGCTGACGTTGAAGGGAGTCCATCGGTGGTGGTTACGTGCTCCAATGCTGCTATGGTCGCCTAGAATCTCGAACAAATCGTCGGAGCTTCTCCTCTCCGATCTATCGATTACCGACGAGTGAGGAGCAACATAAGGCACCGGAAGATACACCTTGCCATTGGGAGTCGTCCGGTGGTGGTCGTGACGCTAACCGCCGCTGCGACTCACCGGATCGGAAGGGAAGAAGTGGTGGCTTGAAAAGAGAACAAGAAAGAGAAGGAAAATGGCAGGACGCCGTGACTGGCGCGAGCAGACACCTAGGAAGCAACGCTACGTGGTGACCACACATTATATTAATTTTTTTTTGAGGCCACACCTTTGTTACCCGAAAATATATAAGAACCTTATCTCTTCTTCTTTTTTTTTTAAGATAATTATCTTCATTATTATTATTATTATTAATTCAAAAACCAAATTAAATTTTTGATAAATTTATACCAATGTCTACCTAATTCGAAACATTATTTACGAATTAAAATATTATCGGTCAACTCAAACTTGGGGCATTACACAAACAACACGTGAATGGAAATGCAAATAATTGGGATAAGAAGAATAAGAAAATGCCACAATCAAATGATTGATAAGTAATCCTAATTCTTGATGTAATAGAGAAGAAAGCAAGCAATCTCACAATCTCTCTAAAGAATTTCAGCTAAGCCAAGAGAAAACTCTCAAAAGTTTATAATTTGATTCAATAATGAAGTTTACAACCTAGGTTAGCCTATTTATAAGGTGGCTAACCCTAATTCACTCTTTAAAACCCTAATTTAAATACTCATATGGCCTTACACGAATTTCCTTGGGCTTTTACAAGCCAATTAAGCCGAAATAAGTCTTAAACACACTTAAAACAAAACTAATTAATAAACCTTATAGGCCTAAAATGAAAGCCCAAAAGAAAGACTAAAATAAATAACCAAACTAAACCCAAAAGAAGACCACATGCCTAAGCCCACATTTACAACTTATGAGTCATGTGACTTTTAAATGAGGCACATGACTTTTACAATTAAACCCAAAGTTGTATAAGCCCAAAATAACTTAGACCCAATTCCTTCACTTGCTTCCAAAAGCTAAGTACTTTAAGCTTGTGATGTTGATTGATGAAATCATCATGACTTGCCATTTCTATGGTCGTATCATTACTTTATTATTCTTTCACACACACACACACATATAGCAAAGCATCAGATAAAACTCATTTGAATATCATTGCTTTGTCATTCTTTCCTTTACTATTAAATCCCAAATATGTTAACTTTTAGTATCAACAATGTATCATGTAACACTTGTTATAAACCAATATGTTGTTGAGGCTTGTAGCTATATACAAACCAAAGACATGTATCTACTCATACTTGCATGTACCTGTAAAGATACCACCCAATAACAACACAGACAAGTAATTTAATTACATTATCATACCTATCAAAATTCCATCACATAAAACACAAATCAATATGTAAGGACATACCTTGGCGATCCTTCATTTAGCTTTTATGCTTCTTAGTACTTAATTATGTTATTACTCAACAAATTTGAAATCATGAACTAGGCAAATTATTTAATTGGTTCTTCATGCAATTACTTGGAAAGATGTTTAAAATCTAGTATAGAAGATATGCTCTATCCCTAAAGTGTATACATGTAAGCAAAATTTAATATAATAAGCCATGTACAAAAGTTTGAACTTATATGATTATACATATCTTTACCATCAATCATATTACATGCTATTTATAATTCAATGTGCTTCCATGTAGTCATTCATTTAACATAACAACATTTAGATAAGATAAAAATAATCATAACTCAATTTATATCCCTTGTTACTTGGTCTTTCAATATTAAGAATTGCTTTATTTATATTAAAGATGGTTTATATGAACTTTACTATCAATTTGGGACCTTTAAGTGAACTTAATTTTGGAGGCAGAATTCTAGATCCAACTTGTGTGCCACTTTTGATTTGGAAAACGTCATTTTTAGGCCAAGTAGCCTTCTACAAACTTATTCTCCTATGTGTCTAGTTTCCAAAACATCAAGATTCATCCTAATATCACATCTATAACTCGAAATATTCAAGAAAAACCATAGGCTATTCATAATACCAAAACAATTTTTCTCTAGTTACCAATTATAAAATTCATAGAACAAAATGAGAAAAGAATTAGACTAACTTTCCATAATCAAAGTTATAATCTTATGTATCTAGTTTAACCATAATTTTATAGCATAGCATTTTACCTCCTCTACCAAGACTTATGCTCGAAATACCAAAATCTGTTCCTTGATAGTGAAAACAATTCCGACTAGATTCAAGCTAAAATTTGACATGCATAGAAACAAAATTAGGCATTTCTTCCTGCATATGAAATGTATATTTAGAAGTCTATTTTTCATAAAAATTAACCTCTTAGCATTCTGACCACTATACGCGAAAACACATCATATTTTCTACAACCTATTCCAGAACCAAAATCAACAGCGCACATGGTTTTCAATTAAATATTTGGATAACTTAAAGGAAAATTTAGTGCTAGGTCCCTTCTACAAATTTGGAGACATATTTCTTATGTAACCTTAGAAATTGAAATGGTCTTAATTAAAGTTTTCTAACTCAATTTATGATAACATTACAACCATTAATTCATAGGGTTTTCATGTCTGCACTTGTAGTAACACTTCCTAAAATTATTTCTCTTTCAATTATTCATACTATCAAACATTTAAATTATATTTCTACTCAATTTATCTACATGCAAGTATAATGCGGAACCACAGCCTAAATGCCAAACTAGAACGCCAAAATACCATGAATATTGAACATAAATAAGATAATAAACCCCCAATCTAAAGAACCCCCAAACAAGATTAATTGGAAACGCTTATGATAGTTTGATTTATAAAACAAGAAGAAGAAGAATCAAGCATACATTAATCATGCAAATAGCCTAAGTCTAATTCTTCATGCAATAGCAAGAATCAATAATAAATTAACTCTCACAAATTCGGCCAAGCCAAAGAAAATTCTCATTAATCAAAATTTAAGTGTCTTACAAATGAAGAATTCAGCCCTTTATATAGGCTAGGCAGCCACCCCTCCCTAGATGAATTAAAATCAAACACTATCTCTAAGAGATAAATAATGAAATAAATAACAAAGATAATTCCTAACCTTTATCTACATGTATTTGGCCATAATATGGACTAAGTACATGAAGAAATAAAGATAAATAAAATCTGAAAATAATCCTAAAAGCTGGTGATAAATATGCATGATTATCCTAAGAAAATGAAGGAATGAATATAGACTTTATCTTGGCTAAAAGTGGATTTCGGCCACCCCTTTAAAGATATGGTCAAGCTATTCTTTCTCCCTCAAACTCTACTTAATAATATCCCAAAATAATAAGTATTTATCAAGGAAAATCCATTCCTAAAATTTAGGATCCTAAGTTCACCAATGTAGGCCTAAACCTAAATCTGACCCAAACCCATTAAAATTCAATTCTCCCATGTAAAATTCGGCCCCCTTAGGTATTCTAAGCCTCAAATAGTTATTTTGGCCCAACTTTTTAGAAGAGATAAGCCCAACTTTAGCCTACCCACTTAAACTACCCAAAACGGTAAAATAAGCCCAAAACAAAACAAACCTATTCTAATAAAGCCCAATTCGTTTTCCTAGGTTCTAGGCTGCCCAAATATACTTTATTAAATGTTACATAAAGAATAGAAACTAAATAAAGTAGCTTGAAGGCCAATTGCACCATTCGGCCTAAACTTGTCTTCATAGTCCAATTTAGCTTCTTTCTCTTCTTGAACTTGCATCTTCTCCACATAAGGTTTCATAAATACTTGTAGGACTTCTTTAAGCTTCTTTGACCTTGCTCTTGTTATTGGTCCTTGAGGAAATGCTAGTTCATCTTTCTTGTTGCCATTGTGCTTGGTCGTGCTCATATCATCCCCTCCCCCTTCGAAAGGATTCGTCCTCGAATCTGAATCATAGTCAAATGGAGATAAGTCAGAAATATTAAAAGTTGCAATTACACCATACTCATCTGGAAAATCAATCTTGTATGCATTGTCATTGATCCGTTCCAGTACTTGAAATGGTCCATCTCCTCTTGCATCAAGTTTAGACTTCCTTTGGTTAGGAAACCTTTCTTTATGCATATGGATCCAAACCCAATCTCCTGGTTCGAATATTACTTGCTTACGGCCCTTGTTAGCCCGCTTTGCATACATTATGTTCTTCTTCTCAATGTGCTCACATGCTTTCGTGTGTATTGTCTTAACCAAATCAGCCTTAGCCTTACCATCTAAGTTAGAAAGTTCATTCAAAGGTAAAGGCATCAAATCCAAAACAGTCAATGGATTAAAACCATACACAATTTCAAAAGGTGAAAAACCTGTAGAAGTATGAATTGCACGATTATAAGCGAACTCAACAAATGGTAAACATTCTTCCTAAGTTTTAATATTCTTACCAATTATAGCACGCAACATAGTTCCTAAAGTTCTATTAACAACTTCGGTTTGGCCATCTGTTTGTGGATGACAAGTAGTGGAAAACACAAGTTTAGTACCAAGTTTACCCCACAGAACACGCCAAAAGTGACTTAGGAACTTAGAATCCTTATCTGAGACGCAATCGAACTACTTCCCTAAAACAATAAATCAGCTATGTTTGTTGCATCATCAGTTTTATGACAAGCAATAAAATGTGCCATTTTACTAAATCGGTCCACTACAACAAACACACTATCCCTTCCCCTTTTTGTCCTAGGTAAACCTACAATGAAGTCCATAGAAATGTCAGTCCAAGGTTCAGTAGGAACAGGCAATACACAAACCTTGATTTAAGGACTTAGACTTAGCCTGTTTATATGCAAAACATTGAGCACACACTTTTTCGCATATTAGGCCAATAAAAATGTTCATTAAGCATGTCTAAAGTCTTTTTTACGCCAAAGTGTCCCATTAATCCTCCACTATGCGATTCCTTCACAAGCAACTCTCTAAGAGAACATGTAGGTATACATAGTTGTTTTCCTCTAAAAAGAAACCCATCATGTCTATAGAACTTATTAAATGCATAATGTACACATGCCTTGTACACTTCACCAAAATCAGAATCATGATCATACATTTCTTTCAAATGCTCAAAACCTAATAGTTTAGAACTAAGCATTGAAATCAATGCATATCTCCTAGAAAGTGCATCGACAACAACATTCTCCTTATCTTGCTTGTACTTAATTACATAGGGAAAAGTATACCCACTTGCCATGCCTTCTATTCAACTTACCTTGTCCTTTTGAATATTTGAGAGACTGGTGATCTGTGTGTATCACAAATTCTTTAGGCAAAAGGTAGTGTTCCCAAACCTCAAGAGCTCTCACCAATGCATAGAACTCTTTATCATAGGTAGAGTAATTCAACTGTGGTCCACTCAACTTCTCACTAAAGTATGCTATTGGGCGATTTTCCTGCATCAAAACAACACCTATACCAATCCCAGAAGCATCACATTCAACCTCAAAAGTCTTAGAAAAATCAGGTAATTTCAAAACAGGAGCAGTACACAATTTATCTTTCAAAACATTAAAAGCATCTTCCTGCTCTTTACCCCATTTAAAACCCACAGACTTTTTAATGATTTCATTTAGAGGCGCAGCAATAGTAGAAAAATCCTTAACAAATCTCCTATAGAAACTTGCTAAACAATGAAAGCTCTTCACCTCACTTGCATTCTCAGGTGTTGGCCATTCTTGGATAGCCTTAACCTTTTCATTATCTACCTCAACACCACGTGCACTAACAACAAATCCTAAGAAAACAACACTATCAACACAAAATGTGCATTTCTTCAAATTAGCATACAATTGTTGTTCTCTCAAAACAGCTAACACAAGTTCAACATGCCTTAAATGCTCTTTTAGGTTTTTGCTGTAAATCAAGATATCATCAAAATACATAACAACAAATTTACCTAAGAATTCACACAAAACATGGTTCATGAGTCTCATAAATGTGCTGGGTGCATTAGTTAAGCCAAAAGGCATAACCAACCATTCATACAAACCATATTTTGTTTTAAAGGCAGTTTTCCATTCATCACCTAATTTCATCCTAATTTGATGATAACCACTTTTTAAGTCAATTTTAGTTAATATTATAGCACCATTTAACTCTTCAAGCATATCATCTAACCTAGAAATGGGATGGCGATACTTTACAGTGATTTTGTTAACTGCTCGACAATCAACACACATGCGCATGGTTCCATCCTTTTTAGGTACCAAAAGAACAGGTACAGCACAAGGACTTAGACTTTCTCTCACGTGTCCTTTTGCTAAAAGTTCCTCCACCTGTCTTTGCAACTCCTTGGTTTCCTCTGGATTGCTTCGATAAGCTAGACGATTTGGAATTTGTGCTCCAGGAACAAAGTCGATTTGATGTTCAATCCCTCTAGTTGGTGGCAACCCAGGTGGTATCTCCTCAGGGAAGACATCTTTATAATCCTGCAATAACTTAGAAAAAGAACTAGGCAAATTTGGGCCAAGGTTAATTTCAGAGAAATAATTGTCCTTAAACCTCAAAAGTACTAAAGCTCTCATGCCTAAGTATGCATTCCTCAACTCTCTTTCTTTTGCATAAAAGGAGTATTTGCTAAATTTTTCACTCGGCTCACTTTGCTCTCCTTTTACCTCAGCACACATTAACTTCTTCTCTCCTGCACTTCTCTCTTTCTTTTTCTCACTAGTGCAGTCTCTCACCATTGGACCTTTACTTTTATTATTTTCACTACTGGCCTCTTTTCTCTCATTTTTCTTTTCTTTCTCACTTTCCTTTACCTCTTTTGCAGATTGATGTATCTTTACTTGATCTGCATATACCTCTTTAGGTGCCAAAGGGGCAAGTGTGTTAACTCATCAATTCCATTTAATAAAATCATAATTTTAATCTGCTAATTATTTACACACAACTTATATACAATAAATTACTAATTTACCCTTTAATTGAATTTGTATGATTAGACATTAATTTGATTATAACGCTATGTAGGAAGTTTACTTCAATTTCCTATTACCATAAAATAAAGCTTAATTTAATCTTAATTGCACACTTATATATCACAATGTAATTTGAATTTGTCACCTTCAATCTCATAAAATTATTTATTCACAAAGTCCCACTTATCAATAATTCATCTAATTAAGAATAATTAGATATTGATATCTTAATGATGCCCTTGAATTCTACTAGGGCCTAATTCAAGTCCTTACAAATCTCTCTCCCTTAAAGAATTTCGTCCTCGAAATTCAAATCAACAATCTGTACTACTATTATTAACCACTATCTACAATTCTTCTACATCTATAACCAATTCCAAGAAAAACTTTCACATTTAATTCCTCTAATTAAATCTAACTTATCTCCATATTACTATAGTTCTTTTTCTTACTATCAAATTATACTTATGCTCATTATATTTCCTATCAATTTTCCTTTCCAATTGGGATGATACATATGATATGATGCTATTCATGTTTTATCAGATGACATGCGATGCTCTGCGATGAATGTATGATTCCATATATGCAAGAGAATACAAATATGTATTTTCATGTACTGTATATCTTTTGCCCCATCCCATATGAAGTATTTGGTGGATAACCCATGCCTGTTAAGAAACCACTGATAGGTATATAAAGCATCTTAATCAACCTGAATATATCATTCAATAACTTACTTGTTGTAGTAGCTATATTAGGAACGATAAAAGTCAAACTCTAAAACTGACCTATTTTCCAATCTATAAAACGAAGATATCTGCAGTGGCCAACACACTTTAACCATCTAAACATTTACTTTCTATACTCTTATTGTCCAAAAATGACTAAACCTGTCATCTGATACCACACTGTGATGCCCTAAATCTTGGACATCAAAACATAACCATACAAAATTATCATCAACATATAAAAACTAAGGTGGAAACTAAAATATTATTATTTTTTAACTTAGACATGTACTATAAATTATAAGGTGAACATAATACATCACTAGATACTGGCAGATCTATCATTCTTTACATAAGCTTTAAGTACAAAACTTTAAAATTTTTTTATCAAAGTAAAACTACAACAAAAATGAAGACAAACCCGAGTTGGCCTTCCAAGATAGACTAGCATTTCAGAGAAAAATCTTCCCAGCAACACCTATATGGATAAAGACCTGTGCTAAGCTAAAAAGCTTAGTGGGGAGCAACAATAACATATGGACAACCCCCATAAGAGGTTGTTAAAGATATATACAACACATGAATATTTATATACATATGCATATATATAAATACTAAATATAAATGTATAAATGCATATACGTTGATTTATTATGTGTAGTATAAACTTCTTTTAAAATAAAAGAAAGATTAAATATATGTATAACATATCAAGGTATTTCTTAACTTATGAATTTCTATAAGAAATAATAAATTATAGTATTATATCTTTAAAACTCTATGTGAATTCCTCAAACTTTTATACTTTTTCTATATACCGGTTATATCTAGATTATAACAATACTCACAATATATTATAAATTAACAATGTATAAACTATAATTAAGCATCCAGATAAAGCAAGCTCACAAACATAGATTAATAAAACAAAGAATGCATCTTATTCCATAACCTTCAATATATTACAAGTTCTTTATCTTTTAAAAAAATCCACACTTTCTAAAAAGTGGATAATGGATAAATAATTGTACCCAAAGGTACCAGAACATATTCGAAGATATGAAATTAGAATGACCTAAACGGGGCCGACGGTACGATAAGATCGGTCAAGCTGACCTAAACGAGGTCTCTCACAACCCAAATGAGGCTCTTCATGATCTAATAAGATCAACGGTAAATTAGACCCAAATAGGATCAATGATAGCAGCTGCAATATCCTTATAGGCGCCTATCTATCCATAGTCTAGACTCGATGCAGGCGAAATACCTCTTTCCATTATTGTTCCAAACTTTAGTTTATTATTCTTTCATATTCATATATATATATATATATATATATATATATATATATATATATATATATATATATATATATATATATATATATATATATATATATATATATATATATATATATATATATATATATATATATATATATATATATATATATATATAAGCTATTATATAGCAAAGCATTAGATAAAACTCATTCGGATATTATTGCTTTGTCATTCTTTCCTTTACTATTAAATCCCAAAGATGTTAACTTTTAGTATCAACAACGTATCATGTAACACTTATTATAAATAAGTATGCTGTTGAGGATTGTAGTTATATACAATCCAAAGACATGTATCTATTCATACTTGCATGTACCTGTAAAGATACCACCCAATAACAACACATAGACAAGTAATTTAATTATATTATCATACCTATCAAAATGCCATCACATAAAACACAAATCAATATGTAAGGACATACCTTGGGGATCCATCATTTAGCTTTTCTGCTTCCTAGTACTTAATTATGTTATTAGTCAACAAATTTGAAATAATAAAGTAGGCAAATTATTTAATTGGTTCTTCATACAATTACATAGAAAGACGTTTAGAATCTAGTATAGAAGATATGCTCTATCCCTAGAGTGTATATATGTAAGAATAATTTCATATGATAAGCCATGTACATAAGTTTGAACTTATATGACTATACATATCTTTATCATCAATCATATTACATGCTATTTATAATTCAATGTGCTTCCATGTAGTCATTCATTTAACATAACAACATTTAAATAAGATAAATATAATCATAACTCAAGTTATATCCCTTGTTACATGGTGTTTCAAAATTAAGAATTGCTTTATTTATATTAAAGATGGTTTAGATGAACTTTGCTATCAATTTGGGACCTTTAATTGAGCTTAATTTTGGGGACAGAATTCTGGATCAAGCTTGTGTGCCACTTTTGATTTGGAAAATGTCATTTTTAGGCCAAGTAGCCTTCTACAAACTTATTGTCCTATGTGTCTAGTTTTCAAAAAATCAAAATTCATCCTAATATCACATCTATAACTCGAAATATTCAAGAAAAACCATAGGCTGTTCATAATACCAAAAACAAATTTTCTTTAGTTACCACTTATAAAATTCATAGAATAAAATGAAAAAAGAATTAGACTAACTTTCCTTCATCAAAGTTATAATCCTATGTATCTAGTTTAACTAGAATTTTAAAGCATAGCATTTTACCTCGTCTACCAAGACTTATGCCCAAAATACCAAAATATGTTTCTTGATGGTGAAAACAGTTCCGACTAGATTCAAGCTAAAATTGGGCATGCATGGAAATAAAATTAGGCATTTCTTCCTTCATATGAAATGTATATTTAGATGTCTATTTTTCATAGAAATTAACCTCTTAGCATTCCGGCAACTATACATGAAAACACATCATATTTTTTACAACTTATTCCAGAACCAAAATCAGCAGCTCACATGGTTTTCAATTAAATATTTGGATAACTTAAAGGCAAATTTAGTGCTAGATACTTTTTACAAATTTGTAGACATATTTCTTATGTAACCTTAGAAATTAAAATGGTGTCAATTAAATTTCTCTAACTCAATTTATGCTAACATTACAGCCATTAATTCATAGGGTTTTCATGTCTTCACTTACAGTAACACTTCCTAAAATTATTTCTCTTTTCAATTTTTTATACTATCAAACATTTAAATTATATTTCTAATCAATTTTCCTACATGAAAATATGAGAACCCTAATCCCATACCTTGGCTAAAATCCCCTTAACTCTTCAATCCTTTGCAAGATCCTTTTAAATCTTTTCCATTTCATACTTTTATATGTTAGAAAATTAACTAATTAGAATCGTTACATCTTAGTTATTTTAATTTCTAGGTTCAAGACTTAATCAATTTAATCATATACTATTTTACCATTGTTTCATACTTTAACTTCTTAATGTTCTTATCTTTTACACACTATGATAATTGCTATTATCTTTTCTCTTACAAGACAACTACATTATACTACATTAATATTAACAACTAGCTGTTGCTCTCCCATCCTTAAGTTGTACCACTGAAATCAATATAAAATTACCTTTTTTTGACAAAGAGGTCACTTAACAATTGATCCTTAAGATCCTAACTTTATGCTGGAAAAATTTCAAGTTTTTTTAACATGTATCTCAGGAGTTATAATGTAAGAAGCACCTACTGCTCCACTGACTTACTAATTGAAAAAAGGCTACTATTTTGGGCATTTTTGAGGATTTTTGAGGCGTAATTACGTTATTGTTATTTCTATAACATTTGTGGGCATAGATGTCCCGGTTCTAACTCAAATAGAATCATGAAATTCAGAGTTCAAAAACTCAACTTATGATCAAAATAGTCACTGGTGGTCAATCCAAATTTCTAGACAGCACTATTACATAATGCCTAATATCCTAATTTCATTACATGCAAAATCATTTGTGCTCTACACATGTATGGCTTGTTATTCTCAATGTTTAATTCTTGTCAATATCTTATTTCTTCACCATCTATTATAACAAAACACAAACATAAAATTCTCAAACCAATCTATACTTTACTTGAAAATGGATCTCCCTAAGTAACTATATTGACATGTACGGCATAATTATAACATTATTACCAAATAATTCATGAGTCCACATTAATCAAGTGTTTATCTCTCATTAACCTTCATCTAGAACTTATAAACATATGTAAAAACAAGTAAAATTCCCAAACCTGTTGTTGAAGTTCTAGCCCTTTTCGAAGCCGCTAGTTCCCATTTTGCTCCTCTTGATTGCTTCTTTCACTAACTCATGCATGCTTCTTCTTCCTTAACATAACTCGAATTCTCTCTAACAATTTGCTTAAAAACATTTTTAGAGAAACCCCCAAAGAAAGATATATTTCTAGACTTACGAAGGATACTTGCATGTTGCTTTTCCTTATGTTAAGACACCTCTCATCTTCTCTTCCACGTGGGGCACTCTCAAGTGAGTGAGTGATATCAACTTCCACTACTCTTTCCCTTTTCTTTTTGCCAATGTCCACTCTCTAACTATTTATACTCCTCACAACATTACATGGACAATCTCTTTAGAAAGTGGATGTTAACCCATTAATTCCATTTAATAAAATCATACTTTTAATCTACTAATTATACACACACAACTTATATACAATAAATTGCTAATTTACCCTTCAATTTAATTTGTAAGATTAGACATTAATGTAATCATAATGCTATGTAGGAAATTTACTTCAATTTCCTATTACCATAAAATAAAGCTTAATTTAATCTTAATTGCACACTTATTTATCATAATGTAATTTGAATTTGTCACCTTCAATATCATAAAATTATTAATTCACAAAGTCCCACTTATCAATAATTCATCTAATTAAGAATAATTAGATATTGATATCTTGATGATGCCCTTGAATTTTACTAGGGCCTAATTCGGATCCTTACAGTTGCCACCCAACAAAACATTGAAAAATAAATCTCGACCTTTTGATGCCCAAATAGAGAACGGTGTTCAGGACATCACCTTTACTTGGTACCTTAGTTATGTGTTGTTTTATGATTAAGTTTTAAACATTAGTCCACAACCTCCCTTCTCACATGATGCATTGCATAAATTGAAAAAAAACGTGTCAATTAATTAAATAAGCGATAAATAAATAAATAATTAATTCAACTACTTAAAGTATTACAAAAGCAAATCATCCAACTATAAAGATAAAATAACATATATAAATTGGGGCATTTATTGGGTTGGGAACATTGGTTTCCTCATACATATTTTACAAAAAAACTCTTTTTTCTTATTGTGTGATTTTTGGGTTAGAAATTGGACATTGTTCCATTTTATCAAGAAAAATCGAAATTAATTAATAGAAAATGATCTTACGTGAATTTTTCCACTTAACATGCAAAAAATGATTTTATTACTCCCCTATTACATGCCTAAAGATAAATACATCCAAAATATGGCAAAAAAACCAAAAATTAAAGTAATAAAGTAAAACATTAAATAATTAAATCTAAATGCAAGATAAAAATAAAATCAATGAAATGGAAAGTGTGAACCAATTGAAGGCATGGCTCCTAAAGTAAGATCATTCTTCAAAAAACTTCAAATGTGTATCCAATCAATCGCTCACACAAACCACAAAAATTGATCAATTAGCATTTTAAAAGAAATATGCAATAAAAAGGCAAGTTAGAACAACATATAGAATATTAATATCAGAATTTAACCATGTATTTAGAAGCAAAAACACTTACATAAAGATGCAAAAATGAATGAAGAATCAAATATTAATAAAAGGACATAAAGAAAAAAAAGAATAAAAAAGCACATTAAAATAAGCACAAATGTAGCTAAGACACCCCTTAAAGATGACATATGCCCATGACTAGAGGAGGGACGGGATGATAAGAAAGAAACACAATGTCCCATTTGTTGCATTGATAGACGGCTATTTATGATGCTTTCTTTCCATCTGTCACTCGAGGAACAGATATAGAAAAGAAAACAATCAAACACAAAATTATTTAAGATCTTAAATGAACCCTAAATATATAATTCTATGGATCTAAAGCATGCCAAATCCAGAGTATTATCCTTACATCACATTTTAGCTACATAATGATAAAAATAATAATATAAACAAATTCTTAAAACAAGGTAGAAGACATGTATTCATGGGAGAAATCACATCTTAATATTATGTTTTAGCACACCAAAAGGTTCAGATGATCATATCACTTCTAAGAATATGCGAATCTAAACAAATAATATAAAGAAAACATATATAACACCATTAAACAACATGCATAAGATGAGAATGAACTAAGGAGAGAGAGAAAAGGAAAACCTAGAATATACACTCAGAAGATATTCTAATTCTATAATGGTGACAATGTTTGTCTCTACTCCGATCCTTGATGCTTTGTATTCAAGAAAACAAAGAGTTTTGTGTTTGGTTTTTAGTCGAAAAAGTTTGAACCCTTATTCCCAAGAAGAGAATATTAGTTTTTCTCTCTCTAAAAACCTAGTTCCTTTTTCAAATCTGAATTTCTCCCCCTTTTTTAAAAAACCCTAACTTTTGGCTTTTATACCTGGGGAGGAGTTAGAATCCCCTTCCAAATCTAACTCTCTAAATATAGAAGGATTAAAATCCCTTCAAATCTAGGAAAAAATATCTTAAATCATCCTGATCTTCCACTTTGAAAACTGGAAAATGTGGGAATTCTTGAAATGCACCCATAGATGGGTGTCCATTATGACAGATGGCCGTCCCTCACATGGATCACCAAAAATTATAAAAATACCTCTTATTTGACCTAGACAGGAGGGAAGTGGTCACAAACGATCATTCCTCACATGACAAATAATCGTCTATCATGGCTAAAGGCCAAATTCAAGGTTTTTTTTATGCTATTTTGTTAAAAACCCCAAAAGCACTTGGAAATCCACAAAGTTTTCATGAAAAAAATGTGAAAAATCTAGGTCAGAGCTTTGAGATCTATGTCCTTTATTAGGAATATATTATCTCTTCATCATTTGGTAACCTTGATCTAGGCTGTCTCGAGTCACGATGTCTACAGTTGCCCCCAATTTTGAAGAACTAGTGCATTAGTGCCAAAGTGAGCCAAAATTCAGAGTGAAGCAAAAAAAGAAGCATACCTAGGGCAATGAATCTCCGGTTGATTTTCTTGAAACATGTACCATCTGAGGTAGTAAGTCTTTTGGTCAGGTAGTTATTGTCAGCTTGTCGATGTGTTAACCCTTGGTTAGATAGTTACCATCAGTTTATCATGTGATAACCCATGGTTGTGTAGTTACCATTAGTTTGTTGATGTGTTAACCCATGGTTGGGTAGTTACCATCAGTTTGTCAATGTGTTAACCCTTGGTTGATTGTTTGATTAGTGCTAACTTGTTGGCATGCAGAATAAAATGAGATTATTGAATGGTTTGTGCCATATGTAGGCATACCTAACCTTGCAGCTGTGGTGATAATTGTGAATTATAACTATTTTATTAGTGTATTTTTATGTGTTTAATATGTTATTTCAGTGTTAATTTGTTTAATTTTGTGTTTAATTTCTTATTTTTTGTTTTTGTGGACTTAATTATAATTTTTGGTGTTTTTAGGGACTTAATTAAAGAAAGAAGAAAATTTTATCGAAAAAGGAGGAATATGTTTTATTTAATTATTTTAAAAAAGGAATGCACATTTAGTCCGGAAGCATTCTATTATGTGGAGTGATATTCCCCTCTACAGAGGAGAATTTGAAGAGTTTGATTAAAATACCCATCTCGGTAGAGGGAAATTATCCCTCTATCGAGCAAATTTAGCACATTAAAGAATAGATGTACTCTCCTCGGTGGAGAGACATTTTTTCTCTATAAAGGCAATCCAAAAGACACAAAAGAAATCAATCTCCTTGCTAGAGGGTTTTTTGCCTTTACCAAGGCAAGAAGTTCAATTACAATCAAATTCTGATTTTGTCTGTAACAATAAGTTTATTTGTAGTAGGTTTCTTCCTATTTGAGGATTTTTAGCAGACAAAAACACCAATATATAAAAAGCATGAATTCTGAAGAAAAGTGGGTTAGTTTTCAGGGTTTTTATTCTTGCTTTTGTAAATTAAAGTTGATTTTCTCTTCTAGCTTAATTTTCTTTACTTTTTAGTTTTTAATTCACTAAAAGACTCAAGCTTTCTACTGGTGTTCCAAGAAATCATCAAGAGCAAGTTTAAAGCTTCATATAAGTATTGTATCTCTTTATTTTAGTTTTTTTTTTCATTTTAATCATGTTTAGTAAGTAGTTTTCCTTACAAAACTAAGGGAAATTTGAACCCTCATACTTTTATTCAATGACTTAGTTTGAGCTTTAATTCAATACAAGTTTGATTATTTCTTAGTTCTTGAGCAACTTCTTATCCTTAATTGTTATTGGATTGATTATTAACTCATTTGATAAATGGTTAATGATTGATTTCAAGTATGATCTATGATATGCATGTTCTTGGATTAGTTCATTAGTATTGATGCATGATTATATTTAAAATTTGAGATAGTTATGTGTTGGTAAAAGTAGATTAAGACTAAGAAAAGTTGAACTAAAAATATATTAAAGTTGAGTTTGCTTGAAAAAGAGTTTAATGGATGTTTAAGAGTTTAAAACTGGATCTTTATAGGTATTGGATTATTCCTAATACGAAGATTTAATGCTTATAATGATAGTCTGAATAAGATATCTAAATTTATTTAATTGGCTTTTCCATAATCACTTGTGTTACTTTCGATTTGAGTCATTACAATGGAAGCTAATGTGGATAGTTCCTTTAGTAGAAGTTTTTTAGTTATTGCTCTATGTTTAATTTATGTTAGTCTACTTTTTGTTTTTGTTTTGCTTTACTATCAATTTAGTTTGGTTCTTACTTTTAATTCAAAAACTTGGAAAATAATATCAGATATATTCAACTCAAATATAGATATTTTACTTAGCAATCCATATTCCCTTGGGTTTGATATTCAAAATCATAATCTTATTTCACTATATCACTGGTCAATCTAGTACACTTGCTAGATGTCAGTCAAGTTTGTGGCACCGTTGCTGGGGAACAACGGTGTTATTTGTTTAATATCTATAATTGAGTTAGTAAGAGATTTTTATTTTGTCTATTTTTAATTTGGTGATTATTCCTTGCAGGAAGATTTTGAGACATTTTTCAAGATGATGCAAGATTAGTTCCAAGATTATGAATTGTTCCTTTTGAGACAACAAATGAATGATTTGAAGAGAAAAATACAGGAAATATAGCTCTTGCATACACATTCACTAATTCCTTATTCACCATCTTTTGTTGATCTTTATTCTTTAGGGGTGCCACAAGAGTCCACCATTTCTAAAGTTCAAAGTCTTATTGATTTGCTTGGAAGTCGAGAAAAAAAGTTTGAGGTTGAAAAGGAAAAGTGAAAGGCTACATTTAAAATTTAAGAGGAGAAGTTAAGGAATCAAGAAGAGGCAATCAAGAGTCAAGAGAGTTTATTGAGGGATCAAGAAAAGGGAATTGTAAGGTTAGAATCCAAATTAGAACTTTTGAGTGTTTCAATGCAATTTCAAAGTGATGGTGGTAAGAAGGAGGAAGTGGATCATACATTAATGACAGATAGAAAATAATCTAATTCTGGAGTGTATGAAGTAGTTGATAATTCATCTTTGAAGACAAATCATGTGTTTATTTAAAAGGTATGCTTCAGCCTTTTGCAAATAATTATCAACAAAGGAGCAATAAGTGTTCAATTATCAGGTGAAGGCACTGAATTTAGTCCATTTGAAGAAGTTTTCAAGGCTAGAAGAGCTGATAGAGTTCATTTTTGAAGAGCCAAAGGATGAGTCATACTTTATTGAAGATATGGAATTTCCACCTTTGGTGAACTCTGACAAGTTTCTCTTACTGATAGGAGAAAATGAGGAGCAAAGTCCGAAGAGACCAGCATTTGGATCGCAAGCTCGACCCTTAGAGAGTGACATGAGTTGAGCTGGGACTTGATAAACCAAAGCTCTTCTAACCCTTCTCTTTAAATTTTTGTTAGTTTTTTTATAAGTTGTGTTTTATGTTATTTTTGATAAGTTGCCATCATGTCTTTAGTTAAATTTGATAGGCTTATATAGTTCATTTCATTTTCTTTGTGTTTTCTCAAATCTTTTATGTTTGTCATTTATGAGTTCAAGAATTAAAGAGGCTTCTTCTAATTATATTTGTGCTTAATTATCATATTTTGATTTGTGCTTCTAGTTTGATTAAAGAGTTCATATGGGTTTTGGGGGGTGCCAATTAAAGGGAATTAAAATATAGTTGAACCTAAAGTGGATTTATACTTATTGGGTATGTTTTGCTTTGGTGAGTGTGCTTCATAAACTTAGGAAAAGTTATTCATATTCATAGTGTGGTGTGTTTGTGAAGTGCAATTTACAAGGTATGTGTGTTCTTCAGTTGGGTTCCTAATGCTTTGAATTCAGTTTTGGTTAATTGATTCAAGATTATGAGTACTTAGAGTTTTCCTAAATTTTTTAGGTACTTTGAGTGGATTAAACTGATAATTTAGAAGTAGGTGAGAGTTAACAAGTGAGGAAAATTAATGGGGTTAAGTTAAATTTTGGGTTTTAAGTTTAAACAGTGTGTGAAAAATTGAATTTGAGCTTTTGGCCTTGGAGTTCCTGAGAGCACTGACTCGATAGAGTGAAAATTCACTCCACTGAGTGCCACACAACATGGTAGAGTGGATTTTCACTCCACCGAGTGCCACACAACTCAGTAAAGTGGATTTTCACTCTACTGAGTCCTTAAAAAATGCCCATACTTGATTTTTTTCCACTTTTGTTCCTGTATATTACCATTTGGTAGAATGGATTTTTCCTCCACTAAGGTGATTTACCTCACCCTCACCCATTCAATTAAATCCAGTGGTATTTTGTATCTGTTAGATGAATATTCAATGTGATTCAACAATTGCTAATATGATCGGCATATTTTATTTTTTAAGGGATACAAAATAGGGTTTTGGGTAGAAAATTATTAATGAGATTAACGTTGCTTTAAATTCTAATTTTGTCTTTAATAAGAAGTTTATTTGTAGCAGGTTCTTCCTATTTGAGGATTTTTAGCAGACAAAAACACCAATATAAAAAGAGCACAAATTCTAAAGAAAAGTGAGTTAGTTTTTTGGGTTTTTATTCTTGCTTTTGTAAATTAGAATTTATTTTCTCTTTTAGCTTAGCTTTCTTTTCTACTTAGTTTTTAATTGTCTAAAAGACTCGAGCTTTCTATTGGAGTTCCAAGAAATCATCAAGAGGAAGTTTGAAGCTTCATGAGTATTGTATCTCTTTATTTTAGTTTTTCTTTCATTTTAATCATGTTCGGTAAGTAGTTTTCCTTACTTTTGTTGAGGGAAATTTGAACCATCATAATTTTATTATAATAAGGTTTGAGCTTTAATTCAGTGCAAGTTTGATTATTTCTTAGTTCTTGAGCAACTTCTTATCCTTGATTGTTATTAGATTGATTATTAACTTATTTGATAAATGGTTGATGATTGATTTCAAGTATGATCTATGATATGCATGTTCTTGGATTAGTTCATTAGTAATGATGCATGATTATATTCAAAATTTGAGATAGTTGTGTGTTGGTAAGTGATATAAGCACGACCAAGCACAATGGCAACAAAAAAGATGAACTAGCATTTCCTCAAGGACCAATAATAAGAGCAAGGTCAAAGAAGCTTAAAGAAGTCCTACAAGCATTCATGAAACCTTATGTGGAGAAGATGCAAGTTCAAGAAGAGAAAGAAGCTAAATTGGCTATGAAGACAAGTTTAGGCCGAATGGTGCAATGGGCCTTCAAGCTACTTTATTTAGTTTTTATTCTTTATGTAACATTTAATAAAGTATATTTGGGCAGCCTAGAACCTAGGAAAATGAATTGGGCTTTATTAGAATAGGTTTGTTTTATTTTGGGCTTATTTTACTGTTTTGGGTAGTTTAAGTGGGTAGGCTAAAGTTGGGCTTATCTCTTCTAAAGAGTTGGGCCAAAATAACTATTTGAGGCTTAGAATACCTAAGGAGGCCGAATTTTACATGGGAGAATTGAATTTTAATGGGTTTGGGTCAGATTTAGGTTTAGGCCTACATTGGTGAACTTAGGGTCCTAAATTTTAGGAATGGATTTTCCTTGATAAATACTTATTATTTTGGGATATTATTAAGTAGAGTTTGAGGGAGAAATAATAGCTTGACCATATCTTTAAAGGGCTCGCCGAAATTCACTTTTAGCCAACATTAAGTCTACATTCATTCATTCATTCATTCATTTTCTTTGGATAATAAGCATATTTATCACTAGCTGTTAGGATTATTCTCAAATTGTATTTATCTTTATTTCTTCATGTACTTAGTCCATATTATGGCCAAATACATGTAGATAAAGGTTAAGAATTATCTTTGTTATTTATTTTATTATTTATCTCTTAAAATTAGTGTTTGATTTTAATTCATCTAGGGAGGGGTGGCTGCCTAGCCTATATAAAGGGCTGAATTCTTCATTTGTAAGGGACTTGAATTTTGATTAATGAGAATTTTCTTTGGCTTGGCCGAATTTGTGAGAGTTAATTTATTATTGATTCTTGCTATTGCATGAAGAATTAGACTTAGGCTATTTGCATGATTAATGTATGCTTGGTTCTTCTTCTTCTTGTTTTCTAAATCAATCTATCATAAGCATTTCCAATCAATCTTGTTTGGGGGTTCTTTAGATTGGGGGTTTATTATCTTATTTATGTTCAATATTCATGGTATGTTGGCGTTCTAGTTTGGCATATAGGCTGGGGTTCCGCATCAATTGGTATCAGAGCATAGGCTAAGGGGTAAATTCTTAACTATCCTTTAATTTTTGCTTTTAAACTTTAATTTTCTATTTTAATGGAATAGGATCTTGCATCTAGTTCCTTATTTGGTTCTTGCTCTATTGTGTTAATTACCTATCTTTAAGTATTTGATCATTAGTTTGATTAAAGTTACAAAAAAAAAAGAAAAAAAAATCAATTAGAAACAGCCTTGTTATTAATTCGGATTTACTATCTTGTTAAGATCATATTTGATCAATTGATGAATCTTGTGTTCTTGTTGAATCCGAATTTTCCATTGAATATATCAAGCATATAATTTGCAATCTTTGAGTGATTGAACTTGGTTTGGATATAATTTTGATCTACAAAGTGCCCTACACCACTTGGAGTAAGTTTTGATCAATCAAGCAAGAATTGGAGTTAGAACTTTCACAATTGGTTTGATTTCTTCAAGATCAGGTTAGTACTCCTAATTTTGGATTTGGGTTGTGTTTATTGCATGCTTTCTTTGATTTTTTTTTGTTGAGTCTTACATCAAATCTGTTTAAACTAATCATTAGGTTTAGTTAAACATCGCATTTAAATGCATCCGTCTTGTCCATTTTCTTCATTCTAAGTTTTTAATTTGTATGTCTAAGATATTTTTGGTTCCAATTACACTAGTTTGACATATTGCACATTGTTGAACATCTATATATATTATAGTGCATGAAATCTTCTTCTTGTGTACTAATTTCTTATTTTTATTCCAATAGGTCAATTTGCCTCTAGAATTAGTATCTTTGCTATTCTTGTTAGGTTTTTCATTGTTCCCTTAATCAAATTACTTAATTGTGAATATTTGTTTGAGTTTCTTTCTGAAGTGCAATTGTGAGATATCAATTTGTGAGTTGAGAGACAAACAAGTGAGGTTGAGTGAATTCTTTCCTTTGTTTGTTTATTTAAAGTTTAAAGATGTCCGGAATCAATAGTAAAGAGGAAATCGAGATTGTGCCTGATAATAAGTTTATGTACAAAGCTTTTATGGATAGTTTGCAAAAGCTAAATCTCAGGATAGACAGCCTAGAAGATAGCCTTAAAGGTTCCAAGGTTAAGTCTATAAGGGAGGAAGAGGTAGACCAGTTGTACAACGATGATGAGGAAGGGGAGGCTCATTCTTTTCCAAGAAGAGCAAGGAGGTATGACAACCGAATGGAGAGCCAAGACAACAATTTGAGTGCTATCAAGATGAAGATACCACCATTCAAAGGTAAAAATGATGTGGATTCCTATCTTGATTGGGAAAGAAAGGTGGAGATGATCTTTTCATGCCACCACTATTCGATGAGAAAAAGGTAAAACTTGCAGCCATTGAATTTTCTAATTATGCACTAATTTGGTGGGATGAGTTATTAAAAAATAGGAGGAGAAATGGGGAACTCCCTATCACCTCTTGGGAGGAAATGAAAAGAATCATGAGAAAGAAGTATGTGCCTAGTTACTATCATAGGGAACTCCACAATCAGTTATAAAGACTTACACATGGATCTAGTTCTGTGGAGGATTACTATAAAGAAATGGAGATGCTCATGATCAAAGCAAGCATTGTGGAGGATGAATATCAAACGATGTCATGCTTTTTGGGAGGTATGAATAGAGAACTTGCTGATATTGTTGAATTACAGTATTATGTGGATATGGATGATTTGGTGAATATCGCAATTAAAGTGGAGAGACAACGAAGTAGACATGGGACATCCAAGTCCTATTCAAATTCCAATAACAACAAATGGAATTCAAAGTGGAACAAGGGAGACTCAAAGAAGGAATCCATTGCCAAGTACCAGTCCAATTCCAAAGATAAAATGGTCACTGCACAAAAAGGTACTTCTGAAACAACCCTTAAAACTAATAGACATAGGGACATTCAATGTTTCAAATGCAAGGGTCGTGGTTATTATGCTAATGAATGTGGAAATAAAAAGACCATGATAATAAGGGGGGATGAAATTATTTCTGATTCTGAATCTGATGAGAATTGTGATGATATGCCACCTTTGGAGGATTGTTCTAATATAGATGAAAATGTAGAATATCCTGTTCAAGGGGAGTCCTTAGTTGTATTGCGTGCATTGAATGTAAATGTGAAAGAAGGACTAGAACAGAGGGAAAACATCTTTCATACTAGGTGTTTAATAGGTGGAAAAGTCTGTAGTATGATAATTGATGGAGGTAGTTGTGTTACTGTTGCTAGTACAGTCTTAGTTGATAAATTAGGACTTAAAACTGAGAAACACCCTAACCCATACAGACTTTAGTGGTTGAATGATAGTGGGGAAGTAAAGGTGACCAAACGTGTAACTATATTATTTTCCATTGGTAAATATGAAGATAAAGTCATTTGTGATGTTGTACCTATGCATGCTAGTCATATTTTGCTAGGAAGGCCTTGGCAATTTGATAGGCGTGTATTACATGATGGATTTAGAAATAGGTACACTTTTGCATTTAAAGGATGTAAACACACACTTGCACTTTTGGCACCTAAAGAGGTATATGCAGATCAAGTAAAGATACATTAATTTGTAAAAGAGGTAAAGGGAAGTGAGAAAGAAAAGAAAAATGAGATAAAAGAGGCCAGTAGTGAAAATAAAAAAGTAAAGGTCCAATGGTGAGAGACTGCACTAGTGAGAAAAAGAAAGAGAGAAGTGCAGGAGAGAAGAAGTTAATGTGTGCTGAGGTAAAAGGAGAGCAGAGTGAGCCGAGTGAAAAATTTAGCAAATACTCCTTTTATGCAAAAGAAAGAGAGTTGAGGAATGCATACTTAGGCATGAGAGCTTTAGTACTTTTGAGGTTTAAGGACAATTATTTCGCTGAAACTAACCTTGGCCCAAATTTGCCTATTTCTTTTTCTAAGTTATTGCAGGATTATAAAGATGTCTTCCCTGAGGAGATACCACCTGGGTTGCCACCAACTAGAGGGATTGAACATCAAATCGACTTTGTTCCTGGTGCATAAATTCCAAATCGTCCAGCTTATCGAAGCAATCCAGAGGAAACCAAGGAGTTGCAAAGACAGGTGGAGGAACTTTTAGCAAAAGGACACGTGAGAGAAAGTCTAAGTCCTTGTGCTGTACCTGTTCTTTTGGTACCTAAAAAGGATGGAACCATGCGCATGTGTGTTGATTGTCGAGCAGTTAACAAAATCACTGTAAAGTATCGCCATCCCATTCCTAGGTTAGATGATATGCTTGAAGAGTTAAATGGTGCTATAATATTCACTAAAATTGACTTAAAAAGTGGTTATCATCAAATTAGGATGAAATTAGGTGATGAATGGAAAACTGGCTTTAAAACAAAATATGGTTTGTATGAATGGTTGGTTATGCCTTTTGGCTTAAATAATGCACCCAGCACATTTATGAGACTCATGAACCATGTTTTGTGTGAATTCTTAGGTAAATTTGTTGTTGTGTATTTTGATGATATCTTGATTTACAGCAAAAACCTAAAAGAGCATTTAAGGCATGTTGAACTTGTGTTAACTGTTTTGAGAGAACAACAATTGTATGCTAATTTGAAGAAATGCACATTTTGTGTTGATAGTGTTGTTTTCTTAGGATTTGTTGTTAGTGCACGTGGTGTTGAGGTAGATAATGAAAAGGTTAAGGCTATCCAAGAATGGCCAACACCTGAGAATGCAAGTGAGGTGAGGAGCTTTCATGGTTTAACAAGTTTCTATAGGAGATTTGTTAAGGATTTTTCTACTATTGCTGCACCTCTAAATGAAATCATTAAAAAGTCTGTTGGTTTTAAATGGGGTAAAGAGCAGGAAGATGCTTTTAATGTTTTGAAAGATAAATTGTGTACTGCTCCTATTTTGAAATTACCTTATTTTTCTAAGACTTTTGAGGTTGAATGTGATGCTTCTGGGATTGGTATAGGTGTTGTCTTGATGCAGGAAAATCGCCCAATAGCATACTTTAGTGAGAAGTTGAGTGGACCACAGTTGAATTACTCTACCTATGATAAAGAGTTCTATGCATTGGTGAGAGCTCTTGAGGTTTGGGAACACTACCTTTTGCCTCAAGAATTCGTGATACACACAGATTACCAGTCACTCAAATATCTAAAAGGACAAGGTAAGTTGAATAGAAGGCATGGTAAGTGGGTTGAGTACCTTGATACTTTTCCATATGTAATTAAGTACAAGCAAGGTAAGGAGAATGTTGTTGCCGATGCACTTTCTAGGAGATATGCATTGATTTCTATGCTTAGTTCTAAACTGTTAGGTTTTGAGCATTTGAAAGAAATGTATGATCATGATTCTGATTTTGGTGAAGTGTACAAGGCATGTGTACATTATGCATTTAATAAGTTCTATAGACATGATGGGTTTCTTTTTAGAGGAAAACAACTTTGTATACCTGCATGTTTTCTTAGAGAGTTGCTTGTGAAGGAATCGTATAGTGGAGGATTAATGGGATACTTTGGCATGAAAAAGACTTTAGACATGCTTAATGAACATTTTTATTGGCCTAATATGCGAAAAAGTGTTGAAAAAGTGTGTGCTCTGTAAGGCCCCTAACATGACCCTAATTTAATTTGCATATTATTGTAATTAAGTAAGGGGGTAAATTAACATGTTATTATGTTAATTGCATGAAAATATAATAAAAGAGTATGGTTTAATGTTAATTAAGGATGCAATTGAGGATAAAGGTATTAATTTGGGGTTAATTGGTATTTTCGGCATTTTGGTGGCCAATTGTGTAGAGAAACATTTAATTCAAGGTTAAATTGAAAGAATGCTTAAATGGATAGGTTAATGTTTGAAAAAGAATTAGTGGAGGGGTTAAAGTCTAACATGCATAAAGGCTTGTGGCATTTGTGTGACATGCAAAATGATGAAGGACTAAAGAGGAGATTGTCATGTGGGTACAAAAGGCTTGGGTTAGAGAATTTGATTGTGAGAATCGGCATTTGTGGAGAGCAAAACCAGAAATTCATCTTCTTCTTCCTCTTTGATTTCCATAGATTTATCTCAAGCATTTAGATGTTAATGGTGCATGTTGGTTAATCAAGAGTTTAAGGCTCTAAGCTAAGGTAATTAAACTCTCATTTTAACACTTCATCATCACCATCTTCTTCTTCATTTTCTGTTGGCTGAGAATATGTCATTTGCTGGAAATGTATGTTCATGGTGATGGTATTTATGAAGGAGAAGAGGAAGGAAGAAGGATCAAAGGAAAGGGAATTGATAGAGGTTGAAGACATTGGGTTTATCAGCCAAGGTATGGGAATTTAGGCCATTCATATTGCATGTAAAAATGGATTACTGGAAGTGAATAGAATTTACAGAATTGAATTTACATTTTTCTGGAAGTTTATCGTTGAAAGGTTGAAGAAGATAGACTTGCCGAGTCATGAATGACTTCACGAGTCGTGAACATCAGTCCGACTCGTGAAGCTCTTCACGCGTCGTGAAGTCGAGTCTTTCTTCTTCACTCGTGAGCTTCTTCACGAGTCGTGAAGTTCAGCTTTTCTTCCTCACTCGTGAGCCACTTCACGAGTCGTGAAGTATAGTTCCTTCTCCACTCGTGAACCCCTTCACGAGTCGTGAGAATCACCTTATTTGCTTCACTCGTGAATCCCTTCGCGAGTCGAACTCCTCTTCACGACTGAATGACCTATCTTGAATGTTTTGCTCATAAGTTGAGTTATAGAACAGCAAATTGAGTGATTCTTTTTGCATTGAAAAATAGACTTCAATACCTATATTTCACATGAAGAAACCTAAGCTTAAATCTGTCTCTATGTACATGTAATCTATAGTTGAATCCGGACTAGTTTTCTAGACTACTCTATGTAACAGAAATGGCTAGTATGAACAGATTGTTGCTACACTTGATAATATGATTTTTTAATTGATTGAGACAGCTATTTGCTTATGTGATAGAAAGTTAAATGTATAATGCATGTAAAATGACTGTCAATGAAGGAATTGTATGCATACACATGCGTTCATTTGTGAATATGAATAAAGACTAGAAAGGAATTGTCGAACCCATACATGTAAATCTTATGACATGTAAGTGCACCTTTTTATATGCACTTGTGATATGAAAAAGAGAATAATAGCATGACCTTGGCATGTGTATATGCCATATGAAAACATGTTGATATTTTGTATAGCACATGACTTGAATGATGATAAAGGTATATATATATATGTGCTGGAAACATGCTCATGAGAATAAATCGACTATATGCGAATGTACCCACAGGTATGTGCATTTATGATTATGTATATGAGTATATGAGCATGTAATTGCCTATGAGATAGAAGATGAATCAGCATGACTATGAACATGTGAAATGCTTAATGAGGGCATGATCAAGTCTATGATATGATGATTATATGTCATGCTTATATGATATGATGCAAAAGATATAGTCATACAGATATAGATGAGCCAGATATATATATCTTGGCATATGAAATGTGCATGTACCTGATTATGCACCAGAGAATTCACAGGTTGATAAGACTATGCATATGTGCAAACAGTATACTATGAATACAGTATTAAAATGTGAATTGAACACGAATATAGTTCCGCCTGCGATAGAGTTTTAGATGTGGATAGATAGGCGCCTATAGGGAAATTGCAGCTGCCATAGTTGGCCCATTTGGGTCCATAGTTTATGATCCCGTTTGGATCATGATCAGCCCCGTTTGGGTTGATAGGCTACCCCGTTTGGGTATGCTTGACCGGTCCATAGTACAGTTGGCCCCGTTTGGGTCTATAGATTCGATATCTTCGGATATCCCTCATTTGATACCATTGTGTATCCATAGTTCCCGCATCCACTGATAAAGCTAAGGCAGGCTAAACGTTATTCATAGTAATGATCAAAAGTAAACAGTTAAAGTTATTTGACTAAAGATTGATATGTGGCTTATATTGTTGGTTTACCACAGGAATTATGCTTCAATTGAATATGTTCACTTGGATTATTGCCATCTATATGAATTATGGAAAAAGAAATATGTGTTTCTCTCTTGGGTACAATGCTTATGTACATGAGAATATGCTTATGCTTTAAAGTATATGTTATTGTTGCCATGTTATGTTGGACATGTTGATTATAGTATATGAACATATTGTATATGTGTATGTTTTGATGGCCTTGTGTATGGCCATCCATCTGTAGATATTCCCCACTAAGCTCTATAGCTTAGCACGGGTTATTTATCCATGTAGGTACCTTCTAGAAAGACTTTTGCTCAGGGACGTTCTCTGCATCAGGAAGGGCCAACCATCGACTTATAACCTTGATGTAGGATGTTTTTTTTTGTAATACAGCTATCATATGTTTTGTATAATGGCCAGTCATATTTTGATATGTATATAACCTATGTGGGATAATGTAACTCACTAGTAGTAAAGCTACGAAAGAACATGTGTGCAGCTGATATGCATGAAGAAATATCCACATAGCTAGTATGCATGATACTAAACATGAAATGAAAAACAGGAACAGACAGGTGGCATAAATAATAGTATATGAAATCGTATGGCATGATTAATGGCTAAGTGATGGTTAATTGAACATGTAGTATGAGCATGATTAATAGTATTCATGATACATGTGATAATAGGGTATTTGCATAAGGGGTGCTACAAATTTTGGTATCAGAGCCTAGGTTTAGTCTTTTCTGGGTAAAGATGAACCTAGGATTCTATAGTATGATATAGTGATTGCTGGCCTGATGCAGAAGTCCCTGTTTTCTTATAGATCAAAGATGGAAAGCTCTAGAGATACTTTGGAGGAATCGGCTGAAAGCAATAGGCCGGTTAGAACTAATCCTTCCAATACTGGACCTTCATTCTCCAACCCAAATGAGGTCCCAGCAGCCATCCCTGCAGAAGCATTGTTAAAGATATCACAGGATATGGCTCAAATTCTTCAAAGAATGACAACACCTAAAGCTCCAATCTTTGAAATTAGGAAGCATGGTGCTGAAGAGTTTCTAGGCACTAATCTGGAACAGTCTGAGGAAGCTGAATTTTGGCTGGAAAGACTAGAGAGAATTTTTGATGAAATCCACTGTCCAGTGGGTCATAAGGCATCTTGTGCTGTGTCTCTATTGCAAGGAGCAGCTTATGATTGGTGGAAGTTGGTGTTGAGACAACCCCAGCTACCAGATCCCCTTACATGGGAATTCTTCACAGCTGAATTCAAGAAAAAGTATGTTACAGAGGCATATAAGCAAGAGAAGTTAAAACAGTTTCTCAACTTGAAATAGAGAGCTATGTCTGTGGCTGAATATGAGAAAGAATTCAGTCGCTTGTGCAAATATGTTCCTAATGAGATGTTGATTGATGCTTTTAAATGTAGACAGTTTGAAGATGGGTTGAATGAGCATATCAGAGAAAAGTTGATTGGGTCTACATCTTTGCAAGTGGTTAACTTCACTCAATTGGTTACAGCAGCCTTGCGAGTTGAAAAGAATGAAATGGCAAAGAGAGAAAGAGAACAGAGAAGAAGTGGGTCCAAGGGTGGATCTTTTACAGGAAAGAGAGCTAGAGGAGCACAAGGAAATCAACCAGCTGAATCTGGCTATAGTTCTGCAAAGAGGGACAGGAGACAGGAGTCTTCTGTAATGTCTAAACAGGGAAAGGGAGCTTCAGGGAATCAGAGTGGGGGGCAACCTCCAGAGTGTTTCCATTGTACTAGGAAACATTGGGGTAGTTGCAGGAAATTGTCTGGAGCATGTTACAAGTGTGGTGGTACTGGTCACTGCATGGCAAGCTGTCCTTCGAAAAGGGACCAGGATGTTGAACAACAAGGCAGTAGATGAACTTTTAATGCACCATCTTCTGGTAGAGGCAGAGGGAGAGGACTTGGGGGATCGAGGCCCCAGGGATCCCAGTCCAGGAACATTTTTGAATTCGTTGACAGGCCCTCAGCTCCAGTTGTTCCTATTCGGGCTTATGCATTGAAAGCTAGAGAGGATCAGTGTGCTCCAGAAGTCATAGCTGGTATTTTCTCTCTCTTTGATTCTGACATGCATGCATTTATTGATCCTAGCTCTACTCATTCTTATGTTTGCACTGGGGATTTGGGTAGAAATGAGTCTACTGTGCATGAAATGGAATATGATATATGTGTAACTAACCCTTTGGGTCACAGTGTTGTTGTTAATAGAGTGCATAAACGGTGTCCTATAGTAATTCAAGGGAAAGAATTCCTTGCTGATCTTATTGAGTTACCATTCCGGGAATTTGATATTATACTTGGTATGGATTGGCTGTCTAGACACCATGCAGTGGTTAATTATAAAGCTAAAACTGTAACTCTTATTGGTGCTGATGGTAAAGAAACGTTAGTTCAGGGCATTCGAGCTAAACCAATAGCTAATGTGATATCAGCTATGCAAGCTAAATGATTTATGAGAAAAGGGCGTGAAGCTTTCTTAGCACTTGTGCTTGATTCAAGAATAGAGTATGCAAATCTTCAAGAGATTCCAGTGGTGAAAGAGTTTCCTGATGTGTTCCCAGAAGACTTGCCTAGTCTTCCACCTGAAGGGAAGTTGAATTGTCTATAGACATTCTACCGGGTACAGCTCCTGTTTCGAAGGCACCATACAGGATGGCTCCTTTGGAATTGAAGGAACTTAAAGTACAGCTACAGGAGTTGCTTGACAAAGGCTTCATTAGGCCTAGTATGTCGCCTTGGGGTGCACCGGTTTTGTTTGTGAAGAAAAAGGATGGGTCCATGAGGATGTGCATAGACTACAGACAGTTAAATAGGGTAACAGTGAAAAATAAGTACCCTTTACCCAGAATTGAAGATTTATTTGATCAGTTGAAGGGTGCTGGAGTGTTTTCCAAGATTGATTTGCGAACGGGTTATTATCAACTCCGGGTTAAGGATGTGGATGTTTCCAAAACGGCTTTTAGAACCCGATATGGGCATTACGAGTTTTTGGTGATGCCATTTGGGTTAACAAATGCACCGGCTGCGTTTATGGACCTTATGAATAGGGTATTTAGACCCTACTTGGATCAATTTGTTGTTGTGTTCATAGATGACATTTTGGTGTATTCGAGAAATGAAGCGGAACATGCTGAGCACTTGAGAATCGTTCTACAGACTCTGAGGGAGAATAAGTTATATGCTAAGCTGAGAAAATGTGATTTTTGGCTTAAGGAAATTTCTTTCCTTGGTCATGTTGTGTCTTTTGAAGGCATTAGAGTGGATCCAGCAAAAATCGAGGCTATAGTGAATTGGAAGCCGCCTCGAAATGTGACGGAAGTGAGAAGTTTTCTGGGTTTAGCAGGTTATTACCGTCGATTTGTGAAAGGCTTTTCAGTTATAGCCGCACCACTCACTAAACTGTTGAGAAAGGGTATAAAGTTTGAGTGGACTGATCGATGTCAAGCAAGTTTTGATCAATTGAAGAAATTTCTGACTGAGGCTCCAGTTTTGGCACAGCCAGTTACAGGAAAGGAGTATGCTATGTATAGTGATGCTTCTAGAGTTGGCTTGGGTTGTGTGCTAATGCAAGATGGTAAAGTAATTGCTTATGCATCTAGACAGTTGAAGCCACATGAACAAAACTATCCAACCCATGACCTAGAGTTAGTAGCAGTAGTGTTTGCTTTGAAAATTTGGCGACATTATTTGTATGGGGAAAAGTGCAAAATCTACACAGATCACAAGAGTCTCAAATATTTGCTCACTCAAAAGGAACTTAACTTGAGACAGCGAAGATGGTTAGAACTATTTAAAGATTATGATTGTATAGTGGATTACCATCCAGGCAAAGCTAATGTTGTAGCTGATGCCTTGAGCCGTAAGATGATGGCTGCTATGATTTCACATCGCGGTCGATGGAGACTTGCTTATGATGGTGCTTTAATAGCACAGTTGAAGGCTAGCCCTTATTTGAGGCAAACAGTGATTGATGCACAGAAACATGATGAAAAGTTGCAACAGATTTTAAAGTCTTCACATGAAGGGACCCAGTCTGAGTACTCAGTGAAAGAAGATGGGGGTGTGTATTATCAGAATAGATTATATGTTCCTGATGACAAAGAGTTAAAGAGAACAGTATTGAATGAGGCTCACAATACAGTGTTTACTATGCACCCTGGTGGGAATAAGATGTACCAGGATTTGAAACAAAGTTATTGGTGGCCTGGCATGAAGAGAGATGTGGTAGCCTATGTCTCCATATGTTTGACTTGTCAACAGGTAAAAGCTGAGCACCAGTTACCCTCTGGTTTGTTGAACCCCATTCCAATTCCACAATGGAAATGGGAGGATATTACCATGGATTTTGTAACAGGATTACCCCTTACACAGAAAAAGCATGATGCAGTTTGGGTTATAGTTGACAAGCTGACTAAATCAGCTCATTTCATACCAGTTCGGAGGGATTACTCCATGGATAAGTTAGCAGAGCTTTATGTAAATGAGATCATCAGATTGCATGGCATTCCGGTGTCAATAATCTCCGATCGAGATCCGAGATTCACATCGAGATTTTGGCAAAGTTTGCAACAAGCTTTGGGAACTCAGCTTCGTTACAGTATAGCATTCCACCCTCAGACTGATGGGCAATCTGAGCGGGTTATTCAAATTCTAGAGGATATGATGAGAGGATGTGTTTTGAATTTTACAGGAAGTTGGGAAAGATATCTACCCTTAATGGAGTTCGCCTACAATAATAGTTATCAAAGGAGCATCGAGATGGCACCTTATGAGGCCTTGTATGGTCGGAAATGTAGAACTCCTGTTTACTGGACTGAATTGTCTGAGCGCAAAGTTATTGGTCCTGATATTGTCAAAGATACAGAGGAAAAGGTACTAGTTATCAAGCAGAGATTGAGGGAAGCTAGTGATAGACAGAAGTCTTATGCTGATTTGAAAAGAAAGGATATTGAATATCATGTGGGTGACAAAGTGTTTCTGAAAGTGTCCCCTTGGAGAAAAGTATTAAGATTTGGGAAAAAGGGTAAACTGAGCCCGAGGTTTATAGGCCCATACGAGATTCTTCAAAGAGTTGGGCCAGTGGCATATAGGTTGGCTCTCCCTGTGGAACTAGCCAAACTTCATGATGTGTTTCATGTTTCTATGCTACGGAAGTATCGTTCAGATGAATCTCATGTGATACCAGTTCAAGATGTGCAAGTACAGTCAGATTTCACTTATGATGAAGAGCCTATAGCAATTCTGGCTAGAGAAGTTAGACAGCTTAGAAATAAGCAAATTCCACTTGTCAAAGTGCTCTGGCAACATCACGATATACAAGAAGTTACTTGGGAGCCAGAGACAGCTATGAAAGAACAACATCCTCACTTATTCAACACAGGTATGAATTTCGGGGACGAAATTCTTAAGGGGGAGAGAATTGTAAGGCCCCTAACATGACCCTAATTTAATTTGCATATTATTGTAATTAAGTAAGGGGGTAAATTAACATGTTATTATGTTAATTGCATGAAAATATAATAAAAGAGTATGGTTTAATGTTAATTAAGGATGCAATTGAGGATAAAGGTATTAATTTGGGGTTAATTGGTATTTTTGGCATTTTGGTGGCCAATTGTGTAGAGAAACATTTAATTCAAGGTTAAATTAAAAGAATGCTTAAATGGATAGGTTAATGTTTGAAAAAGAATTAGTGGAGGGGTTAAAGTCTAACATGCATAAAGGCTTGTGGCATTTATGTGACATGCAAAATGATGAAGGACTAAAGAGGAGATTGTCATGTGGGTACAAAAGGCTTGGGTTAGAGAATTTGATTGTGAGAATCGGCATTTGTGGAGAGCAAAACCAGAAATTCATCTTCTTCTTCCTCTTTGATTTCCATAGATTTATCTCAAGCATTTAGATGTTAATGGTGCATGTTGGTTAATCAAGAGTTTAAGGCTCTAAGCTAAGGTAATTAAACTCTTATTTTAACACTTCATCATCACCATCTTCTTCTTCATTTTCTGTTGACTGAGAATATGTCATTTGCTGGAAATGTATGTTCATGGTGATGGTATTTATGAAGGAGAAGAGGAAGGAAGAAGGATCAAAGGAAAGGGAATTGATAGAGGTTGAAGACATTGGGTTTATCAGCCAAGGTATGGGAATTTAGGCCATTCATATTGCATGTAAAAATGGATTACTGGAAGTGAATAGAATTTACAGAATTGAATTTACGTTTTTCTGGAAGTTTATCGTTGAAAGGTTGAAGAAGACAGACTTGCCGAGTCGTGAATGACTTCACGAGTCGTGAACATCAGTCCGACTCGTGAAGCTCTTCACGCATCGTGAAGTCGAGTCTTTCTTCTTCACTCGTGAGCTTCTTCACGAGTCGTGAAGTTCAGCTTTTCTTCCTCACTCGTGAGCCACTTCACGAGTCGTGAAGTATAGTTCCTTCTCCACTCGTGAACCCCTTCACGAGTCGTGAGAATCACCTTATTTGCTTCACTCGTGAATCCCTTCGCGAGTCGAACTCCTCTTCACGACTGAATGACCTATCTTGAATGTTTTGCTCATAAGTTGAGTTATAGAACAGCAAATTGAGTGATTCTTTTTGCATTGAAAAATAGACTTCCATACCTATATTTCACATGAAGAAACCTAAGCTTAAATCTGTCTCTATGTACATGTAATCTATAGTTGAATCCGGACTAGTTTTCTAGACTACTCTATGTAACAGAAATGGCTAGTATGAACAGATTGTTGCTACACTTGATAATATGATTTTTTAATTGATCGAGACAGCTATTTGCTTATGTGATAGAAAGTTAAATGTATAATGCATGTAAAATGACTGTCAATGAAGGAATTGTATGCATACACATGCGTTCATTTGTGAATATGAATAAAGACTAGAAAGGAATTGTCGAACCCATACATGTAAATCTTATGACATGTAAGTGCACCTTTTTATATGCACTTGTGATATGAAAAAGAGAATAATAGCATGACCTTGGCATGTGTATATGCCATATGAAAACATGTTGATATTTTGTATAGCACATGACTTGAATGATGATAAAGGTATATATATATATGTGCTGGAAACATGCTCATGAGAATAAATCGACTATATGCGAATGTACCCACAGGTATGTGCATTTATGATTATGTATATGAGTATATGAGCATGTAATTGCCTATGAGATAGAAGATGAATTAGCATGACTATGAACATGTGAAATGCTTAATGAGGGCATGATCAAGTCTATGATATGATGATTATATGTCATGCTTATATGATATGATGCAAATGATATAGTCATACACATATAGATGAGCCAGATATATATATCTTGGCATATGAAATGTGCATGTACCTGATTATGCACCAGAGAATTCACAGGTTGATAAGACTATGCATATGTGCAAAGAGTATACTATGAATACAGTATTAAAATGTGAATTGAACACGAATATAGTTCCGCCTGCGATAGAGTTTTAGATGTGGATAAATAGGCGCCTATAGGGAAATTGCAGCTGCCATAGTTGGCCCATTTGGGTCCATAGTTTATGATCCCGTTTGGATCATGATTAGCCCCGTTTGGGTTGATAGGCTACCCCGTTTGGGTATGCTTGACCGGTCCATAGTACAGTTGGCCCCATTTGGGTCTATAGATTCGATATCTTCGGATATCCCTCATTTGATACCATTGTGTATCCATAGTTCCCGCATCCACTAATAAAGCTAAGGCAGGCTAAACGTTATTCATAGTAATGATCAAAAGTAAACAGTTAAAGTTATTTGACTAAAGATTGATATGTGGCTTATATTGTTGGTTTACCACAGGAATTATGCTTCAATTGAATATGTTCACTTGGAATATTGCCATCTATATGAATTATGGAAAAAGAAATATGTGTTTCTCTCTTGGGTACAATGCTTATGTACATGAGAATATGCTTATGCTTTAAAGTATATGTTATTGTTGCCATGTTATGTTGGACATGTTGATTATAGTATATGAACATATTGTATATGTGTATGCTTTGATGGCCTTGTGTATGGCCATCCATCTGTAGATATTCCCCACTAAGCTCTATAGCTTAGCACGGGTTATTTATCCGTGTAGGTACCTTCTAGAAAGACTTTTGCTCAGGGACGTTCTCTGCATCAGGAAGGGCCAACCATCGACTTATAACCTTGATGTAGGATGTTTTTTTTTGTAATACAGCTATCATATGTTTTGTATAATGGCCAGTCATATTTTGATATGTATATAACCTATGTGGGATAATGTAACTCACTAGTAGTAAAGCTACGAAAGAACATGTGTGCAGCTGATATGCATGAAGAAATATCCACATAGTTAGTATGCATGATACTAAGCATGAAATGAAAAACAGGAACAGACAGGTGGCATAAATAATAGTATATGAAATCGTATGGCATGATTAATGGCTAAGTGATGGTTAATTGAACATGTAGTATGAGCATGATTAATAGTATTCATGATACATGTGATAATAGGGTATTTGCATAAGGGATGCTACATGCTCAATGTTTTGCATGTAAACAGGCTAAGTCTAAGTCCTTAAATCAAGGTTTGTATACTCCTTTGCCTGTTCCTACTGAACCTTGGACTGACATTTCTATGGACTTCATTGTAGGTTTACCTAGGAAAAAAAGGGGAAGGGATAGTGTGTTTGTTGTAGTGGACCGATTTAGTAAAATGGCACATTTTATTGCTTGTCATAAAACTGATGATGCAACAAACATAGCTGATTTATTTTTTAGGAAAAGTTGAACTAAAATAGATTGAAGTTAAGTTTGCTCGAAAAAGAGTTTACTGGATTTATAGGAGTTTAAAACCGGATCTTTATGCTAAGTATTGGATTGTTCCTAATAAAAAGATTTAATGCTTATAATGATAGTCTGAATAAAATATATGAATTTAGTTAACTGGTTTTTCCATAATCACTTGTGTTACTTTTGATTTGAGTCATTGCAATGGATATTAAGATGGATAGTTTCTTTAGTAGAAGTGTTTTAGTTATTACTCTGTGTTTAATTTAGGTTAGTCTATTTTTTGTTTTTGTTTTGCTTTACTATCAATTTATTTTAGTTCTTGCTATCAATTCAAAAACCTGGGAAATAATCTTATATACTTACAACTAAAATATAGATATTTTACTTAGCAATCCATGTTCCCTTGGGTTCGATATTCAGGTCTTAATCTTATTTCCCTCTATTACTCACCAATCTAGTACACTTATTAGATATCAGTCAAGTTTTTGGCATCGTTGCTAGGGAAATAATATTCTTATTGGAGAATTTATGGCAAATATGCATTTGTAAGGAGTCACTGGTAGTATGTGCTTGAACGCTTGCTCTATATGTGTAGGTCTATCTTGGAGACACTACAGCATAATTCTTTCCCCCCTATCATTGGAAGTCAAAACAATCTTCTGTACTATACCTTTTTCAGTGTACTTTAATTTTATACTGTGATCTTGGCTTTAGCCATATGGATAAATTATTGGTGAAGAGTTTCACTTTATCTTCGACCATATGGATCAATAACTGTTAAGTGTTCAGTCAGTTCAATAATTCCTTTGTCCAAAAGGGGATAGGGATGACTTTTGACCATTTTCTTCAAATTCTTCCAAAATCAGGAAATATCCGCACTTCTCTTTACTATACATCTCTTTTAATTTCAACTTGTTTTGATGGCTTTTTGTAGTTTGGTGGGTATTTGGAACTTTGCCTAAGGGAGAAGGATTACCACAAGTCCCTTCCATCCCCATTCACAAATGCTTTATCATTTTGACCCAGTTTAGTGTGGGTGTTATTCCATCTTGTCTGACATTCAAAAAGTATACATCCTTTAAACTCTATAACCTATGGAGCTTATACCTTTTTGATAAGGTTTTGAGTGCCTATGGAAAAGGATGTGATATTAGTACATTGGACTTGATTTTGTTTTCTATTTTCTTTCTCTCTTTTTTTTTATGGTTGATTTATCATTCATTTTGTCATCTCATCTTTTAATTATCATGTTGTTATTCTATTCATACATCTTGTTGCTAATTTTGTAATGTCTTTCTATTATATCAATCATAAGTATAAAATATACAAAATATAAGAAAAATGCATAAATAAATACATGTCATAATTTTATATACATCAAAATGTCAAAAAATCTAAAACTCCCTGACTATAAAATAATGAGATTATTGAGATAGGCTTGGTCATTTGTGGTAGGCTAGTCTAAATGGAGCACAAAAAGCTAAAGGCCTAAGTGATCTAGGTGGTGCCACTACTTGTGGTGGTGTCGGTGGCTGCTCCTCCTACTGCTTGAATCTAAACTTAAACCCAGGCAATGTAGTGGATAGTGGCTACAAGATCTATGCTATCACCTCAGCTAGACACTCTGAACTCTGGCTTACTCTAGAGACTGCTTTGGAATGCTACTATGGATACCTAATCAAGTCATTCCTTAGGTCCCTGATGTATCTCCTAAGTTGCTCATTTATCTTGACCACAACTTGTTTCCTTTTAAGGGCCTCTATCTCAATACGATCTCCTTGCTAACTAATCTGAGTGAGAGAATCATTGACTACCTATATAGATGCATCAAATATCTATCCTGCAATCACTAAATCAGCTTTGATCCCTATATTTTAGTCTATAAGGACTTTATCGCAGTCAACACTGATTGTAAGGTTTGATCCTATCTCCTAACAATATCCTCCACAATATATAGCCTTTCCAAGATGTCACCAAGCAAAGGAGCTGATGTCAGCTACACTGGTGGCAAAGCAATGGAAGTGGATGCTCTAGGGTGCTCATATGGAAGAGGAGCAATGAAACTGGATGCCTTTGAATGTCCATATGGAAAAAACCTACCCAATCTCCTAATTGGTGGCTGTCGGTGCCTGATAGGTGAGTGTAGACATAACGATGGCTAAGGTGATCCATTAAAGAGCTCATCTAAGTCTACCTACATGTCCATCTTATAGTTGGAGTCTACAACTGCCCTCTGAGGCTACTATGGCTCTTCCCCCTAGACATCCTATTGTGCTAGTGGTGCCAAAGGTGCCTAAGGTAGCTGAGGTTGAGGTGGCTAAGCTTTATCCTGATCATCCCTCTCTATTGGTGGCTCTAGCACAATAGGATCCAGGCCATAACTCTCTCTGATCTCTAAGATAGTCAATAGTCTGTATTGGCCCTCTTGCCTCTGTATCAACTCTACCGTCCTTGTGGTGAGAGTGGCCTACATGTCAACAAATATATCGTCTTAGAGTGGGCATCCAAACATCCCTTCATTTGCCCCAGGTCCAATAGTATTTGAGTCACCACTCCCCCTATACAAATTTGAGACGTCGAATAGGTAGCAACTCTGAGCAAAGTGGTGATGATCTCATGCATAATATTTATCCTCTTATGCACATGCATCGCCCATAAATAAGCTATATCAACCATTTTAACTGACCCAGGATTGCTAGTAAGGCAAAGATACAAAGTAGACAACACCTGCTGGATGTATCTATAAGCTTGGGTAGCTAGTAACATACTCTTGGCCGTGTCCGTGTGCACGGCCCCTAGAAATGTAATGGCTGCCCAACGTGCCCTATCCACTCCCCTATCCGTGGTTAAGACATCTAGCCCTACTGGAAGTCCTATGGTCTCTATGAAATGTCAACGGGTGATATTATAGTGGATGCTCCCTATCCTAAACTGGATTACCCCCTCTTTCTTGTCTGACCTGTGATAACCCCCATACTATAGAGTAGCCAAAAACTCTTTGGTCACACTAGGGTATGTCCGAAGGGCTGAAGTGAGAAATGTTATCCATCCTGTCGCTGCTAATAAACTGTCAATCTCCTCAATTAACCCTACGATCTAGAGGAATGGTCAAGATATGAAATGGCAGGATCTAATCTGCACTTGAGACAAAGCCTGATACCTATTAGCCTATCAAGGAGTCATCCACTCTGGTGTGGGAGGAGCTGATGTAACATAAGTATCTCTGCATGGCATTCTACAAAAATTAAGTGTTATTTTTCTATAGTTAACTTGGGTTGCAAGCAAACTAAATTAATTCATCAAATATTGTGGCAAAATTCTGGCAACATGCCGACTTAAACCGACGATAATCAACCTATACGAAAATGAGTGCTAAACACTAAACAACAATATATAACATCCTAAGCAGGCAATCTAATAAACATGTACGACAATCAAGGCAAATCTACATTTTAGCATCTATAAAATTCTAATGAAATTTTGGTAGCATTTTAGCTTGGAATGTCCTTGCCCCTTCATAAGAAAAGCAATTCAATAATTCCACAGGCCATCAATGGTCACCAAGCAATTCGACTCAAATTATTTTGTGCCAATGTAACATGCCTAACACTTCAGTTTAGGTAGCTTCAACATGCTAATCTGAAGTTAATCTCAACTGCATTGATGCGTTGGTTGATTTAATGACAATGTGCTTATGAGACTAATGTTAGCATAATGACCGCGACCCTTGCATTTGAAACATTGAATGTCCCTATGTCTATTAGTTTTAAGGGTTGTTTTAGAAGTACCTTTTTGTGCAGTGACCATTTTATCTTTGGAATTGGACTGGTACTTGGCAATGGATTCCTTCTTTGAGTCTCCCTTGTTCCACTTTGAATTCCAATTGTTGTTATTGGAATTTGAATAGGACTTAGATGTCCCACGTCTACTTCGTTGTCTCTCCACTTTAATTGCGATGTTCACCAAATCATCCATATCCACATAATGCTGTAATTCAACAATATCAGCAAGTTCTCTATTCATACCTCCCAAAAAGCATGACATCGTTCGATATTCATCCTCCACAATGCTTGCTTTGATCATGAGCATCTCCATTTCTTTGTAGTAATCCTCCATAGAACTAGATCCTTGTGTAAGTGGTGGTAGAGTTCCCTATGATAGTAACTACGCACATACTTCTTTCTCATGATTCTTTTCATTTCCTCCCAAGAAGTGATAGGGAGTTCCCCATTTCTCCTCCTATTTTTCAATAACTCATCCCACCAAATTAGTGCATAATCAGAAAATTCAATGGCTGCAAGTTTTACCTTTTTCTCATCCGAATAGTGGTGGCATGAAAAGATCATCTCCACCTTTCTTTCCCAATCAAGATAGGCATCCACATCATTTTTACCTTTGAATGGTGGAATCTTCATCTTGATAACACTCAAATTGTTGTCTTGGCTCTCCATTCGGTTGTCATATTAATTCAACACAACAATCTAAAGGCTACTACTACTAGAATTTGGTTTGTTTTCATGCCAAAGATTCAAAGTTCAAGTTTGGTTTCAAAGGCTTTTTAATGAATCAAGACACAAGGTAAGGAAAAGAAAAGGCTAAATTTAACACACAAATCAAAACTTATCACTACCAAATTCATCATAAACATAAAGAAATTAAAGAAAAGAAAACAAAAACCTAACACTAAGATAAATAGGAATTTACCTTCCTTTTGGCTCTGATTCCAAATGATGCGGAACCCCAAGGTTAAAAAACCAAAAACCTCTTAAACATACACTTTGATCTCAAAACACAAAGAAGACAAACACTCTCCCTATTGAATCGCTAAATAACACGTGAATGGAAACGCAAATAATCGGGATAAGAAGAATAAGAAAAAGTCACAATCAAATGATTGATAAGTAATCCTAATTCTTGATGCAATAGAAAAGAAAGCAAGCAATCTCACAATCTCTCTAAGGAATTTCAGCTAAGCCAAGAGAAAACTCTCAAAAGTTTATAATTTGATTCTATAATGATGTTTACAATGTAGGTTAGCCTATTTGTAAGGTGGCTAACCCTAATTCACTTTTTAAAACCCTAATTTAAATACTCATATGGCTAAGGATGCTCACGGGGCGGGGAATCCCCGACCCCAGTGGGGACCCGCCCCATTAGGGGTAGGGATTCCCTAATTTTCCCCCCATAGGGGCAGGGACAAGGATTAAAAAATCCCCGAGATGCATTCAGGGTGGGGATGGGGAATGGGGTATCCGCCCCTCGGGGATCTCGGCCCCGATGTATATTATTACCCAATTTTCTAGTTATTTACATATGTGCCATTCTATATAAATATCCCTGATTCAAACCCTAACTTATTTTCTTTCTCTGCCATTTTCTCTCTTCTCCCTCACATCTACAGAGCAAGTCCTTGCTTCTTTCTCTTTGTCTCTCTATCTACTCTTTCTTGCTTCTTTCTCTTTGTCTCTCATCTACTCTTTCTTGCTTCTTAAAAGTAATAAGAGCTCTAAAAAATGCAAAACCCAACTGATGATATTGATGATGCAATGATAATAATTAAAGAAGAGAAGATCGATTCATCGACTGCTTGTGACTCCGAAGTTGGTGGCACTGGAGTTGAGTCGGCGAAACTCGGTGGCGCTAGTGGGTATGGAATCGGTGGCGGTGCTAGTAGTAGAGTGAAGGGCCATGGTCGTCGGAGGAAGATGCTATCTTGACTCAACTTATCAGTAAGTTTGGTGCGAGCAATTGGAGCTTGATCGCCCGTGGAATTCCTGGTCGGTCTGGGAAATCTTGTAGGCTAAGATGGTGTAACCAGCTTGACCCTTGTCTAAAGCGCAAGCCTTTTACTAGTGAGTTGAATTATTTTTTTGTTTTTGTTTTTCACAGGGGTTCATGGATTTTGGAGCGTTTCATGGGGTTGATCCGGTGGCTCTTGATTTTGGGTTAATTAACTGATTGAGGTTAGTACATTGTTGTTGTTGTGCTTTGGTTGTTCAAATGCATGTTCGGGTTAGATTTTTTTCACTTTGCTATGATCGATTGGAGCTTCTGTACTAGCTTTGCTCTTTTCCATTAATTAATTGTTATTTCTATACTTATTTTCGTTAATTTTTTCTGTGATTTTGTTTGAACGTAGAATTCTTTTAGTTTTAAAGTTTTCATTTTAGATTGTTATTGTGATTCCATCAAATGAATGGAATGAATGAGCTTTGGTGAAAATTTTTGATGAATTTTTTTATAGGGGATGGGGATCCCCGCGGGGAGGGGATGGGGGAAATTCCATCCCCGATATTGGGGGCGGGGGCGAGGGCGGGAAATCCCCGCCACTGGGGTAGTGAGTGGGGGAGCAATCCTCGGCCCGGCCCCGCCCCGTGATCATCCCTACATATGGCCTTACACGAATTTCCTTGGGCTTTTACAAGCCAATTAAGCCTAAATAAGTCTGAAACACACATAAAAGAAAACTAATTAATAAACATTATAGGCCTAAATGAAAGCCCAAAAGAAAGACTAAAATAAATAACCAAACTAACTAAACTAAGCCCAAAAGAAGCCCACACATATAGCCCTTTAATAATACGACTTAAGTGAGTTATGCGACTTTTAAATGAAGCACATGACTTGTACAATTAAAGCCCAAAGTTGTATAAGCCCAAAATGACTTAGACCCAATTCCTTCACTTGCTTCCAAAACCTAAGTACTAAATGTTGATTGATATTTCATCATGACTTGCCCTCTCTATGGTCGTATCATTCCCTCCCTCTTTAGAAAAGATTCATCCTCGAATATTCGTCTTGCAATAGTTGGAAATTGACACTTGAGGAATACATTCATCTTCGTAAATGGTCTTCGGCATTAGTGGAAATAATATGAATGCTTCTTCATTGAGAAACTCATCATGATCCTACAAGTTATAAACAAAAGGACTACGCAAAACATGGTTAGTATTTAATATAATAGTATGATTTTGACTTTCTCCACTTCCCATATGCAACTCATTCTCCTTAATCATTAGAGAATCAACTGTAACTTACGAATCTTCCATCTCAACTAAGCAAACTTCTTCACTTGCACTCAAACAATCAACAATTTCTTCTCATTCAATTATTTTTCCATTATGCACAACATCATTATTCTCTTCCACCTCTAAAACAACCTCATTCACCCTTTTAACCACGTTCTCCACATCTTCAACTTCACCCAAAACCTCTTTTTCCTCATCAAGCTCATCAACAACATCCTCTTCATGGTCTTGAGTAACCTCATTATAAAAGCCTATAACTACATCACCCTTTTTAGGTTCACAAATTATTTCTTCTATGATAACTTTCTCCTTTTTTTCTCTTCTTTTTACTCTCCTCCATTCTAATGAGTCGTTCGAAAAATTATCTACCCAACCATTCTATATTATTAAGGTCTTGACTTATCAACTTTATATCTTCCTTAAACGCATTCCTTTCATCTTGATTCAAATGTCGCTTGGACTTGTAATAGGACATCCTCACATTCACTCTTGTTTCACTTAAAATTTGGCTTTTACCCACTTAATGTCCTCACACTCTCTTGCCTTTTTCCCCTCAGGCTTGCAGCTTCAAAATTGCACTTTAGAATATAAATCACAAATCAAAAACTTGAGCACATTTAAGAAAGCAAGGAAATAATAACTAACAATAAAAAGATAGCTAAAAAACTAGAAAAGAAGACTCTAGATACAATGGAGGTGATACACGGACAAGAGTGATGAACCACTTGATGATAAGTAAATTAGAGTATCGGACAAGCAAAGATACTCTAACAATGTAAATGGAACAAAAACTAGATTAAAATAAAGAAATAAGCAACAGGAATCAAAGAAGATGACAATATGAATAAAATGAATGAGTTTGATTCACTACAAAGTAAACCAAATATAGAACCTAAATATGCTACCCAACAAACAAATAAAATCAACAAGATACCAATTAAAACTAAATAAAGTATAAAACATGCAAAACAAATCAATTTTAGAGCCAATTTATTTACCATGCCGAACGATGTAACAAACTTGAATAGTGTGTCAAGTTGTGTGCAAAACGATGGCAAAGTTATAGCAAAATGATGGCAAAAGTTTCCAAAAATGATAGCACAAATGGTGGAAAAAGATTCCAAAAATGGTTGCACAAATGATGGACAAGTTGCCAAAAATGGTTGCAAAAATGGTGGAAAGTTTCCAAAAATGGTTATACAAATGATGGAAAAGTTGCCGAAAATGGTTGCACAAATGGATAGCAAATGATAAAAATGATTGGCACAAATGGATAATAAATGGATAGCACAAATATTTGCTAATTAGAAATCCTTGTCTAACTAGGATTAGGATTGTATTTCCAATTTAGATATGGACTAGGATTTTTGAAAGCCTAAACCCAAAGCAATAAGGATTAATTTTCCTACCTTTTAAAGGATTCCCAAATGTGTTTGGAAAAGATGTAAATGTTGCCCCTCCCAATCCTAAAGCAAAAATGATTAGTTTTTCCCACTTATAAAAGGATTAGGATTTCTTTGGGCTATATAAACTACCCTTGCTCAATTGCTTCTTACTTTTTTTTTCTTATATTTTTCTTCTCTTTCACGTTGTTCTCTCTTTTTTTAAATGAACAGTAACATAACAGTGCGATGAATAGTACCATGATTTTTTTTAATTCAACTCACCAATCTAAAGGCTACTACTAGAATTTGTTTTTTTTTTCATGCCAAAGATTCAAAGTTCAAGTTCGGTTTCTAAGGCTTTTTAATGAATCAAGACACAAGGTAAGGAAAAGAAAAGGCTAAATTTAACACACACAAATCAAAACTTATCACTACCTAATTCGGCATAAACATAAAGAAATCAAAGAAAAGAAAACAAAAACCTAACACTAAGATAAATAGTAATTTACCTTTCTTTTGGCTCTGATACCAAATGATGTGGAACCCAAAGGTTAAAAAACCCAAAACCCCTTGAACATACACTTTGATCTCAAAACGCAAAGAAGACAAACTCCCTTCCTATTGAACCCCCAAACAACACATGAATGGAAATGCAAATAATCGGGATAAGAAGAACAAAAAAACTTCACAATCAAATGATTAATATGTAATCCTAATTCTTGATGCAATAGAAAAGAAAGCAAGTAATCTCACAATCTTTCTAAAGAATTTCGGCTAAGCCAAGAGAAAACTCTCAAAAGTTTATAATTTGATTCTATAATGAAGTTTACAACCTAGGTTAGCCTATTTATAAGGTGGCTAAAGTTTCCAAAAATGATAGCACAAATGGTGGAAAAAGTTTCCAAAAATGGTTACACAAATTATGGACAAGTTGCCAAAAATGGTTGCACAAATGGTGGAAAGTTTCCAAAAATGGTTACACAAATGATGGAAAAATTGCCGAAAATGGTTGCACAAATGGATAGCAAATGATAAAAATGATTGGCACAAATGGAGGAGAGCAAAGCGAAGAAAAAGAAGGAGAAAGTTATCATAGAAGAAATAATTTGTGAACTTGAAAGGGGTGATATATAGGCTTTGATAGTGAGGTTACTCAAAACCATGAAGAGGATGTTGTTGATGAGTTTGATGAGGAAAAAGAGGTTTTGGGTGAACTTGAAGATGTGGAGAACTTGGTTGAAAAGGTGAATAAGGTTATTTTAGAGGTGGAAGAGAATAATGATGTTGTGTATAATGGACAAGTAATTGAAAGTGAAGAAATTGTCGATTGTTTGAATGCAAGTGAAGAAGTTTGTTTAGTGGAGATGGAAGATCTGTATGTTACAATTTTTCCTCTACTACATAAGGAGGATGAGGTGCACATAGGAAGTGACGAAGGTCAAAATCATATCACTGTATTAAATACTAACAATGTTTTGCATAGTTCTTTTATTTATAACTTGCAGGATCATGATGAGTTCTTTAATGAAGAAGAATTCATACTATTTCCACTAGTACTGAAGATCATTTATGAAGATGAATGTATTCCTCAAGTGCCAATGCCCAACTATTGCAAGACAAAGATTCGAGGACGAATCTTTTCTAAAGAGGGAGGGAATGATACGGATCCAACAGGCTATCTTATGCCATTGAAGAGGGGAAACCTTATGACTTTCAATTGGGTTTAAATGGAGTTCAAACACATAAATATAAGATCCAAATGTCATTGGGGCATGCTCTAATTTATAGGAGGCAGATTTGGTGCTTTACTATGGGCTTTAAGTATATAGTCAAGCTTTTGGGTTAATGCCCCATAAAGGAAAACCTAAAGTGAAGATAAAGGAAGCCTTGTGGGTTTAAAATAGCTTAAATGAAGACTCAAGCCTTGGAAGAACATGTGCAAGTCATGTGCGACTTGTGGAAATCATGTGCGGGTCATGTGCAAGTGAAAGACATTCGCATAGCATGTGATATTTATGTAGTAGGGCTTTTGTATTCATAGTTAATTAGTTTGGGCCTATTTAAAAAAATTGGGCTTTTATTTAAGAGAGACATGTGACTTCATTAAAAGTCATGTGACTTAAGTAGCTTAATTAAGGCTTATTTTCTTATGTAAGATACTTAGGCCTTTCTAAAATAAGTCCAATTTGTCACTTTACCTTAGTAGGGTTTTAAGTACTTGTTCTAGCTTATTTTAGGCAGCATTTAGTATTTTAAACTTATTGGACTTATGTATACCCATTCCCTTAGGGTTTGGAGGCTATAGATAGGTTATTATAACTTGTAAAAAATAAGATATTGGAATTAAATTATAAACTTTGAGAGTTTTTCTCTTGGCTTAGCCAAAATTCTTTAGAGAGATTGTGAGATTGCTTGCTTTCTTTTCTATTGCATCAATAATTAGGATTACTTATCAATTTTTTGATTGTGGCCTTTTCTTATTCTTCTTATCCCAATGGTTCAATAGGGAGGGTGTTTGTCTTCTTTACATTTTGAGGTCAAAGTGTATGTTCAAGGGGTTTCGGGTTCTTTAACCTTGGGGTTCTGCATCATTTGGTATCAGAGCCAAAAGTAAGGTAAATATCTATTTATCTTAGTGTTCGGTTTGTGTTTCTTTCTTTAATTTTCTTTATATGCAAGCCAAAATTAGTATTAGTAACATTCTGATTTTTATATTCTTTGTGTGTTAAATTTAGCCTTGTTCTTTCATTACCTTTTGTTTTGATTCTTAAAAAAAATCGTATTACTATTCATCATTAATGTTCAAATATTGTTCATTGTTACTGTTCATGTACTGTTCATTAAAAAAAGACAAAGAAAGAAGAGAGAAAAATGTGAAAGAGAAGAAAATAATAGAAGAAGAAAATTAAAGAGCAATTGAGCAAGGGTAGTTTATATAGCCTAAAGAAAATCCTAATCCTTTCATAAGTGGGAAAAACTAATCCTTTTTGCTTTAGGATTGGGAGGGGCAACATTTACACCTTTTCCAAACACATTTGGGAATCCTTTAAAAGGTAGGAAAATTAATCCTTATTGCTTTGGGTTTAGGCATTCAAAAATCCTAGTCCATATCTAATTTGGAATTACAATCCTAATCCTAGTTAGACAAGGATTTCTACTTGGCAAATATTTGTGCTATCCATTTATTATCCATTTGTACCAATCATTTTTATCATTTGCTATCCATTTGTGCAACCATTTTTGGCAACATTTCCATCATTTGTGTAACCATTTTTGGAAACTTTCCACCATTTGTGTAACTATTTTTGGCAACTTTTCCATCATTTGTGTAACCATTTTTGGAAATTTTTTTCCACCATTTATGCTATCATTTTTGGAAAATTTTGCCATCATTTTGCTATCACTTTGCCATCTTTTTGTCATCATTTTATACACAACTTGACACACAAGCTTGTTACATCGTTCGGTATAGTGAATAAATTGGATCTAAAATTGGTTTGTTTTGCATGTTTTATACTTTATCTAGTTTAAATTGGTATCTTGTTGATTTTTTTTCTTTGTTGGGTAGCATATTTAGGTTCTATATTTGATTTACTTTGTAGTGAATCAAATTCATTCATTTTATCCATATTGTCATTTTTCTTGATTCTTGTTGCTTATTTCTTTGTTTTAGGCTAGCTTTTGTTCCATTTACATTGTTAGGGTATCATTGCTTATCAAATACTCTAATTTGATTACCATCAACTGGTACACCACTCTTGGCGATGTATCACCTCCATTGTGTCTAGTCTTTTTTTCTAGTTTTGAGCTATCTTTTATTGTTAGTGTTATTTCCTTGTTTTCTTAAACGTGCTCAAGTTATTGATTTGTGATTTACATTCTAAATTGCAATTTTGAAGTTGCAAGCTTGAGAGGAAAAAGGCAAAAGAGTGAGAGGACATTAAGAGGGTAAAACCCAAATTTTGAGTGAAATACAAGTGAATGTGAGGATGCCTTATTATAAGTCCAAGCAACATTTGAATCAAGATGATAGGAATGCATTTAAGAAAGATATGAAGTTTATAAGGCAAGGCCTTAATAATATAGAATGGTTGGCCTTTCTAAAATAAGGTAGAACAAGTACTTAAAACCCTACTAAGGTAAAGTAATGAATTGGGCTTATTTTAGAAAGGCCCAAGTATCTTACTTAAGAAAATAAGCCTTAATTAAGCTACTTAAGTCACATGACTTTTAATGAAGTCACATGTCTGAAATAAAAGCCCAATTTTGTTAAATAGGCCCAAACTAATTAACTATGAATACAAAAGCCCTACTACATAAATATCACATGCTATGCACATGTCTTTCACTTGCACATGCCCCACACATGATTTGCACATGTCGCACATGACTTGCACATGTTCTTCCAAGGCTTGAGTCTTCATTTAGGACTATATACTTTAAGCCCATAATTGATAGTAAAGCACCAAATCTGTCTCCTATAAATTGGAGCATGCCCCAATGACATTTGGATCTTATATTCATATGTTTGAACTCTTTTTAAACCCATTTGAAAGTCATAAGATTGCCCCTCTTCAATGGAATAAGATAGCCCTCTTGGATCCGTATTATATTAAGGTCCCAACTAAATAAATTAAAACAAAACAAGCCCAACATAATAAAATAAGCCACCTTGATCCAATAATTAGCACATGCATTACACATGCCTTAGCTCACATGATGTGCACATGCATATGGCACATGTATGGCACATGACTTGGCACATGCCTTAGCTCACATGATATGCTCATGCATATGGCACATGTATGGCACATGACTTGGCACATGCCTAGCACTTGTCAAGGCATATATTTGGCACATGTCTTGGTCACATGTCCAGCACATGTCAAGTGTCACATGACCGGCACATGTCAAGTGTCACATAACTTGCACATGTCAAATTAATAATGCACACTAAAGAACTCGAAACCCCTTGACTATACACTTTGATGGAAAAGTTAAACTAGATAAAATCCCTCCCTATTGAACTCCCAAACAACAAGTGAATGGAAATGCAAGTAATTGGGAAAATAAGAATAGAAAAATGCCACAATCGAATAATTAATGAGTTGATCTAATTCTTAATGCAATAGAAAAGAAAGAACAAAGCTTTCTTGAAGAGAAATCTCTCAACTCGTTTTTATTCACCAACCTCCCTTTTACATGGCTAAAAGAGAGTATTTATACTCTTAACTAGCCCTAAACCCTAGGGGGATGGGTATACATAAGCTCAATAGGTTTAAAAGACCAAATCATACCTAAAATAGGCTAAAACAACTACTTAAAATCCAACTAAAGTAAAGTGATGAATTAGGCTTGTTTTAGATAGGCCCAAGTATCTTACTTAAGAAAACAAGCCTTAATTAAGCTACTTAAGTCACATGACTTTTAATGAAGTCACATGTCTCACTTAAATAAAAGCCCTATTGTGTTAAATAGGCCTAAACTAATTAACTATCAATACAAAAGCCCTATTACATAAATATCAAATGCTATACACATGTCTTCCACTTGTACATGCCCCGCACATGCTTCGCACATGACTTGCACATGTTTTTCCAAGGCTTGAATCTTCATTTAGGCTATTTTAAACCCAGATGCTTCCTTTATCTTCACTTTAGAATTGTACAACTTTCCCATTTTAAGCTTACAATGTTGATTGATGAAATCATTATGACTTGGCCCCCTTATTCTTGTATCACCGGCACATGTCAAGTGTCACATGACTTGCACATGTCAAATTAATCATGTACATTTGTTCTTCACAATTCGACTTATGACTCTTCTTCATGTCCATTTGGCCCCATTTTCTCTTGAATGTTCGTAGCTTTTTTTTCTTCATGAACTTGCCATTATGCTTGTTCGTGTTCATATCATTCCCTCCCTCTTCAAAAAAGATTCATCCTCAAATCTTCGTCTTGTTCAAGTTGGGAATTGAAACTTTAGGAATACATTCATCTTCATAATTGATCTTTTGGATAGGTGGAAATAACATGAATGCTTCTTTAGAAAAGAAGTCATCATGTTCTTGCAATTTAACAAAGAAATTGGGAAAAACATGGTTAGTCTTTAATACATATCCTTGTGAGTATTATTAAGATTTACTTCATTTTTCATATGCAATTCAACCTCTTTAAGCAATAGAGGAGCAATTATAACATGTTGATCTTCCATCACAATCAAGAAATCTTCTTCATTTTCACTCAAACAATCAACATCATTTTTACTTTCAATTATTTCTCCATCACTCACAACATCAATATCAAATAAATCTATAGCGCCCCCTTCAGCTTCACAAATGTTTCTTCCATGATAACTTTTTCCTCTTCATTTCTCTTCTCCTTTTGCTTACATATTCTAATTAGTTATTTAATGATACAACCATAGAGAGGGCAAGTCATGATGATTTCATCAATCAACATCACAAGCTTAAAGTACTTAGCTTTTGGAAGCATGTGAAGGAATTGGGTCCAAGTCATTTTGGGCTTATAGAACTTTGGGCTTTAATTGTACAAGTCATGTCCCTCATTTAAAAGTCACATGACTCATTTAAGTTGTAAATGTAGGCTTAGGCGTGTGGGCTTCCTTTTAAAGGGATTATTTAATTATTTGGGTTATTAGTTAGTCTTTTTTTTGGGCTTGAAATTCGTCACTTTACCTTAGTAGGGTTTTAAGTAGTTGTTTTAGCTTATTTTAGGTTGAATTTAGTGTTTTAAACCCATTGGACTTATGTATACCCATTACCTTAGGGTTTTGAGGCTATAAATAGGTTATTATAACTTGTAAAAGGAAGATTATTGAATCAAATTATAAACTTTTGAGAGTTTTCTCTTGGCTTAGCCGAAATTCTTTAGAGAGATTGTGAGATTGCTTGCTTTCTTTTCTATTGCATCAAGAATTAGGATTACTTATCAATCATTTGATTGTGACAATTTCTTAATTCTTCTTATCCCGATTATTTGCGTTTCTATTCACGTGTTGTTTGGGGGTTCAATAGGGAGGGTGTTTGTCTTCTTTGCATTTTGAAATCAAAGTGTATGTTCAAGGGGTTTCGGGTTCTTTAACCTTCGGGTTCCGCATCATTTAAACTGCAATTCCATATCATTAAGGTTTTGCATCACACACTTCATATCTTTCTTTAATCCATTCCATTCTTCTTAATTTGAGTATCGCTTTGACTTTCAATAGGACATCCTCACAAATCACTCATGTTTCACTCAAAATTGACTTTTACTCTCATTTAAACTCACACCCTTAAGCCTTTTTTTGCCCAAGCTTACTGTCCTCATTTGCACTTTAGAACTCAAACTCAAGTCAAAATGATTCACAAGTAGCAAATAAAAATGAGGAGTGCTATAAAAAATACTTAAGAAAGAAGATATGCTGAATACTAGAAGCAAAATGCCAAAAATAAAGAAACTTGAAATAAGCATACAAGATGAAGATGTATGCTTTCCAAGTTATGTAATTTAAATTAACAAGAATCAAATTGTTAACTGTAGTGTAAATGGAAGCAAAAGATGTAAAGACAAAAAAAAGCAACTTAGAATGAAAGAAATGACAAAAGTAATGTAAAAATGCAGAAATTGAAATTGCCCTAATGGAAAATTCAAATTGATATAAAGATGTGTTATAACACTAAGATAAAAGTTAAATAGACCAAACATCCAAACTAACCCAAGATAAGGAAACTAGAAATAATGTCTAAGTTAAGACAAAGAATAGCCAATTATTTCTCAATAAAAAAAGGAAACCAAATGTCTTAACTAGGACAAAAAGTAAGAAATAATGACACACTTGTCTAGGTTAAGACAAAAATGCTAAATAAAGACACACTCGTCCTATTTGTTTCCACCAAATAGAGGTAATTCCAAATTGAAACATCTCTTTGCAATTTTGTTTTTAATTTGGAAAAATAGTACCATGAACAGTAATTCAGATGAACAGTAATTTGGATGAAAAGTGCTGTAAACAGTGCCAACGATTTTTTTTCATTATAATTAAAACATAAAATAACACAAAATTAGATGTAGGAATAAAAAATGAACACAAAAGAACAAATTTGGAAACAAAAAAGAACACAAAATTGATAGGAACAAGATAATTCCAAAATTTTAATTTTAATGAAAACTAAACAATAGAACAACAAATTAACATAAGATAAATAAGAATTTATCCCAATCCATGCTCTGATACCAAATGATGCGAAACCCAAGGATACAATTATAACCCGAATCCCAAATCAATTGAATATTCACAAACTAAACTTGCAATCTAATTCTTAATTAACTTTAAACCCTAATTCCAAAGGATTTAAGACTTAAAACAGAATAAAGGAAGAATAGAACTACATAAGTAAAAGTTGAATAACCCAATTCTTGAAACATAAGAACAGAATTTGGCACAATGTAAATACCTTGATAAGAATTAAAGTTCTTGATGCAATGGGAGAAATCAAACAATCTTCCTAAAGATGAATTTTGGCCAAGCCAAAGAGAATACTCTCAAATAATTAAATCTATCAAATCTGAATACAAAGAGTTTAATGTGGTATTTATACCCATTTAAAAGACAAATCCATAACCTAATTGAATAACTAGTAGGCCGAAATTCCCATTCTTATTAGGATTGGAAATTGCTCATTTTCCTACTTAAAGTAATAAAACAAAACCAAATGAATGGTTGCCTCTAAGAACATGAGGCCTATTTTAAAAGCCCTAAAATAACTGACACTTAATTAAATAAAGTCTTACATTAGGCCCAAATTAATTCCAACACAAAACAGCCCCTTAATTCAATAATTAGCACATGCATTACACATACCTTAGCTCATATGATGTGCACATGCATATGGAACATGACATGGCACACGTCTAGCACATGTCAAGGCACATGCTTGGCACATGTCATAGTTGCATGTCCGGCATACGGACATGACTTGAACATATCAAATTTATCATGCACATTTGGACTTTATAATTCGGCCTATGATTCTTCATGTCCATTTGGCCCCACTCTCTCTTAAATGCTAATAACTTCTTTCTCCTCATAAACTTGCCATTATGCTTGATCGTGCTCATATCAGAAATGATTATGAACCTTATAATACCCAAATAAAGAACAGTGTTTGGGACATTACTCTTAGTTCACATCTTGGTTATGTTTTTTCTTATAATCAAGTTTTTATTATTAGTCTACTATCTCCCCTCTCACACGATGCATTGTGATAAAAATAAACACTTCAAGCATCTAAAGAAAGAGATTAAATAAACAAAACAAAAAAATCCTACTTAAATTATTACATAAGCAAATCATCCCAAAGAAAAGAATAAAAATATAAATTCAATAACATACATAAAATAGGGAATTAGTTGAGTTTTGGGAACATTGGTTCCCTCATACATGATTTTTACAAAAAGAATGGAAAGCTTTCGTTGATTTTTAAAGAAAGAAACGCAGGATGAGTGATCCCAATTTTTGAAGAAAATAGACTCTCCTTTTTATTGTGAGGCTTTGGGGTTAAAAATTGGACATTGGTCCATTTTGTTAAGCAAAACCCAAATTAATTAGTAAAAAATGATTTTAAGTGAATTTTTCATTAAACGTACAAAAAACAATTTTATTACTGTACATTCACAAATAGAAATGCATCCAAAAATGAATAAACTATTAAAATCAATTAAATAAAGCAATATAAATAAAAATGACCTGAATACAATTTAAAAGAGAGAGAGAACGAAAGAACCATATGGGGCATGACTCCCAATGCAAAATCATCTCTCGAGATTTTCACAAATGTACAAAATAATTTGCTCACACAAAACACAATAAAATCAAATTAATTAGTATATTAAAAGAAAATAAATGTCAAAATGACTCAAAATAATAAATAGAATAATCATACTAGAAATAAAGACATGAATACAAACAAGAAACTATACTTACAAAGGTACACAAATAATCTAAATAACAAATACTAGGAAAAAATAACTTAAGTCAATATAAAAGGCATTAAAATATATTAAAATAAGAGGAAAAGAAGCCTCATCAATATAAAAGGCATTAAAATATATTAAAATAAGAGGAAAAGAAGCCACAAATGCCCTTGGAGACTGACATATGCCCCAGGCAAAATGAGGGACGGGACGAGGAGAAAGCATCGCAACGTCCCATCAGTTACCCTGACAGATGGCCATTTGTGATATTTTCTTCTTGTCTATCACTCAAAAGACAAACACAGGAAGTAATCTTTAAGGTAAAGGCATGGAAAACTTAACCAAACCCTGAATATGCAAATTTAAGGCTCTAAGGCACACCAAATCTAACAACAACATCTAAAACATGCTCTTAAATCAAACAAAAACAATAAATAACATACAAAACATAATTTTAACTCAAGGAATTAAATATGCATCAATGAAGATAAATACTGACATGTTATTCTAATGTATTAAATAGTCTTAAGTCATCATAGCAAAACATGGCATCTTAAGAATCATGCAAATCGAACAAATAAACACAAAATCATACATTACAGTATCACAAAACAATAAACATATTTATATGATTATGACATAAACTAGAAAGAGAAAGCTTGAGACATAGAATATTACCCTCAAGATGTTCTAAACTTTGTGAAACTGGAAGTGCTGATTTATGCTCCGATCCTCAATTTTCATGCTCAAGAACAAAAAGATTTATGTATTGTTTAATGTGAATGATTGTAGTCAACCTGGTTTAAGAGCAGAGAATTACTCTCTCTCCCAAAAACTTGTTCTTCCTAAAACTCTAAGGATCTCCCTCCTTTTTGAAAAACCTAATTTTAGTTTTTATATTAGGAGAAGAGTTATAGATCAACTCTAATGCGGAACCTCAAGGTTAAAGAACCCGAAAGCCCTTGAACATACACTTTAATCTCAAAATGCAAAGAAGACAAACAACCTCCCTATTGAACCCCCAAATAACATGTGAAAGGAAACGCAAATAATTGGGATAAGAAGAATTAAGAAAACATTGCAATCAAATGATTAATATGTAATCCTAATTCTTGATGCAATAGAAAAGAAAGCAAGAAATCTCACAATCTCTCTAAAGAATTTCAGCTAAGCCAAGAGAAAACTCTTAAAAAGTTTATAATTTGAATCAATAATGAAGTTTACAACCTAGGTTAGCTTATTTATAAGGTGGCTAACCCTAATTGACTCTTTAAAACCCTAATTTAAATACTCATATGGCCTTACACGAATTTCCTTGGGCTTTTACAAGCCAATTAAGCCCAAATAAGTCTTAAATACACTTAAAACAAAACTAATTAATAAACCTTATAGGCCTAAAATGAAAGTCCAAAAGAAAGACTAAAATAAATAACCAAACTAACTAAACTAAGCCCAAAAGAAGCCCACACGCCTAGCCCATTAATAATACAACTTAAGTGAGTCATGTGACTTTTAAATGAAGCACATGACTTGTACAATTAAGCCCAAAGATGTTAAAAGCCCTTAATAGCTTAAGCTTGCCCAATTCCTTTTCTTGCTTCCAAGTAGCTAAGTACTTTATACTTGCCTTCAAGTTCTCCATAACACTTCTCAAAGGCATCTTCATTAAGTTCTTGAGTAACAAAGCCTTAAACATAAGATGACATGGCCATCTTTAGCTTATTTACACGTCCTCTTGTAATTGGACCACTAGGCATCTTTAAAGGATCATTGGTTGATGGTGGTGGTGGATCCGTATCATTCCTTCCCTCCTCAAAAAGATTTGTCCTCAAATCTGCATCCATATCAAAAGGAGAAAGGTCAGACACATTAAAAGTAGTAGAAACACCATATTCACCTGGTAAATCTATCTTGTAAGCATTATCATTGATGTGCTCCAAGACTTGAAATGGATCATCACTACGTGCATCCAACTTGCTCTTCCTTTGGTTTGGAAACCGTTCCTTGCGAAAATGCACCCAAACCCAATCTCCAGGAGCAAATACCACTTGTCTTCTACCTTTATTGGCTCTTTCAGCATGCTTCTGATTCTTCTTCTCAATATTAGCTCTTGCTTGCTCATGCAAAGAGTTCACCAATTCTGCCTTCCTATTACCATCCAAACTGAAAATCTCATGTAAAGGCAATGGACAAAGATCAAGCATAGTCAATGGGTTAAAACTATAAACAAGCTCCAAAGGTGAAAAACCAGCAGAAGAATGAATACTTCTATTATAAGCAAATTCAATGAAAGATAAACAATCCTCCCATGTTTTGAGATTCTTACCTATTATGGAACGAAGTAAAGTTCCCAAAGTTCTATTCACCACCTCCGTTTGACCATCTGTTTGTGGGTGACAAGTAGTAGAAAACAATAATTTCATACCCAACTTACCCTATAGAACACACCAAAAAAGTGAAAGGAACTTTGTATCCCTGTCTAAAACAATGGTACGTGGAACACCATGCAAACGCATAACTTCTTTAAAGAATAGATCAGCAATATTAACAGCATCATCACATTTATGACAAGCAATAAAGTGAGCCATCTTGCTAAACCTATCTACCACAACAAAAATGCTATCTCTACCACGTTTAGTTTTAGGCAATCCAAGCACAAAATCCATAGAAACATCAGTCCAAAGAGAACTAGGCATAGGTAGAGGCATATACAAACCATGAGGCATAATTTTAGACTTAGCTTGCCTACATGCAATACATGAATTACATACTTTTTCCACATCCCTACGCATATGAGGCCAATAAAAATGCTTATTTAACATGTCATACGTCTTATGCACTCCAAAATGTCCCATCAATCCCCCACAATGAGACTCTAATACAAGCAAATCATGCACAGAGCATTTAGGTAAACAAAGCTAGTTCCCTTTAAACAAAAATCCATCATGCCTATAAAATTTATCATAAGCTTGATGCTCACATGCTGCATACACATTACCAAAATACCTCGGATTGAAGATCTCTTTGATCAATTAAAGGATGCTGGGATGTTTTCTAAGATCGACTTAAGATTGGGATATTATCAACTACAAGTGGAGGATGACGACATCTCAAAAACTGCTTTTAGAACCTGGTATGGCTATTATGAATTTTTGGTTGTGCCTTTTGGATTGATCAATGCTTAGTAGCCTTCATGGATTTGATGAATAGGGTGTTCAAACCCTATTTGGATCAGTTTGTGGAAATGTTTATTGACAATATACTGGTCTACTCTTGATACGACCATAGAGATAGCAAGTCATGATGATTTCATCAATCAACTTCACAAGCTTAAAGTACTTGGCTTTTGGAAACAAGTGAAGGAATTGGGTCTAAGTCATTTTGGGCTTATACAACTTTGGGCTTTAATTGTACAAGTCATGTGCCTCATTTAAAAGTCACATGACTCATTTAAGTTGTAAATGTTGGCTTAGGCGTGTGGCCTTCCTTTTAAAGGGATTATTTAGTTATTTGGGATATTAGTTAGTCTTTTATTTTGGTTAGTCTTTTATTTTAGGCTTCAAATTTGTCACTTTACCTTACGGTTTTAAGTAGTCATTTTAGCTTATTTTAGGTAGAATTTTGTATTTTAAACCTATTGGACTTATGTATTCCCATTCCCTTACGGTTTTGAGGCTATAAATATGTTATTATAGGTTGTAAACTTAATATTGGAATCAAATTATAAACTTTGAGACTTTTTCTCTTGGCTTAGCTGAAATTCTCTAGAGGAATACATTCATCTTCATAAATGATCTTTGGCATTAGTGGAAATAGTATGAATGCTTCTTCATTAAAGAACTCATCATGATCCTGTAAGTTATAAACAAAAGAACTATGCAAAACATGGTTAGTATTTAATACAGTGATATGATTTTGACCTTCGTCACTTCCCATATGCACCTCATCCTCCTTATGCAGTAGAGGAGAAATTGTAACATGTAGATCTTCTATCTCCACTAAACCAGCTTCTTCATTCGCACTCAAACAATCAACATCTTCATTTTCAAATATTTTTCCATTATGCACAACATCATTATCCTTTTCCACCTCTAAAACAACCTCATTATTTCCTCTAGGGTAACTTCCTCCTTTTTCCTCTTTTTGCTTTCTTCTATTCTAATGAGCGGTTCGAAATATTGTCTAACCAACCATTCTAAATTATTAAGGTCTTGCCTTAACAACTTTACATCTTCCTTAAATGCATTCCTTTCATCTTGATGTAAATGTCGCTTGGACTTGTAATAAGACATCTCACATTCACTCGTGTTTCACTCAAAATTTGGCTTTTACCCTCTTAATGTCCTCACGCTCTCTTGCCTTTTTCCTCTCAAGCTTGCAACTTCAAAATTGCACTTCAGAATTTAAATCACAAATCAAAAACTTGAGCACGTTTAGGAAAGCAAGGAAATAATAACTAACAACAAAAAGATAGTTAAAAACTAGAAAAGAAGACTCTAGACACAATGGAGGTGATACACGAACAAGAGTGGTGTAACACTTGATGATAAGTAAATTAGAGTATTGGACAAGCAAAGATACTCTAACAATGTAAATGGAACAAAAAAACTAGCTTAAAACAAAGAAATAAGCAACAAGAATCAAAGAAAATAACAATATGGATAAAATGAATGAATTTGATCACTACAAAGTAAACCAAATATAGAACCTAAATATGCTACCCAACAAAGAAGGAAAATCAACAAGATACCAATTAAAACTAAATAAAGTATAAAACATGCACAACAAATCAATTTAGAGCCAATTTTTTCACTATACCGAATGATGTAACAAGCTTGATTAGTGTGTCAAGTTATGTGCAAAACGATGGCAAAAAGATAGCAAAGTGATAGCAAAATGATGGCAAAAGTTTCCAAAAATGATAGCATAAATGGTGGAAAACGTTTCTAAAAATGGTTGCACAAATGGTGGAAAGTTTCCAAAAATGGTTACACAAATGATGGAAAAAGTTGCCAAAAATGGTTGCTTCCGCAAATGATAAAAATGATTGGCACAAATGGATAATAAATGGATAGCACAAATATTTGCCAAGTAGAAATCCTTGTCTAACTAGGATTATGATTGTAACTCCAAATCAAGTATGGATTGGATTTTGAAAACCAAAACCCAAAGCAATAAGGATTGTATTTCCTAACCTTTAAAGGATTCCCAAAGGTGTTTGGAAAAGGTGTAAATGCTGCCCCTCCTAATCCTAAAGTAAAAAGGATTAGTTTTTCCCACTTATGAAAGGATTAGGATTTCTTTAGGTTATATAAACTATCCTTGCTCAATTTGCTCCTTAATTTTTTTTTCTTTTATTTTTCTTCTCTTTCACGTTTTTCTCTCTTCCTTCCATTTTTTTCATGAACAGTACCGTAAACAGTGAGATGTACAGTGCCATGAACAGTACCACGATTTTTTTTGTTTTCTTTTAATTCAACACACCAATCTAAAGGCTACTGCTACTAGAATTTTGTTTTGTTTTCATGCCAAAGATTCAAAGTTCAAGTTTGGTTTCTAAGGCTTTTTAATGAATAAAAAAAAAACACAAGGAAAAGAAAATGCTAAATTTACCACACAAAAAGCACACAAATCAAAACTTATCACTACCTAATTCGGCATAAACATAAAGAAATCAAAGAAAAGAAAACACAGACCTAACACTAAGATAAATAGGAATTTACCTTACTTTTGGCTCTGATACCAAATGATGTGGAACCCCAAGGTTAAAGAACCCGAAACCCCTTGAACATACACTTTGATCTCAAAATGCAAAGAAGACAAACACCCTCCCTATTGAACCCCCAAACAACACGTGAATGGAAACGCAAATAATCGGGATAATATGAATAGGAACACGCCACAATCAAATGATTGATAAGTAATCCTAATTCTTGATGCAATAGAAAAGAAAGCAAGCAATCTCACAATCTCTCTAAAGAAATTCGACTAAGCCAAGAGAAAAACTCTCAAAAGTTTATAATTTGATTCAATGATATATATCCCTTTTACAAGTTATAATAACCTATTTATAGCCTCCAAACCCTAAAGGAATGGGTATACATAAGTCTAATAGGTTTAAAACACTAAATTTAACCTAAAATAAGCTAAAACAACTACTTAGAACCCTACTAAGGTAAAGTGACGAATTTGAAGCCCAAAATAAAAGACTAACCAAAATAAAAGACTAACTAATAACCCAAATAACTAAATAATCCCTTTAAAAGAAAGCTCACGTGCCTAAGCCCATATTTACAACTTAAATGAGTCATGTGACTTTTTAAATTAGGCACATGACTTGTACAATTAAAGCCCAAAGTTGTATAAGCCCAAAATTGATAGTAAAGCACCAAATCTGCCTTTTATAAATTGGAGCATGCCCTAATAACATTTGGATCTTATATTTATGTGTTTGAACTCCATTTAGACCCATTTGAAAGTCATAAGGTTGTCCCTCTTCAATGGCATAGGATAGCCCTCTTTGATCCGTATCAGAGATTGCTTGCTTTCTTTTCTATTGCATCAAGAATTAGGATTACTTATCAATCATTTGATTGTGGCATTTTCTTATTCTTCTTACCCCGATTATTTGCATTTTTATTCACGTGTTGTTTGGGGGTTCAATAGGGAGGGTGTTTGTTTTCTTTGTGTTTTGAGATCAAAGTGTATGTTCAAGGGGTTTCAGGTTCTTTAACCTTGGGATTCCGCATCATTTGGTATTAGAGCCAAAAGAAAGGTAAATTCCTATTTATCTTAGTGTTAGGTTTATATTTTTTTTTCTTCCTTAATTTCTTTATGTTTATGCCGAATTAGGTAGTGACAAGTTTTGATTTGTGTGTTTTTTGTGTTAAATTTAGCTTTTTCTTTTCCTTACCTTGTGTTTTGATTCATTAAAAAGCCTTAGAAACTGAACTTGAACTTTGAATCTTTGGCATGAAAAACCAAATTCTAGTAGTAGTATCCTTTAGATTGGCGTGTTGAATTAAAAAAAAAAATTGTGGTACTGTTCACAGCACTGTTCATCGCTCTATTTACGGTACTGTTCATCAAAAAAAAAGAAAGAAGAGAGAAAAACATGAAAGAGTAGAAAAATAGAAGAAAAAAAAAATTAAGGAGCAACTGAGCAAGGGTAGTTTATTTAGCCTAAAGAAAATCCTAATCCTTTCATAAGTGGGAAAAACTAATCCTTTTTGCTTTAGGATTGGGAGGGGCAACATTTACACCTTTTCCAAACACATTTGGAAATCCTTTAAAAAGTAGATAAATTAATCTTTATTGCTTTTGGTTTAGACTTTCAAAAATCCTAGTCCATATCTAAATTGGAATTACAATTCTAATCCTAGTTAGACAAGTATTTCTACTTGGCAAATATTTGTGCTATCCATTTATTATCCATTTGTGCCAATAATTTTTTATCATTTGCTATCCATTTTTTGCAACTTTTCCATCATTTGTGTAACCAGTTTTGGAAACTTTCCACCTTTTGTGCAACCATTTTTGGCAACTCTTCCATCATTTGTGTAACCATTTTTGGAAACTTTTTCCACCATTTGTGCTATCATTTTTGAAAACTTTTTCCATCATTTTGCTATCACTTTGCCATCATTTTGCACACAACTTGACACACTAATCAAGCTTGTTACATCATTCGGCATAGTGAATAAATTGGCTCTAAATTGATTTGTTTTGCATGTTTTATACTTTATTTAGTTTTAATTGGTATCTTGTTGATTTCCTTTCTTTGTTGGGTAGCATATTTAGGTTCTATATTTGGTTTACTTTGTAGTGAATCAAATTTATTCATTTTATCCATATTGTCATTTTCTTTGATTCTTGTTGCTTATTTCATTATTTTAAGCTAGTTTTTGTTCCATTTACATTGTTAAGGTATCCTTGCTTGTCCAATACTCTAATTTGATTATCATCAAGTGATACACCACTCTTGTCCGTGTATCAACTCCATTGTGTCTAGGGTCTTCTTTTCTAGTTTTTGAACTATCTTTTTGTTGTTAGTTATTATTTCCTTGCTTTCCTAAACGTGCTCAAGTTTTTGATTTGTGATTTAAATTCTGAAGTGCAATTTTGAAGTTGCAAGCTTGAGAGGAAAAAGGCAAGAGAGCGTGAGGACATTAAGAGGGTAAAAGCCAAATTTTGAGTGAAACACGAGTGAATGTGAGATGTCTTATTACAAGTCCAAGCGACATTTACATCAAGATGAAAGGAATGCATTTAAGGAAGATGTAAAGTTGTTAAGGCAAGACCTTAATAATTTAGAATGGTTGGTTAGACAATATTTCGAACCGCTCATTAGAATAGAAGAAAGCAAAAAGAGGAAAAAGGAGGAAGTTACCCTAGAGGAAATAATTTGTGAACCTGAAAAGGGTCATATAGATATAGGCTTTGATAGTGAGGTTACTCAAGACCATGAAAAGGATGTTGTTGATGAGCTTGATGAGGAAAAAGAGGTTTTGGGTGAAGTTGAAGATGTGGAGAACGTGGTTAAAAAGGTAAATGAGGTTGTTTTAGAGGTAGAAGAGAATAATGACGTGGTGCATGATGGAGAAATAATTGAAAGTGAAGAAATTGTTGATTGTTTGGGTGCAAGTGAAGAAGTTTGCTTAGTTGAGATGGAAGATTCACAAGTTACAGTTGATTCTCTATTGATTAAGGAGAATGAGTTGCACATGGGAAGTGGAGAAAGTCAAAATCATACCGCTATATTAAATACTAACCATGTTTGCATAGTCCTTTTGTTTATAACTTGCAGGATCATGATGAATTCCTTAATGAAGAAACATTCATATTATTTCCACCAATGTCGAAGATCATTTATGAAGAAGAATGTATTCCTCAATCAAAGCGTATGTTTAAGGAGCAACTGAGCAAGGGTAGTTTATATAGCCTAAAGAAAATCCTAATCCTTTTTGCTTTAGGATTGGGAGGCGCAACATTTACACCTTTTCCAAACACATTTGGGAATCCTTTAAAAGGTAGAAAAATTAATCCTTATTGCTTTAGGTTTAGACTTTCAAAAATCCTAGTCCATATCTAAATTGGAATTACAATTCTAATCATAGTTAGACAAGTATTTCTACTTGGTAAATATTTGTGCTATCCATTTATTATCCATTTGTGCCAATCATTTTTTATCATTTGCTATCCATTTGTGCAACCATTTTTTGCAACTTTTCCATCATTTGTGTAACCATTTTTGGAAACTTTCCACCATTTATGCAACCATTTTTGGCAACTCTTCCATCATTTGTGTAACCATTTTTAGAAAATTTTTCCACCATTTGTGCTATCATTTTTGAAAACTTTTGCTATCATTTTGCTATCACTTTGCCATCATGTTGCACACAACTTAACACACTAATCAAGCTTGTTACATCGTTCGGCATAGTGAATATATTAGCTCTAAATTGATTTGTTTTGCATGTTTTATACTTTATTTAGTTTTAATTGGTATCTTTTTTATTTCCTTTCTTTGTTAGGTAGCATATTTAGGTTCTATATTTGGTTTACTTTGTAGTGAATCAAATTTATTCATTTTATCCATATTGTCATTTTCTTTGATTCTTGTTGCTTATTTCTTTATTTTAAGCTAATTTTTGTTCCATTTACATTGTTAGAGTATCTTTACTTATCCAATATTCTAATTTACTTATCATCAAGTGGTACACCACTCTTGTCCGTGTATCACCTCCATTGTGTCTAGAGTCTTCTTTTCTAGTTTTTGAGCTATCTTTTTGTTGTTAGTTATTATTTCCTTGCTTTTTTAAACGTGCTCAAGTTTTTTATTTGTGATTTAAATTCTCAAATGCAATTTTAAAGTTGCAAGCTTGAGCGGAAAAAAGCAAGAGAGAGTGAGGACGTTATGAGAATAAAAGCCAATTTTTTGAGATAAACACGAGTGCTTTGTGAGGATGTCTTATTACAAGTCAAAGCGACATTTAAATCAAGATGAAAGGAATGCATTTAAGGAAGATATAAAGTTTATAAGGCAAGACCTTAATAATATAGAATGGCTGGGTAGACAATTTTTCGAACGACTCATTAGAATGGAGGAGAGCAAAAAGAAGAAAAAGAAGGAGGAAGTTGTCATAGAAGAAATAGTTTGTGAACGTGAAAGGGGTGATATAGCTATAGGCTTTTATAGTGAGGTTACTCAAGACCGTGAAGAGGATGTTGTTGATGAGGAAAAAGAGGTTTTGGGTGAAGTTAAAGATGTAGAGAACGTGGTTAAAAAGGTAAATGAGGTTGTTTTAGTGGTAGAAGAAGATAATGATGTTGTGTATAATGGAAATATATTTGAAAGTGAAGATGTCGTTGATTGTTTGAGTGAGAATAAAGAAGCTGGTTTACTGGATATGGAAGATCTGCATGTTATAATTTCTTCTCTACTGCATAAGAAGGATGAGGTGCACATGGGAAGTGAAGGAAGTAAAAATCATATCACTATATTAAATACTAACCATGTTTTTCATAGTCATTTTGTTTATAACTTGCAGGATCATGATGAGTTCCTCAATGAAAAAACATTCATATTATTTCCACCAATGCTAAATGCCTTATTCGCTTTGTAGAAAGCTAAACTTGTGATATCTTAAGGAGACAAATATGCTGCTACAACTGGAAGATAAATTCATCAAACGACCCAAGGGGATCATAGAAGATTTGCTAGTAAGGATTAGAAAGTTTATATTTCCAGTGGACTTTGTGGTGCTGGAAATGGATGAAGATCAAAACCATTCCACTAATGGTTGGATGACATTTTCTCAACACAGCAAGAGCATTAATAGATTTGTATGGAAAAACGGTCACTTTATGGCTCAATGACGAAAATATGGTCTTCAAGGTGACCAAGATGATAGAGCATCCATCATTTGAATTTATAGAGTCAGTTTGCTATATTCAAGATTGTTATAGAGAGATAAAGATTAAGGCTGAAAAAGTGCTTATGGATGACACCAAAGGACAAAGGCTGAAAAAGTGCTTATGGAGTTGAACGAAGAAAAGATGTAGTTGCAAAGGTCAAGAGTCCAATAACTGAGTGGTATGAAGGGAATTCGCCACAGAAGTATAAGATGAAAGCTAAGGGAAGTTGTGATCCTTTAATGCTATACATGAGTTTGCAAGACAATTATAGGTTTGGTGTTGGGGTGGAGAAATCCGACCTCAAAGATGTACCGTGAGAATACAAAAGTCAAGTTGACAACTTGTTAAACCTAGAACTTTCTCTAAACTTAACCTTAGTGCTCATTTCTTTTAATTCTTGCTTTTAATTTTTGTTTAATTGGTTGTTTCATGTCTTTGCTTATAGTAAAAAGTGGTATTGAATGTTGTGCATGTTTTTCTAAATATTTTCTTTACATTACACATGTATAAGGGTGTGAAAATTTCAAAAGTAGTGCAAAAGTTTTGTTGGACTCGATTTAGACCATCGGTCTCAACCGTGTCCCTATTAGTATATGTGTTACGTGTAACACTTTAGTAGGTATCACTTGACCGAGACCATTGGTCTCAGTCGTGTGCCACATAAATTTTTCAGTCCAGTAAGGGTTACTCGGCTGAGACCAAATGGTCTCAACTACATGCAATTGAGAGTGAAGTTTACAATTTAGGTCACTCGGCCGAGACCATTGGTCTCAGTTGAGTGCTTTAAAAAATATTTTGGTATAAAAGGGGTGACACAGTCGAGACCTTTTGGTCTTAATCGTGTGCTATTAGGATTTTTAGAAATAGAGTGATGGACTCAGCTAAGACCAGTTAGCCTCAACTATGTCATTTTTCAAAATTGTGCATTTCAATTTTATGCCTAACTCGGCCGAGACCTTTTGGTCTCAACCATGCACTTGGGACACTTTATTGTGTCCACTTATAAATAAACCCAATAAACATGTCTCTTCGCATTCTCTTTCATTTCGCGTCAAAAATCCTTGAGGAATTTGGCATTCTCTCACATTTCCTACTCTCTTTATGCATTTTTCTCCTTGTGGAAGCATCAAACAAGTAAGTATCCAATGTGTTTTTCTTTAAACTTCATCTCTCTAATTACATTTTTGTTTTTTTAGTATGTTTGAATTAAAAATCCCTATCTTGATGAGCACTTTGAATTCTTATATGCATGATATGTGTTTTGAGTGTTTAAATGTACATGTGCAAAGTTAGGTTTAGATTACAATTTGTCCTTTTTTACTTTTTTGTTTAGAGGCATGCTTTATACTTTGCTATTTTGACTATTTTTGTAACCAATTAGTTTATGCTTCGTTCAAATTAGTGCATTGTAGTGTAAGTGTTGTTCATGCATACAGTGTTTATTAAATTGCTTAAAAGAAGTAGAAATTGCTAATTCACCCAACTTTTTCTCTTTAAAATGCACGATTTTTATTTAGAGCAAATATGTTATGTCAAGTGCAATGTGATACTTTTGTGCAACGCTATCATGCATGGTTATTGACTTGATACCTTTGATGTTTTAGTACTAGACTATAAGTTGTATGCTAGGTTTATTACAAAGTTTTGTGCCGAACTTTTGTTAAGGTTATTGTTTATTTTTTATTTTTACTTCATAGGATTTTCTGCTCTTTGTGTCTTTGCTCATTATAGTTTGTTCGCGTATTGGTGATACGGATCTAAGAGGGCTATCTTATGCCATTGAAGAGGGGCAACCTTATGACTTTCAAATGGGTCTAAATGGAGTTCAAACACATAAATATAAGATCCAAATGTCATTAGGGCGTGATCCAATTTATAAGAGGTAGATTTGGTGCTTTACTAACAATTATGGGCTTAAAGTATATAGTCAAGCTTTTGCGTTAATGCCCCAAAAAGGAAAGCCTAAAGTGAAGATAAAGGAAGCCTTGTAGGTTTAAAATAGCCTAAATGAAGACTCAAGCCTTGGAAGAACATGTGCAAATCATGTGCAAGGCATGTACAAGTGGAAGGCATGTGCATAGCATGTGATATTTATGTAGTAGGGCTTTTGTATTCATAGTTAATTAGTTAAGCCTATTTAACAAAATTAGGCTTTTATTTAAGTGAGACATGTGACTTAAGTAGCTTAATTAAGGCTTCTTTTCTTATGTAAGATACTTAGGCATTTCTAAAATAAGCCCAATTCGTTACTTTACCTTAGTAGGGTTTTAAGTAGTTGTTTTAGCTTATTTTAGGTAGAATTTAGTGTTTTAAACCTATTGGACTTATGTATACCCATTCCCTTAGGGTTTGGAGGCTATAAATAGGTTATTATAACTTGTAAAGAGAATAAAAGATATTGGAATCAAATTATAAACTTTGAGAGTTTTTCTCTTGGTATAGCCGAAATTCTTTAGAGAGATTGTGAGATTGCTTTCTTTCTTTTCTATTGCATCAAGAATTAGGATTACTTATCAATCATTTGATTGTGGCAATTTCTTATTCTTTCTATCCCGATTATTTGCGTTTCCATTCACGTGTTGTTTGGTTGTTTAATAAGGAGGGTGTTTCTCTTCTTTGAGTTTTCAGATCAAAGTGTATGTTCAAGGGGTTTAGTGATGCGGAATCCCTTACACATATGCTTTGATTTCAAAAGACAAAAAAGACAAACACCCTCCCTATTGAACCACCAAACAACACGTGAATGGAAATGCAAATAATCGGGATAAAAAGAATTAAGAAAATACCACAATCAAATGATTGATAAGTAATCCTAATTCTTGATGCAATAGAAAAGAAAGCAAGCAATCTCACAATCTCTCTAAATAATTTCAGATAAGCCAAGAGAAAAACTCTCAAAAGTTTATAATTTGATTCAATAATTAAGTTTATAACCTAGGGTAGCCTATTTATAAGGTGGCTAACGCTAATTCACTCTTTAAAACCCTAATTTAAATGCTCATATGGCCTTACACGAACTTTCTTGGGCTTTTACAAGCCAAATAAGCCCAAATAAGTCTTAAAAACACTTAAAACAAAACTAATTAATAAACCTTATAGGCCTAAATTGAAAGCCCAAAAGAAAGACTAAAATAAATAACCAAACTAACTAAAACTAAACCCAAAAGAAGCCCACATGCCTAGCCCATTAATAATACAACTTAAGTGAGTCATGTCACTTTTAAATGAAGCACATGACTTGTACAATTAAAGCCCAAAGTTGTACAAGCCAAAAATTAATGGTAAAGCACCAAATCTGCCTCCTATAAATTGGAGCACGCTCCATTGACATTTGGATCTTATATTTATGTGTTTGAACTCCATTTAAACCCATTTGAAAGTCATAAGGTTGCCCCTCTTCAATGGCATAAGATAGCCCTCTTAGATTCGTATCATTTTGGGTTCTTTAACCTTGGGGTTCCATATCATTTGGTATCAGAGCCAAAAGTAAGGTAAATTCCTATTTATCTTAGTGTTAGGTTTGTATTTCTTTCTTTGATTTTATATGCATGCCGAAATTAGTATTAGTAACATTCTTATTTTTTTGTTCTTTGTGTTTTAAATTTAGCATTGTTCTTTCATTACCTTTTATTTTGATTCTTAAAAAAAAATCTTGTTACCGTTCACGTACTGTTCACGTACTATTCATAAAAAAAGAAAAAGAAAGAAGAGAGAATAACGTGAAAGAGAAGTAAAAAATAGAAGAAAAAATTAAGGAGCAATTGAGCATGGGTAGTTTAGTCTAAAGAAAATCCTAATCCTTTCATAAGTGGAAAAAAAACTAATCCTTTTTGCTTTAGGATTGGGAGGGGCAATATTTACCCCTTTTCCAAACACATTTGGGAATCCTTTAAAAGGTAGGATAATTAATCCTTATTGCTTTGGGTTTAGGCTTTCAAAAATCCTAGTCCATATCTAAATTGGAATTACAATCCTAATCCTAGTTAGACAAGGATTTCTAATTGGCAAATATTTGTGCTATCCATTTATTATCCATTTGTGCCAATCATTTTTGTCATTCACTCGTGTTTCACTTAAAATTTGGTTTTTACCCTCTTAACGTCCTCACACTCTCTTGCCTTTTTCTTCTCAAGCTTGCAGCTTCAAAATTGCACTTTAGAATATAAATCACAAATCAAAAACTTGAGCACGTTCAAGAAAGCAAGGAAATAATAACTAACAACAAAAAGATAGCTAAAAAACTAGAAAAGAATTAGAGTATTTGACAAGCAAAGATACTCTAACAATGTAAATGGAACAAAAACTAGCTTAAAAAAAGAAATAAGCAACAAGAATCAAAGAAAATGACAATATGAATAAAATTAATGAGTTTGATTCACTACAAAGTAAACCAAATATAGAACCTAAATATACTACCCAACAAACAAATAAAATCAACAAGATACCAATTAAAACTAAATAAAGTATAAAACATGTAAAACAAATCAATTTTAGAGCCAATTTATTTACCATGCCGAACTATGTAACAAGCTTGAATAGTGTGTCAAGTTGTCTGCAAAACGATGGCAAAGTGATAGCAAAATGATGGCAAAAGTTTCCAAAATGATAGCACAAATGGTGGAAAAAGATTCCAAAAATGGTTGCACAAATGAAGGACAAGTTGCCAAAAATGGTTGCACAAATGGTGGAAAGTTTTCAAAAATGATTACACAAATGATGGAAAAGTTGCCGAAAATGATTGTACAAATGGATAGCAAATGATAAAAATGATTGGCACAATGGATAATAAATGGATAGCACAAATACTTGCCAATTAGAAATCCTTGTCTAACTAGGATTAGGATTGTAATTCCAATTTAGATATGGACTAGGATTTTTGAAAGCCTAAACCCAAAGCAGTAAGGATTAATTTTCCTACCTTTTAAAGGATTCCCAAATGTGTTTGGAAAAGGTGTAAATGTTGCCCCTCCCAATACTAAAGCAAAAAGGATTAGTTTTTCCCACTTATGAAAGGATTAGGATTTTCTTTAGACTAAACTACCCTTGCTCAATTGCTTCTTACTTTTTTTTCTTATATTTTTCTTCGCTTTCACGTTTTTCTCTCTTTTTTTTAAATGAACAGTAACATAACAGTGCGATGAACAGTACCATGATTTTTTTTAATTCAACATACCAATCTAAAGGCTACTACTACTAGAATTTGTTTTTTTCATGCCAAAGATTCAAAGTTCATGTTCGGTTTCTGAGGCTTTTTAATGAATCAAGACACAAGGTAGGAAAAAGAAAAGCCTAAATTTAACACACACAAATCAAACTTATCACTACCTAATTCGGCATAAACATAAAGAAATCAAAGAAAAGAAAACACAAACCTAACACTAAGATAAATAGTAATTTACCTTTCTTTTGGCTCTGATACCAAATGATGCGGAACCCAAGGTTAAAAAACCTGAAACCCCTTGAACATACACTTTGATCTCAAAATGCAAAGAAGACAAACACCCTCCTTATTGAACCCCCAAACAACACGTGAATGGAAATGCAAATAATCGGGATAAGAAGAATAAGAAACGTCACAATCAAATGATTAATAAGTAATCCTAATTCTTGATGCAATACAAAAGAAAGCAAGCAATCTCACAATATTTCTAAAGAATTTTGGTTAAGCCAAGAGAAAACTCTCAAAAGTTTATAATTTGATTCTATAATGAAGTTTACAACCTAGGTTAGCCTATTTTTAAGGTGGCTAAAGTTTCCAAAAATGATAGCGCAAATGGTGGAAAAAGTTTCCAAAAATGGTTACACAAATGATGGATAAGTTGCCAAAAATGGTTGCACAAATGGTGGAAAGTTTCCAAAAATGGTGGAAAAGTTGCCGAAAATGGTTGCACGAATGGATAGCAAATAATAAAAATGATTGGCACAAATGGAGGAGAGCAAAGCGAAGAGAAAGAAGGAGAAAGTTATCATAGAAGAAATAATTTGTGAACTTGAAAGGGGTGATATATATATAGGCTTTGATAGTGAGGTTACTCAAAACCATGAGAGGATGTTGTTGATGAGTTTGATGAGGAAAAAGAGGTTTTGGGTGAACTTGAAGATGTGGAGAACTTGGTTAAAAAGGTGAATAAGGTTATTTTGGAGGTGGAAGAGAATAATGATGTTGAGTATAATAGACAAGTAATTGATAGTGAAGAAACTGTTGATTGTTTGAATGCAAGTGAAGAAGTTTGTTAAGTGGAGATGGAAGATCTGTATGTTACAATTTTTCCTCTACTGCATAAGGAGGATGAGGTGCACATAGGAAGTGACGAAGGTCAAAATCATATCACTGTATTAAATACTAACAATGTTTTGCTTAGTTCTTTTTTTTATAACTTGCAGGATCATGATGAGTTCTTTAATGAAGAAGCATTCATACTATTTCCATCGGTACCGAAGATCATTTATGAAGATGAATGTATTCCTCAAGTGCCAATCCCTAACTATTGCAAGACAAAGATTCGAGGATGAATCTTTTCTAAAGAGAAAGGGAATGATATGGATCCAACAGGCTATCTTATGCCATTGAAGAGGGGAAACCTTATGACTTTCAATTGGGTCTAAATGGAGTTCAAACACATAAATATAAGATCCAAATGTCATTGGGGCATGCTCCAATTTATAGGAGGCAGATTTGGTGCTTTACTATGGGCTTTAAGTATATAGTCAAGCTTTTGGGTTAATGCCCCATAAAGGAAAGCCTAAAGTGAAGATAAAGGAAACCTTGTGGGTTTAAAATAGCTTAAATGAAGACTCAAGCCTTGTGGTGCAAGTCATATGCGACTTGTAGAAATCATTTGCGGGTCATGTGCAAGTCAAAGACATGGGCATAGCATGTGATTTTATGTAGTAAGGCTTTTGTATTCATAGTTAATTAGTTTGGGCCTATCTAACAAAATTGGGCTTTTATTTAAGAGAGACATGTGACTTCATTAAAAGTCATGTGACTTAAGTAGCTTAATTAAGGCTTATTTTCTTATGTAAGATACTTGGGCCTTTCTAAAATAAGTCCAATTTGTCAATTTACCTTAATAGGGTTTTAAGTACTTGTTCTAGCTTATTTTAGGCAACATTTAGTATTTTCAACTTATTGGACTTATGTATACCCATTCCCTTAGGGTTTGAAGGCTATAAATAGGTTATTATAACTTGTAAAAAATAAGATATTGGAATCAAATTATAAACTTTAAGAGTTTTTCTCTTGGCTTAGCCAAAATTCTTTAGAGAGATTGTGAGATTGCTTGCTTTCTTTTCTATTGCATCAAGAATTAGGATTACTTATCAATTATTTGATTGTGGCCTTTTCTTATTCTTCTTATCCCGATTATTTACATTTCCATTCACGTGTTGTTTGGGGGTTCAATAGGTAGGGTGTTTGTCTTCTTTACATTTTGAGATCAAAGTGTATGTTCAAGGGGTTTCGGATTCTTTAACCTTGGGGTTCTGCATCATTTGGTATCAGAGCTAAAAGTAAGGTAATATCTATTTATCTTAGTGTTCAGTTTGTGTTTCTTTCTTTGATTTTCTTTATATGCAAGCCAAAATTAGTATTAGTAACATTCTGATTTTTATATTCTTTGTGTGTTAAATTTAGCCTTGTTCTTTCATTACCTTTTGTTTTGATTCTTAAAAAAAATCGTATTACTGTTCATCATTAATGTTCACATATTGTTCATTGTTCCTGTTCATGTACTGTTCATCAAAAAAGACAAAGAAAGAAGAGAGAAAAATGTGAAAGAGAAGAAAAAAATAGAAGAAGAAAAAAATTAAAGTGCAATTGAGCAAGGGGAGTTTAAATAGCCTAAAGAAAATCCTAATCCTTTCATAAGTGGGAAAAAGTAATCCTTTTTGCTTTAGGATTGGGAGGGGCAACATTTACACCTTTTCCAAGCACATTTTGGGAATCCTTTAAAAGGTAGGAAAATTAATCCTTATTGCTTTGGGTTTAGGCTTTCAAAAATCATAGTCCATATCTAAATTGGAATTACAATCCTAATCCTAGTTAGACAAGGATTTCTACTTAGAAAATATTTGTGCTATCCATTTATTATCGATTTGTACCAATCATTTTTATCATTTGCTATCCATTTGTGCAACCATTTTTGGCAACTTTTCCATCATTTGTGTAACCATTTTTGGAAACTTTCCACCATTTGTGTAACTATTTTTGGCAACTTTTCCATCATTTGAGTAACCATTTTTGGAAACTTTTTTCCACCATTTATGCTATCATTTTTGGAAAATTTTGCCATCATTTTGCTATCACTTTGCCATCTTTTTGTCATCGTTTTGCACACAACTTGACACACAAGCTTGTTACATCGTTTGATATAGTGAATAAATTGGATCTAAAATTGATTTGTTTTGCATGTTTTATACTTTATTTAGTTTAAATTGGTATCTTGTTGAATTTTTTTTCTTTGTTGGGTAGCATATTTAGGTTCTATATTTGATTTACTTTGTAGTGAATCAAATTCATTCATTTTATCCATATTGTCATTTTTCTTGATTCTTATTGCTTATTTATTTGTTTTAGGCTAGCTTTTGTTCCATTTACATTGTTAGGGTATCATTGCTTGTCCAATACTCTAATTTGATTACCATCAACTGGTACACCACTCTTGGCCATATATCACCTCCATTATTTCTAGTCTTTTTTTCTAGTTCTGAGCTATCTTTTATTGTTAGTATTATTTCCTTGTTTTCTTAAACGTGCTCAAGTTTTTGATTTGTGATTTACATTCTAAAGTGCAATTTTGAAGTTGCAAGCTTGAGAGGAAAAAGGCAAGAGAGTGAGAGGAAATTAAGAGGGTAAAAGCCAAACTTTGAGTGAAACACAAGTGAATGTGAGGATGCCTTATTATAAGTCCAAGCGACATTTGAATCAAGATGATAGGAATGCATTTAAGAAAATATGAAGTTTATAAGGCAAGGCCTTAATAATATAGAATGGTTGGCCTTTCTAAAATAAGGTAAAACAAGTACTTAAAACCGTACTAAGGTAAAGTGATGAATTGGGCTTATTTTAGAAAGGCCCAAGTATTAAGAAAATAAGCCTTAATTAAGCTACTTAAGTCACATGACTTTTAGTGAAGTCACATGTCTTAAATAAAAGCCCAATTTTGTTAAATAGGCCCAAACTAATTAACGATGAATACAAAAGCCCTACTACATAAATATCACATGCTATGCACATGTCTTTCACTTGCACATGCCCCACACATGATTTGCACATGTTCTTCCAAGGCTTGAGTCTTCATTTAGGACTATATACTTTAAGCACATAATTGATAGTAAAGCACCAAAACTGCCTCCTATAAATTAAAGCATGCCCCAATGACATTTGGATCTTATATTCATATGTTTGAACTCCATTTAAACCCATTTGAAAGTCATAAGATTGCCCCTCTTCAATGGCATAAGATAGCCCTCTTGGATCCGTATTATATTAAGGTCCCAACTAAATAAATTAAAACAAAATAAGCCCAACATAATAAAATAAGCCCCCTTGATCCAATAATTAGCACATGCATTACACATGCCTTAGCTCACATGATGTGCACATGTATATGGTACATGTATGGCACATGACTTGGCATATGCCTAGCACTTGTCAAGGCATATATTTGGCACACATGACTTGGCACATGTATTACACATGACTTGGCATATGCCTAGCACTTGTCAAGGCATATATTTGGCACACATGACTTGGCATATGCCTTAGCTCACATGATGTGCACATGCATATGGCACATGACTTGGCACATGCCTAGCACTTGTCAAGACATATATTTAGCACATGTCTTGGTCACATGTCCAGCACATGTCAAGTGTCACATGACCGGCACATGTCAAGTGTCACATAACTTGCACATGTCAAATTAATCATGCACACTAAAGAACTCGAAACCCCTTGACCATACACTTTGATGGCAAAGTTAAACTAGACAAAATCCCTCCCTATTGAACTCCCAAACAACAAGTGAATGGAAATGCAAGTAATTGGGAAAATAAGAATAGAAAAATGCCACAATCGAATAATTAATGAGTTGATCTAATTCTTAATGCAATAGAAAAGAAAGAACAAAGCTTTCTTGAAGAGAAATCTCCCAACTCGTTTTTATTCACCAACCTCCCTTTTACATGGCTAAAAGAGAGTATTTATACTCTTAACTAGCCCTAAACCCTAGGGGGATGGGTATACATAAGCTCAATAGGTTTAAAAGACCAAATCTTACCTAAAATAGGCTAAAACAACTACTTAAAATCCAACTAAAGTAAAGTGATGAATTAGGCTTGTTTTAGATAGGCCCAAGTATCTTACTTAAGAAAACAAGCCTTAATTAAGCTACTTAATTCACATGACTTTTAATGAAGTCACATGTCTCACTTAAATAAAAGCCCTATTGTGTTAAATAGGCCTAAACTAATTAACTATCAATACAAAAGCCCTATTACATAAATATCACATGCTATACACATGTCTTCCGCTTGCACATGCCCCGCAATGCTTCGCACATGACTTGCACATGTTTTTCCAAGGCTTGAATCTTCATTTAGGCTATTTTAAACCCAAATGCTTCCTTTATCTTCACTTTAGAATTGTACAACTTTCCCATTTTAAGCTTACAATGTTGATTGATGAAATCATTATGACTTGGCCCCCTTATTCTCGTATCACCAGCACATGTCAAGTGTCACATGACTTGCACATGTCAAATTAATCATGTACATTTGTTCTTCACAATTCGACTTATGACTCTTCCATTTGGCCCCATTATCTCTTGAATGTCTGTAGCTTCTTTTTCCTCATGAACATGCCATTATGCTTGTTCGTGTTCATATCATTCCCTCCCTCTTCAAAAAAGATTCATCCTCAAATCTTCGTCTTGTTCAAGTTGGGAATTGAAACTTTAGGAATACATTCATCTTCATAATTGATCTTTTGGATAAGTGGAAATAACATGAATGTTTCTTTAGAAAAGAACTCATCATGTTCTTGCAATTTAACAAAGAAATTAGGCAAAACATGGTTAGTCTTTAATACATATACTTGTGAGTATGATTAAGATTTACTTCATTTTTCATGTGCAATTCAACCTCTTTAAGCAATAGAGGAGCAATTGTAACATGTTGATCTTCCATCACAATCAAGCAATCTTCTTCATTTTCACTCAAACAATCAATATCATTTTTACTTTCAATTATTTCTCCATCACTCACAACATCAATATCAAATAAATCTATAGCACCCCCTTCAGCTTCACAAATGTTTCTTCCATGATAACTTCTTCCTCTTCATTTCTCTTCTCCTTTTGCTTACATATTCTAATTAGTTATTTGAAAAGTTATTTAATGATACGACCATAAAGAGGGCAAGTCATGATGATTTCATCAATCAACATCACTAGCTTAAAGTACTTAGCTTTTGGAAGCAAGTGAAGGAATTGGGTCCAAGTCATTTTGGGCATATACAACTTTGGGCTTTAATTGTACAAGTCATGTCCCTTATTTAAAAGTCACATGACTCATTTAAGTTGTAAATGTAGGCTTAGGCATGTGGGCTTCCTTTTAAAAGGATTATTTAATTATTTGGGTTATTAGTTAGTCTTTTTTTTTGGGCATGAAATTCGTCACTTTACCTTAGTAGGGTTTTAAGTAGTTGTTTTAGCTTATTTTAGGTTGAATTTAGTGTTTTAAACCCATTGGACTTATGTATACCCATTCCCTTAGGGTTTTGAGGCTATAAATAGGTTATTATAACTTCTAAAAGGAAGATTATTGAATCAAATTATAAACTTTTGAGAGTTTTCTCTTGGCTTAGCCGAAATTCTTTAGAGAGATTGTGAGATTGCTTGCTTTCTTTTCTATTGCATCAAGAATTAGGATTACTTATCAATCATTTGATTGTGGCAATTTCTTAATTCTTCTTATCCCGATTATTTGCGTTTCTATTCATGTGTTGTTTGGGGGTTCAATAGGGACTTATTTGTCTTCTTTGCATTTTGAAATCAAAGTGTATATGTTCAAGGGGTTTTGGGTTCTTTAACCTTGGGGTTCCGCATCATTTAAACTGCAATTCCATATCATTAAGGTCTTACATCACACACTTCATATCTTTCTTTTAATCCATTCCATTCTTCTAAATTTGAGTATTGCTTTGACTTTCAATAGGACATCCTCACAAATCACTCGTGTTTCACTCAAAATTGGCTTTTACTCTCATTTAAACTCACACCCTCAAGCCTTTTTTCGCTCAAGCTTACTATTCTCATTTGCACTTTAGAACTCAAACTCAAGTCAAAATGATTCACAAGCAGCAAATAAAAATGAGGAGTGCTATGAAAAATACTTAAGAAAGAAGATAGGCTGAGTACTAGAAGCAAAATGCCAAAAATAAAGAAACTTGAAATAAGCATACAAGATGAAGATGTATGCTTTCCAAGTTATGTAATTTAAATTAACAAGAATCAAATTGTTAACTATAGTGTAAATGGAAGCAAAAGATGTAAAGACAAAAAAAAGCAACTTAGAATGAAAGAAATGACAAAAGTAATGTAAAAATGCAGAAATTGAAATTGCCCTAATGGAAAATTCAAATTGATACAAAGATGTTTATAACACTAAGATAAAAGTTAAATAGACCAAACAATGTCCAAACTAACCCAAGATAAGGAAACTAGAAATTATGTGTAAGTTAAGACAAAGAATAGCCAATTATTTCTTAATAAAAAAAAGGAAACCAAATGTCTAAACTAGGACAAAAAGTAAGAAATAATGACACACTTGTCTAGGTTAAGACAAAAATGATAAATAAAGACACACTTGCCTTAAATCAAGGATAACAATATGTCTAAATTAAGACAAGATAAGGATAAACCCTACCCAAAGAATTATAATCCTATTTGTTTACACCAATTAGAGGTAATTCCAAATTGAAACATCTCTTTGCAATTTTTTTTTAATTTGGAAAAATAGTACTATGAACAGTAATTCAAATGAACAGTAATTTGGATGAAAAGTGCTGTAAACAGTGCCAACGATTTTTTTTCATTATAATTGAAACATCAAATAACACAAAATTAGATGTAGGAAAAAAAAAAGAACACAAAAGAACAAATTTGGAAACAAAAAAGAACACAAAATTGATAAGAACAAGATAATTCCAAAATTTTAATTTTAATAAAAACTAAACAATAGAACAACAAATTAACATAAGATAAATAAGAATTTATCCCAATCCATGCTCTGATACCAAATGATGCAAAACCCAAGGATACAATTATAACCCAACCCCAAATCAATTGAATTTTCATAGACTTAAAGCAGAATAAAGGAGGAATAGATCTACACAAGTAAAACTTGAATAGCCCAATTCTTGAAACATAAGAACAGAATTTGGTACAATGTAAATACCTTGATAAGAATTAAAGTTCTTGATGCAATGGAAGAAATCAAACAATCTTCCTAAAGATGAATTTTGGCAAAGCCAAAGAGATTACTCTCAAATAATTAAATCTATCAAATCTGAATGCAAAGAGTTTAATGTGGTATTTATACCCACTTAAAAGACAGATCCTTAACCAAATTGAATAACTAGTAGGCCGAAATTCCCATGCTTATTAGGATTGGATATTGCTCATTTTCCTACTTAAAGTAATAAAACAAAACCAAATGAATGGTTGCCTCTAAGAACATGAGGCCCATTTTAAAAGCCCTATAATAACAGACACTTAATTAAATAAAGTCTTACATTAGGCCCAAATTAATTCCAACTCAAAACAGCCCCTTAATTTAATAATTAGCACATGCATTACACATGCCTTAGCTCACATGATGTGCACATGCATATGGCACATGACATGGCACACGTCTAGCACATGTCAAGGCACATGCTTGGCACATGTCATAGTTGCATGTCTGGCATATGGATATGACTTGCACATATCAAATTTATCATGCACATTTGGACTTTATAATTCGGCCTATGATTCTTCATGTCCATTTGGCCCCACTCTCTTTTAAATGCCCATAACTTCTTTCTCCTCATAAACTTGCCATTATGCTTGATCGTGCTCATATCAGAAATGATTATCAACCTTTTAATACCCAAATAAAGATCGATGTTTGGGACATTACTCTTAGTTCACATCTTGGTTATGTTTTTTGTTATAATCAAGTTTTTATTAATAGTCTACTATCTCCCTTCTCAAACGATGCATTGTGATAAAAATAAACACTTCAAGCATCTAAAGAACGAGATTAAATAAATAAAACAAAAAAATCCCACATAAATTATTACATAAGCAAATCATCCCAAATAAAAGAATATAAATATAAATTCAATAACATACATAAAATAGGGAATTAGTTGAGTTTTGGGCACATTGGTTCCCTCATACATGATTTTTACAAAAAGAATGGAAAGCTTTTGTTAATTTTTATAGAAAGAAACGCAAGATGAGTGATCCCAATTTTTGAAGAAAATAGACTCTCCTTTTTATTGTGAGGCTTTGGGGTCAAAAATTGGACATTGGTCCATTTTGTTAAGCAAAACCCAAATTAATTAGTAAAAATGATTTTAAGTGAATTTTTCATTAAATGTACAAAAACCCATTTTATTACTACCTATTACATTCCCAAATAGAAATGCATCCAAAAATGAATAAACTATTAAAATCAATTAAATAAAGCAATATAAATAAAAATGACCAGAATACAAATTAAAAGAGAGAGAGAACGAAAGAACCAAATGGGGCATGACTCCCAATGCAAAATCATCTCTCGATATTTTAACAAATGCATAAAATAATTTGCTCACACAAAACACAATAAAATCAAATTAATTAGTATATTAAAAGAAAATAAATGTCAAAATGACTTAAAATAATAAATAGAATAATCATACTAGAAATAAAGACATGAATACAAACCAGAAACTATACTTACAAAGGTACACAAATAATCTAAATAACAAATACTAGAAAAAAATAACATAAGTCAATATAAAAGGCATTAAAATATATTAAAATAAGAGGAAAAGAAGCCTCGTCAATATAAACGGCATTAAAATATATTAAAATAAGGGGAAAAGAAGCCTCGTCAATATAAAAGGCATTAAAATATATTAAAATAAGAGGAAAATAAGCCACAAATGCCCCTAGAGACCGACATATGCCCCAGGCAAAATGAGGGATGGGACGAGGAGAAAGCATCGCGACGTCCCGTCAGTTACCCTGATAGATGACCATTTGTGATATTTTCTTCTTGTCTGTCACTAAAAGACAAACACAGGAAGTAATCTTTAAGGTAAAGGCATGGAAAACTTAACCAAACCCTGAATATACAATTTTAAGGCTCTAAGGCACACCAAATCTAACAACAACATCTAAAACATGCTCTTAAATCAAACAAAAACAATAAATAACATACAAAACATAATTTTAACTCAAGGAATTAAATATGCATAAATGAAGATAAATACTGACATGTTATTCTAATGTATTAAATAGTCTTAAGTCATCATAGCAAAACATGGCATCTTAAGAATCATGCAAATCGAACAAATAAACACAAAATCATACATTATAGTATCACAAAACAATAAACATATTTATATGATTATTACTTGAACTAGAAAGAGAAAGCTTGAGACATAGAATATTACACTCAAGATGTTCTAAACTTTGTGAAACTGGAAGTGCTGATCTCTGCTCCGATCCTTGATTTTCATGTTCAAGAACAAAAAGATTTATGTATTGTTTAATGTGAATGATTGTAGTGAACCTTGGTTTAAGAGCAGAGAATTACTTTCTCTCTTTCAAAAACTTGTTCTTCCAAAAACATGTTCTTCCAAAAACTCTGAGGATCTCCCTCCTATTTGAAAAACTTAATTTTAGTTTTTATATCAGGAGAAGAGTTGTAGATAAACTCTAATGAAGAACCCCAAGGTTAAAGAACCCGAAACCCCTTGAACATACACTTTAATCTCAAAATGCAAAGAAGACAAACACCCTCCCTATTAAACCCCCAAACAACACGTGAAAGGAAATGCAAATAATTAGGATAAGAAGAATTAAGAAAATGCCACAATCAAATGATTGATAAGTAATCCTAATTCTTGATGCAATAGAAAAGAAAGCAAGCAATCTCACAATCTCTCTAAAGAATTTCGGCTAAGCCAAGAGAAAACTCTTAAAAAGTTTATAATTTGATTCAATAATGAAGTTTACAACCTAGGTTAGCTTATTTATAAGGTGGCTAACCCTAATTCACTCTTTAAAACCCTAATTTAAATACTCATATGGCCTTACACGAATTTCCTTGGGCTTTTACAAGCCAATTAAGCCCAAATAAGTCCTAAACACACTTAAAACAAAACCAATTAATAAACCTTATTGGCCTAAAATGAAAGCCCAAAACAAAAACTAAAATAAATAACCAAACTAACTAAACTAAGCTGATGCAGAACCCCAAGGTTAAAGAACCCAAAACCCATTGAACATACACTTTGATCTCAAAACGTAAAGAAGACAAACACCCTCCCTATTGAAACCCCAAACAACACGTGAATGCAAACGCAAATAATCGAAATAAGAAGAATAAGAAAATGCCACAATCAAATGATTGATAAGTAATCCTAATTCTAATGCAATAGAAAAGAAAGCAAGCAATCTCACAATCTCTCTAAAGAATTTTGGCTAAGCTAAGAGAAAAACTCTCAAAGTTTATAATTTGATTCCAATAATGAAGTTTACAACCTAGGGTAGCCTATTTATAAGGTGGCTAACCCTAATTCACTCTTTAAAACCCTAATTTAAATGCTCATATAGCCTTACACAAATTTTCTTGGGCTTTTACAAGCCAAATAAGCCCAAATAAGTCTTAAATACACTTAAAACAAAACTAATTAATAAACCTTACAGGCCTAAAATGAAAGCCCAAAAGAAAGACTAAAATAAATAACCAAACTAACTAAAACTAAACCCAAAAGAAGCCCACACGCCTAGCGCATTAATAATACAACTTAAGTGAGTCATGTGACTTTTAAATGAAGCACATGACTTGTACAATTAAGCCCAAAGTTGTCAAAAGCCCTTGATAGCTTAAGTTTGCCCAATTCCTTCTCTTGCTTCCAAGAGGCTAAGGACTTTATACTTGCCTTCATGTTCTCCATAACACTTCTCAAAGGCATCTTCATTAAGTTCTTGAGTAACAAAGCCTTGAACATAAGATGACATGGCCATCTTTAGCTTCTTTGCATGTCCTCTTGTAATTGGACCACTAGGCATCTTTAAAGGATCATTGGTTGATGGTGGTGGATCCGTATCATTCCCTCCCTCTTCAAAAAGATTTGTCCTCAAATCTGCATCCATATCAAAAGGAGAAAGGTCAGACACATTAACAGTAGTAGAAACACCATATTCACCTGGTAAATCTATCTTGTAAGCATTATCATTGATGCGCTCCAACACTTGAAATGGACCATCACCACGTACATCCAACTTGCTCTTCCTTTGGTTTGGAAACCGTTCCTTGCGAAAATACACCCAAACCCAATTTTAAAGCTTGTAAAACTAACCTAACATGCTCAATATTTTCTTCATAAGACTTGTTGTAAATGAGTATATCATCAAAGTACACAACAACAAACTTTCCTAAATATGCACGTAATACATGGTTTATAAGCTTCAAAAAAGTGCTAGGGGCATTAGATAGCCCAAATGGCATAACCAACCATTCATACAAACCATATTTAGTTTTGAAAGTTGTTTTCTACTCATCACCAAGTTTCATTCTAATTTGATGATATCCACTCATTAAATCAATTTTAGTAAAATACACAGCACCACATAATTCATCCAACATATCATTTAGCCTAGGAATGGGATGTCTATACTTTACAGTGATTTTGTTGACTACATGACAATCAACACACATCCTCTAAGTTCCATCCTTTTTAGGCACCAAAAGAACTGGCACTACGCATGGACTCATGCTTTCTCTCACCAATCCCTTCTCCATGAGTTTTTCCACTTGCCTTTGCATCTCCTTAGTTTCCATAGGATTGCTTCTATAGGCTGGTCTATTGGGGATGGTAGATCCTGGCAAAAAGTCAATCTGATGTTCCATCCCTCTCAAAGGTGGCAATCTATCCGGCATCTCTTCAGGAAATACATCAGAATACTCATGCAACATAGAAACAAAACAAGGAGGCAAAGAATCAAGATTAAGGTCAGTGTTAGAAAACAAAGTTTCCTTGTAGATGACAAGGATCAATGGTTGTCCTAAAGTTAAAGCACTCTTAACCTCTCTTGTTCTCACATAAAAATTTTGTTTTTGCCTTCCCCCTTGCTTGTTCACTCACCAATGGGCCATTTATTTGTTTTGTTTCTTTTCTGGCCTCTTTTCCCCTTTTCTTTTCTTTTTCTCTTTCTTTAACCCCTTGGGCAGAAACCTCTCTCCCCTTTACTCCTTTAGCCGAAGCTTCTTTCTCTTTCTCAAACATTTTCTTTTGTTCTTCATAAATCTCTGAAGGAGATAATGGAGCTAAAACAACCTTTCTACCTTCATAAGAAAAAGAAAATCGGTTAGTGTACCCATTATGAATAGCTTGTCTATCAAACTGCCAAGGCCTCCCCAAAAGCAAATGGCCTGCCTGCATAGGTACAACATCACATAAAACCTCATCCTTGTACCATCAAATTGAAAATGGCACTCTAACTTGGCGTGTCACCTTAACTTCTCCCTTATCATTTAACCATTGCAACCTATAAGGTCTAGGATGCTTCTCATATGCCAAGTTCAACTTTTCAACCATACTTGCACTAGCTACATTCATGCAACTCCCCCTATCAATAATGATTGTGCACACTCTCCCATTAACTAAACACTTAGTGTGAAATATGTTCTATCTTTGTTCTAGGCTATCTTCCTTAACATTCAAGTTTAAAGCTCTCCTAGCAACTAAAAAGGTCCCGCAGTGACTAACAATTCTCCTTCACTATCACAATCACTACAATCTTTTAAAGGAGGCATTTCATTATCACTATTTTCTGATTCAGAAGTAATTTCCCCATCATCTCTAGCTATTATTACCCTCCTATTAGGACATTCACGTGCTACATGCCCCTTACCCAAACATTTAAAACATTTAATTTCTATACTAGGGGTAGGAGTACTAGAGTTACCTTTAACAACCTTGTTTAGAAGTTGGGGTATCTTTTCTTCTTTGGGTGTTGAATCTACCTTATAGGGTTTAGATACCCTAAAGTCCTTCTTCTCCTCCTTTTTGGTCCACGTAGGCGCCAAAGAGTGATTTGAGTTGTTGTTGGTCTTATGGACTTATGCTTTTCAATCTTTATTGCCATGTGCAACATTTCTTCCATGGAGTCATATTTGCATAAATCAAGGGCATCAGCAATATCATTGTTTAGCCCACTTAGGAATCGAGCCATGGTGACCTCCTCATCCTCCTCAATGTTTACTCTCACCATGCACATTTCCATTTCCTTATAGTACTCCTCCATTGATTTTGCTCCTTGCACAAGCCTATGCAATTTTTGATGTAATTCTCTAAAATAGTGTGAAGGAACAAACCTTTTTCTTATAGCTTCCTTCATGTCTTCCCAATTATTAATGGGATGCCTTCCCACCTTCCTTCTACTCAAATTGAGTTGTTCCCACCAAAACACTGCATAATCAGTAAACTCCACAGCTGCAAGCTTCACCTTCTTTTCCTCTGAATATCTGTTGCATTCAAAGATAATCTCCACCTTTCGCTCCCACTCCAAATACTCTTCTGCACTATTTCGGCCTTTGAAAGGAGGAATCTTGAGTTTGATGTTGCCCAAGTTTCCATCTATGGTTGCACTAGCCTCCTCTTCATCTTCATCATTATAATCATGCACTACTTGTTGTTCAATAATTCGGTTTCTCCTTGCTGTCCTTCTAGGTACATTGGATGTACTTCCCTCATGCCTCTCTTCTATTCCATCTATCCTAAGGTTCAGCTTTCGAACCTCCCAAATAAACGCTTGATATAGTATCTTGTTATCAGGCACATTTACATCATCCTCTTGGGATATTCCTTTCCCACTAAATTCTTCAATCATGGTGGATTTTCTGCAAGAAAATGTTAGATAAAAAACCTCACAAGCACTCCCTTACGTGTTTTAAAACTCAAGAATGTCACTCTTCTCGTGTTTCACATAATTAAGGCTTTTAGCCTCTTATTGTCCTCTCACTCTCTTTCCTTTTTCCTCTCAAGCTTGCAACTTCAAAAATTGCACTTTAGAATTTAAATCACAAATCAAAAACTTGAGCACGTTTAAGGAAAGCAAGGAAATAATAACTAACAACAAAAAGATAGCTCAAAAACTAGAAAAGAAGATTCTAGACACAATGGAGGTGATACACGGATAAGAGTGGTGTACCATTTGATGATAAGTAAATTAGAATATTGGACAAGCAAAGATACTTTAACAATGTAAATGGAACAAAAGAAAACTAGCTTAAAATAAAGAAATAAGCAACAAGAATCAAAGAAAATAACAATATGGATAAAAATGAATGAATTTGATTCACTACAAAGTAAACCAAATATAAAACCTAAATATGCTACCTAACAAAGAAGGAAAATCAACAAAATACCAACTAAAACTAAATAAAGTATTAAACATGCAAAACAAATCAATTTAGAGCCAATTTATTCACTATGCCGAACGATGTAACAAGCTTGATTAGTGTGTCAAGTTATGTGCAAAACGATGGCAAAAAGATGGCAAAGTGATAGCAAAATGATGGCAAAAGTTTCCAAAAACAATAGCACAAATGGTGGAAAAAGTTTCCAAAAATAGTTACACAAATGACAGAAAAGTTGCCAAAAATGGTTGCACAAATGGTGGAAAGTTTCCAAAAATGGTTACAAAAATGATGGAAAATTTGCCAAAAATGGCTGCCCAAATGGATAGCAAATGATAAAATTGATTGGCACAATGGATAATAAATGGATAGCACAAATACTTGCCAATTAGAAATCCTTGTCTAACTAGGATTAGGATTGTAATTCCAATTTAGATATGGACTAGGATTTTTGAAAACCTAAACCCAAAGCAATAAGGATTGTATTCCCTACCCTTTAAAGGATTCCCAAAGGTGTTTGGAAAAGGTGTATATGCTGCCCCTCCCAATCCTAAAGCAAAAAGGATTAGTTTTTCCCACTTATGAAAGGATTAGGATTTCTTTAGGCTATATAAACAACCCCTTGCTCAATTTGGTCAATTTTTTTTCTTCTTCTATTTTTCTTCTCTTTCACGTTTTTCTCCCTTCTTTCTTTTTTTTCTTGATGAACAGTACCGTGACAGTGTCGTGAACAGTACCACGATTTTTTTATTTTCTTTTTTTTTTAATTCAACACACTCTAAAGGCTACTACTACTAGAATTTGCTTTTTTTTATGCCAAATATTGAAAATTCAAGTTTGGTTTCTAAGGCTTTTTAATGAATCAAAACACAAGGTAAGAGAAACGGCTAAATTTAACACACAAATAAAAGCATATCACTACCTAATTCGGCATAAACATAAAGAAATCAAAGAAAAGAAAATACAAACCTAACACTAAGATAAATAGGAATTTACCTTTCTTTTGGCTCTGATACCAAATGATGCGGAACCCCAAGGTTAAAGAACCCAAAACCCCTTGAACATACACCAAAACGCAAAAAAGATAAACACCCTCCCTATTGAACCCCCAAACAACACGTGAATGGAAACTCAAATAATCAGAATAAGAAAATGCCACAATTAAATGATTGATAAGTAATCCTAATTCTTGATGCAATAAAAAAGAAAGCAAGCAATCTCACAATCTCTCTAAAAAATTTTGGCTAAGCCAAGAGAAAAACTCTCAAAGTTTATAATTTGATTCCAATAATGAAGTTTACAACCTAGGGTAGCCTATTTATAAGGTGGCTAACCTTAATTCACTCTTTAAAACCCTAATTTAAATGCTCATATAGCCTTACACGAATTTTCTTGGGCTTTTACAAGCCAAATAAGCCCAAATAAGTCTTAAACACACTTAAAACAAAACTAATTAATAAACATTATAGGCCTAAAATGAAAGACTAAAATAAATAACCAAACTAACTAAAACTAAACCCAAAAGAAGCCCACACACCTAGCCCATTAATAATACAACTTAAGTGAGTCATGTGACTTTTAAATGAAGCACATGACTTGTACAATTAAGCCCAAAGTTGTTAAAAGCCCTTGATAGCTTAAGTTTGCCCAATTCCTTCTCTTTCTTTCAAGAGGCTAAGGACTTTATACTTGCCTTCAAGTTCTCCATAACACTTCTCAAAGGCATCTTCATTAAGTTCTTGAGTAACAAAGCCTTGAACATAAAATGACATGGCCATCTTTAGCTTCTTTGCACGTCCTCTTGTAATTGGACCACTAGGCATCTTTAAAGGATCATTGGTTGATGGTGGTGGATCGTATCATTAATGATGCGGAACCCCAAGGTTAAAGAACCCGAAACCCCTTAAACATATGCTTTGATTTCAAAAGACATAAAAGACAGACACCCTCCCTATTGAACCCCCAAACAACATGTGAATGGAAACGCATATAATCGGGATAAGAAGAATAAGAAAATGCCACAATCAAAATGATTGATAAGTAATCCTAATTTTTAATGCAATAGAAAAGAAAGCAAGCAATCTCATAATCTCTCTAAAGAATTTCGGTTAAGGCAAGAGAAAACTCTCAAAAGTTTATAATTTGATTCAATAATTATGTTTACAACCTAGGTTAGCCTATTTATAAGGTGGCTAACCCTAATTCACTCTTTAAAACCCTAATTTAAATACTCATATGTCCTTACACGAATTTCCTTGGGCTTAAAACAAGCCAATTAAGCCCAAATAAGTCTTAAACACACTTAAAACAAAACTAATTAATAAACCTTATAAGGCCTAAAATGAAAGCCAAAAAAAAAAGACTAAAATAAATAACCAACTAACTAAACAAAGCCCAAAAGAAGCCCACACGCCTAGCCCATTAATAATACAACTTAAATGAGTCATGTGACTTTTAAATGAAGCACATGACTTGTACAATTAAAGCCCAAAGTTGTATAAGCCCAAAATTGATGGTCAAGCACCAAATCTGCCTCCTATAAATTTAAGCATGCCCCAATGACATTTGGATCTTATATATATGTGTTTGAACTTCATTTAGACCTATTTGAAAGTCATAAGGTTGCCCCTCTTCAGTGGCATAAGATAGCCCTCTTGGATCCGTATCATTCCCTCCCTCTTTAGAAAAGATTCGTCCTCGAATCTTCGTCTTGCAATAGTTGGGAATTGGCACTTGAGGAATACAATCATCTTCATAAATGATCTTCGGCTTTTATGGAAATAATATGAATGCTTCTTCATTGAGGAACTCATCATGATCCTGCAAGTTATAAACAAAAGGACTATGCAAAACAAGGTTAGTATTTAATATAGCGGTATGATTTTGACTTTCTCCACTTCCCATGTGTAACTCATTCTCCTTAATCAATAGAGAATCAACTGTAACTTGTGAATCTTTCATCTCAACTAAGAAAACTTCTTCACTTGCACTTAAACAATCAACAATTTCTTCATTTTCAATTATTTCTCCATCATGCACAACATCATTATTCTCTTATACCTCTAAAATAACCTCATTTACCAAGTTCTCCACATCTTTAACTTCACCCAAAACCTCTTTTTCCTCATCAAGCTCATCAACAACCTCCTCTTCATGGTCTTGAGTAACTTCACTATCAAAGCCTATATCTATATCACCCTTTTCAGGTTCACAAATTATTTCTTCTAGGATAATTTTCTCCTTCTTTCTCTTCGCTTTGCCCTCCTCCATCCTAATGAGTGGTTCAAAATATTGTTTAACCAACCATTCTAGATTATTAAGGTCTTGCCTTATCAACTTTATATCTTCCTTAAACGCATTCCTTTCATCTTGATGTAAATGTCGCTTGGACTTGTAATAAGACATCCTCATATTCACTCGTGTTTTACTCAAAATTTGGCTTTTACCCTCTTAATGTCCTATCACTCTCTTGCCGTTTTCCTCTCAAGTTTGCAGCTTCAAAATTGAACTTCAGAATTTAAATCACAAATCAAAAACTTGAGCACGTTTAAGAAAACAAGGAAATAATACTAACAACAAAAGATAGCTCAAAACTAGAAAAGAAGACTCTAGACACAATGGAGGTGATACACGGACAAGAGTGGTGTACCACTTGATGATAAGTAAATTAGAGTATTGGACAAGCAAAGATACTCTAAAAAGATGACATGGCCATCTTTAGCTTCTTTACACGTCCTCTTGTAATTGGACCACCATGAATCTTTAAAGGATCATTGGTTGATGGTGGTGGATTCGTATCATTCCTTCCCTCCTCAAAAAGATTTGTCCTCAAATCTGCATCCATATCAAAAGGAGAAAGGTCAGACACATTAAAAGTAGTAGAAACACCATATTCACCTGGTAAATCTATCTTGTAAGCATTATCATTGATGCGCTCCAAGACTTGAAATGGATCATCACCACGTGCATCCAACTTGCTCTTCCTTTGGTTTTGAAACCATTCCTTGCGAAAATGCACCCAAACCCAATCTCCAGGAGCAAATACCACTTGTCTTCTACCTTTTTTGGCTCTTTCAGCATACTTCTAATTCTTCTTCTCAATATTAGCTCTTGCTTGCTCATGCAAAGATTTCACCAATTCTGCCTTCCAATTTACCATCCAAACAGAAAATCTCATGTAAAGGCAATGGACAAAGATCAAGCACAGTCAATGGGTTAAAACCATAAACAAGCTCAAAAGGTAAAAAACCAGTAGAAGAATGAATACTTCTATTATAAGCAAATTCAATGAAAGGTAAACAATCCTCCCATGTTTTGAGATTCTTACCTACTATGGCACGAAGTAAAGTTCCCAAAGTTCTATTCACCACCTCCGTTTGACCATCTGTTTGTGGGTGACAAGTAGTAGAAGACAATAATTTCATACCAAACTTACCCCATAGAACACACCAAAAATGTGAAATGAACTTTGTATCCCTGTCTAAAATAATGGTACGTGGAACAGCATGCAAATGCATAACTTCTTTAAAGAATAGATCAGCAATATTAACAGCGTCATCACATTTATGACAAGCAATAAAGTGAGCCATCTTGCTAAACCTATCTACCACAACAAAAATACTATCTCTACCACGTTTAGTTTTAGGCAATCCAAGCACAAAATCCATAGAAACATCAGTCCAAGGAGAACTAGGCATAGGTAGAGGCATATACAAACCATGAGGCATAGTTTTAGACCTAGCTTGCTTACATGCAATACATGAATTACATACTTTTTCCACATCCCTACGCATATGAGGCCAATAAAAATGCTCATTCAACATGTCATACGTCTTATGCACCCCAAAATGTCCCATCAATCCCCCACAATGAGACTCTAATACAAACAAATCACGCATAGAACATTTAGGCAAACAAAGCTTGTTGCCCTTAAACAAAAACCCATCATGCTTATAAAATTTATAAAAAGCTTGATGCTCACATGTTGCATACACATTACCAAAATACCTTGGATTGAAGATCTCTTTGATCAATTAAAGGATGCTAGGATGATTTCTAAGATCGACTTAAGATTGGGATATTATCAACTACAAGTGGAGGATGATGATATCTCAAAAACTACTTTTAGAACTCGGTATGGCTATTATGAATTTTTGGTTGTGCCTTTTGGATTGATCAATGTTTAGTAGCCTTCATGGATTTGATGAATAGGGTGTTCAAACCCTATTTGGATCAGTTTGTGGTAGCATTTATTGACAATATACTAGCCTACTCTTGATACGACCATAGAGATGGCAAGTCATGATGATTTCATCAATCAACATCACAAGCTTAAAGTACTTAGCTTTTGGAAGCAAGTGAAGGAATTGGGTCTAAGTCATTTTGGGCATATATAACTTTGGGCTTTGATTGTACAAGTCATATGCCTCATTTAAAAGTCACATGACTCATTTAAGTTGTAAATGTGGGTTTAGGCGTGTGGGCTTCCTTTTAAAGGGATTATTTAGTTATTTGGGATATTAGTTAGTCTTTTATTTTGGTTAGTCTTTTATTTTAGGCTTCAAATTCGTCACTTTACCTTAGTAGGGTTTTAAGTAGTTATTTTAGCTTATTTTAGGTAGACTTTTGTGTTTTAAACCTATTGGACTTATGTATTCACATTCCCTCATGGTTTGGAGGCTATAAATATGTTATTACAGGTTGTAAACTTAATGTGGGAATCAAATTATAAACTTTGAGACTTTTTCTCTTAGCTTAGCCAAAATTCTCTAGACAGATTGTGAGATTGCTTGCTTTCTTTTCTATTGCATCAAGAATTAGGATTACTTATCAATCATTTAATTGTGGTGTTTTCTTATTCTTCTTACCCTGATTATTTGCGTTTTTATTCACGTGTTGTTTGGGGGTTCAATAGGAAGGGTGTTTGTTTTTTTTGCGTTTTGAGATCAAAGTGTATGTTCAAGGGGCTTCAGGTTCTTTAACCTTGGGGTTCCCCATCATTTGGTATCAGAGCCAAAAGAAAGGTAAATTCCTATTTATCTTAGTGTTAGGTTTATGTTTTTTTTTTCTTCCTTGATTTCTTTATGTTTATGCCGAATTAGGTAGTGACAAGTTTCGATTTGTGTGCTTTTTGTGTGTTAAATTTAGCTTTTTCTTTTCCTTACCTTGTGTTTTGATTCATTTAAAAGCCTTAGAAACTGAACTTGAACTTTGAATCTTTGGCATGAAAAACCAAATTCTAGTAGTAGTAGCCTTTAGATTGGTGTGTTGAATTAAAAAATAAAGAAAAAAATTGTGGTACTGTTTATCACACTGTTCACAGCACTGTTCATAAAAAAAAGAAGAAAGAAGAGAGAAAAACGTGAAAGTAAAGAAAAATAGATGAAGAAAAAAAATTAAGGAGCAACTGAGCAAGGGTAGTTTATATATAGCCTAAAGAAAATCCTAATCCTTTCATAAGTGGGAAAAACTAATCCTTTTTGCTTTAGGATTGGGAGGGGCAACATGTAATCCTTTTCCAAAAACATTTGGGAATCCTTTAAAAGGTAGAAAAAATAATCCTTATTGCTCTAGGTTTACACTTTCAAAAATCCTAGTCCATATCTAAATTGGAATTACAATTCTAATCCTAGTTAGACAAGTATTTCTACTTGGCAAATATTTGTGCTATCCATTTATTATCCATTTATGCCAATCATTTTTTATCATTTGCTATCCATTTGTGCAACCATTTTTTGCAACTTTTCCATCATTTGTATAATCATTTTTGGAAACTTTCCACCATTTGTGCAACCATTTTTGGCAACTCTTCCATCATTTGTGTAACCATTTTTGAAAACTTTTTCCACCATTTGTGCTATCATTTTTGAAAACTTTTGCCATCATTTTGCTATCACTTTGCCGTCATTTTGCACACAACTTGACACTCTAATCAAGCTTGTTACATCATTTGGCATAGTGAATAAATTGGCTCTAAATAGATTTGTTTTGCATGTTTTATACTTTATTTAGTTTTAATTGGTATCTTGTTGATTTCCTTTCTTTGTTAGGTAGCATATTTAGGTTATATATTTGGTTTACTTTGTAGTGAATCAAATTTATTCATTTAATCCATATTGTCATTTTCTTTGATTCTTGTTGCTTATTTCTTTGTTTTAAGCTAGTTTTTGTTCCATTTACATTGTTAGAGTATCTTTGCTTGTCCAATATTTTAATTTACTTATCATCAAGTGGTACACCACTCTTGTCCATGTATCACCTCCAACAAGCCTAGAGTCTTCTTTTCTAGTTTTTGAGCTATCTTTTTATTGTTAGTTATTATTTCCTTGCTTTCTTAAACGTGCTCAAGTTTTTGATTTGTGATTTAAATTCTCAAATGCAATTTTAAAGTTGCAAGCTTGAGCGGAAAAAATCAGGAGAGAGTGAGGACGTTATGAGAATAAAAGCCAATTTTTGAGAGATAAACACGAGTGCTTTGTGAGGATGTCCTATTACAAGTCAAAGCGACATTTAAATCAAGATGAAAGGAATGCGTTTAAGGAAGATATAAAGTTGATAAGGCAAGACCTTAATAATATAGAATGGATGGGTAGACAATTTTTTGAATGACTCATTAGAATGGAGGAGAGCAAAAAGAAGAAAAAGAAGGAGGAAGTTGTCATAGAAGAAATAGTTTGTGAACCTGAAAGGGGTGATATAGCTATAGGCTTTTATAGTGAGGTTACTCAAGACCATGAAGAGTTGATGAGGAAAAAGAGGTTTTGGGTGAAGTTAAAGATGTAGAGAACATGGTTAAAAAGGTAAATGAGGTTGTTTTAGTGGTAGAAGAAGATAATGTGTATAATGGAAATATATTTGAAAGTGAAGATAACATTGATTGTTTGAGTGAGAATGAAGAAGCTGGTTTAGTGGATATGGAAGATCTGCATGTTACAATTTCTTCTCTACTGCATAAGAAGGATGAGGTGCACATGGGAAGTGAAGGAAGTAAAAATCATATCACTATATTAAATACTAACCATGTTTTTCATAGTCCTTTTGTTTATAACTTGCAGGATCATGATGAGTTACTCAATGAAGAAGCATTAATATTATTTCCACCAATGCTAAATGCCTTATTCGCTTTGTAGAAAGCTAAACTTGCGATATCTTAAGGAGACAAATATGCTGCTACAACTGGAAGATAAATCCATCAAACGACCCAAGGGGATCATAGAAGATTTGCTAGTAAGGATTAGAAAGTTTATATTTCCAGTGGACTTTGTGGTGCTGGAAATGGATGAAGATCAAAACCATTCTAATTAGGTTGGATGACATTTTCTCAACACAGCAAGAGCATTAATAGATGTGTATGGAAAAACGGTCACTTTATGGCTCAATGACGAAAAGATGGTCTTCAAGGTGACCAAGATTATCAGAGCATCCATCATGTGAATTTATAGAGTCAGTTTGCTATATTCAAGATTGTTATAGAGAGATAAAGATTAAGGCTGAAAAAGTGCTTATGGATGACACCAAAGGGAAGTGACTTATGGAGTTGAATGAAGAAAAGATGTAGTTGCAAAGGTCAAGAGTCCAATAACTGAGTGGTATGAAGGGAATTCACCACAGAAGTATAAGACAATTATAGGTTTGGTGTTGGAGTGGAGAAATCCGACCTTAAGGATGTACCATGAGAATACAAAAGTCAAGTTGGCAACTTGTTAAACCTAGAACTTTCTCTAAACTTAACCTTAGTACTCATTTCTTTTAATTCTTGCTTTTAATTTTTTGTTTAATTGGTTGTTTCATGTCTTTGCTTATAGTAATAAGTGGTGTTGAATGTTGTGCATGTTTTTCTAAATATTTTCTTTACATTACATATGTATAAGGGTGTGAAAATTTCAAAAGTAGTGCAAAAGTTTTGTTGGACTCGATTGAGACCATCGGTCTCAACTGTGTCCCCATTAGTATATGTGTTGCATGTAACACTTTAGTTCAAAGATCAAAGGTATCACTCGACTGAGACCAATGGTATCAGTCGTGTGCCACATAAATTTTTCAGTCCAGTAAGGGTAACTTGGCTGAGACCATTTGCAATTGAGAGTGAAGTGTACAATTTAGGTCACTCGGCCGAGACCATTGGTCTCAGTTGTGTGCTTTCAGAAATATTTTGGTATAGAAGGGGTCACTCAGTCGAGACCTTTTGGTCTTAACCGTGTGCTATTAGGATTTTAAGAAATAGAGTGATGGACTCAGCTAAGACCAATTGGCCTCAACCATGTCATTTTTTGAAAAGGTCTCAACCATGCACTTGGGACACTTTATTGTGTCCACTTATAAATAAACCCAATAAACATGTCTCTTCGCATTCTCTTTCATTTCGCTTCAAAAATCCTTGAGGAATTTGGCATTCTCTCACATTTCCTACTCTTCTTATGCATTTTTCTCCTTGTGGAAGAATCAAACAAGTAAGTATCCAATGTGTTTTTCTTTAAACTTCATCTCTCTAATTGCATTTTTGGTTTTTTTAGTATGTTTGAATTAAAAATCCCTATCTTGATGAGCACTTTGAATTTTTATATGCATGATATGTGTTTTGAGTGTTTAAATGTCCACTACATGTGCAAAGTTAGGTTTAGATTACAATTTGTCCTTTTTTACTTTTTTGCTTAGAGGCATGCTTTATACTTTGCTATTTTGACTATTTTTGCAACCAATTAGTTTATGCTTCATTCAAATTAGTGCATTGTAGTGTAAGTCTTGTTCATGCATGCCATGTGTTCGTTAAATTGCTTAAAAGAAGTAGAAATTGCAAATTCCTCCAACTTATTTTCTTTAAAATGCATGATTTTTATTTAGAGCAAATATGTTATGTCAAGTGCAATGTGATACTTTTGCGCAACACTATCATGAGTGGTTATTGACTTGATACCTTTGATGTTTTAGTACTAGACTAGAAGGTGTATGCTTGTTATATTACAAAGTTTTGTGCCGAACTTTTGTTAAGGTTATTGTTTATTTTTTATTTTTGCTTCATAGGATTTTTTACTCTTTGTGTCTTTGCTCGTTATAGTTTGTTCGCGTATTGGTGATACGGATCCAAGAGGGCTATCTTATGCCATTGAAGAGGGGCAACCTTATGACTTTCAAATGGGTCTAAATGGAGTTCAAACACATAAATATAAGATCCAAATGTCATTAGGGCGTGATCCAATTTATAGGAGGCAGATTTGGTGCTTTGCTAACAATTATGGGTTTAAAGTATATAGTCAAGCTTTTGGGTTAATGCCTCATAAAGGAAAGCCTAAAGTGAAGATAAAGGAAGCCTTGTGGGTTTAAAATAGCCTAAATGAAGACTCAAGCCTTGGAAGAACATGTGCAAGTCATGTGCGACATGTGCTAATCATGTACAGGGCATGTGATATTTAAGTGAGACATGTGATATTTATGTAGTAGGGCTTTTTTATTCATGGTTAATTAGTTTGGGCTTATTTAACAAAATTGGGCTTTTATTTAATTCATTAAAAGTCATGTGATTTAAGTAGCTTAATTAAGGCTTATTTTCTTAAGTAAAAAACTGGGCCTTTCTAAAATAAGCCCAATTCGTCACTTTACCTTAGTAGGGTTTTAAGTAGTTGTTTTAGCTTAATTTAAGTAGAATTTAGTGTTTTAAACCTATTGGAAGTATACCCATTCCCTTAGGGTTTGGAGGCTATATAAATAGGTTATTATAACTTGTAAACAGAATAAAAGATATTGGAATCAAATTATAAACTTTGAGAGTTTTTCTCTTGGTATAGCCAAAATTCTTTAGAGAGATTTTGAGATTGCTTGCTTTCTTTTCTAGTCATCAAGAATTAGGATTACTTATCAATCATTTGATTGAGGCGTTTTCTTATTCTTCTTATTCCGATTATTTGTATTTCCATTCACGTGTTGTTTTTGGAGGTTCAATAGGGAGGGTGTTTGTCTTCTTTGAGTTTTGAGATCAAAGTGTATGTTCAAGAGGTTTTGGGTTCTTTAACCTTGAGGTTCCGCATCATTTGGTATCAGAGCCAAAAGTAAGGTAAATTCCTATTTATCTTAGTGTTAAGTTTGTGTTTCTTTCTTTAATTTTCTTTATATGCATGCCGAAATTAGTATTAGTAACATTCTTATTTTTTTTCTTTGTGTGTTAAATTTAGCCTTGTTCTTTCATGACCTTTTATTTTGATTCTTAAAAAAAAATCTTGTTACCGTTCACGTACTGTTCATCATTACTGTTCATGTACTATTCATAAAAGAAGAAAAAGAAAGATAAGAGAAAAACGTGAAAGAAAAGAAAAAAGTAGAAGAAAAAATTTAAGGAGCAATTGAGCAAGGGTAGTTTATATATATAGTCTAAAAATATCCTAATTCTTTCATAGGTGGGAAAAAACTAATTCTTTTTGCTTTAGGATTGGGAGGGGCAATATTTACACCCTTTCCAAACATATTTGGGAATCCTTTAAAAGGTGGAAAATTTTGTTGTTAGTTATTATTTCCTTGCTTTCTTAAATGTGCTTAAGTTTTTAATTTGTGATTTGAATTCTGAAGTACAATTTTGAAGTTGCAAGCTTGAGAGGAAAAAGGCAAGAGAGTCAGAGGGCAACAACAAAATTTTGAGTGAAACACGAGTGAATGTGTGGATGTCTTATTACAAGTCCACGCGACATTTACATCAAGATGAAAGGAATGCGTTTAAAGAAGATATAAAGTTGTTAAGGCAAGACCTAAATAATATAGAATGGTTGGTTAGACAATATTTCGAACCACACATTAGAATGGAGGAGAGCAAAGCGAAGAGAAAGAAGGAGAAAGTTATCATAGAAGAAATACTTTGTGAACCTGAAAGGGTCATAGATATAGGCTTTGATAGTGAGGTTACTCAAGACCATGAAGAAGATGTTGTTGATGAGCTTGACAAGGAAAAAAAGGTTTTGGGTGAAGTTGAAGATGTTGAGAACTTGGTTAAAAAGGTGAATGAGGTTATTTTGGAGGTGGAAGAGAATAATGATGTTGTGTACAATGGAGAAATAATTGAAAGTGAAGAAACTGTCGATTGTTTGAATGCAAGTAAAGAAGTTTGTTTAGTGGAGATGGAAGATTTGCATGTTATAATTATTCCTCTACTGCATAAGGAGGATGAGGTGCACATGGGAAGTGACGAAGGTCAAAATCATATCACTGTATTAAATACTAACCATGATTTGCATAGTTCTTTTATTTATAACTTGCAGGATCATGATGAGTTCTTTAATGAAGAAGCATTCATACTATTTCTACCAGTGCCGAAGATCATTTATGAAGATGAATATATTTCTCAAATGCCAATCCCCAACTATCTAAATAACAATCTAAAACGAAAACTTTAAAACTAAAAGAATTCTACGTTCAAACAAAATCACAGACAAAATTAATGGAAATAAGTATAGAATTAACAGTTAATTGAGTAATGGAAAAGAACAAAGCTAGTACAGAAGCTCCAATCTATCATAGCAAAGAGAAAAAAATCTGATCCGAACATGCGTCTGAACAACCAAAGCACAACAACAACAATGTACTGACCTCAATTAGTTACTTAACCAAAAATCCAGAGCCACCGGATCAACCCCATAAAATGCTCCAAAACCCATGAACCCTAGTGAAAAGCAAAAATGGAAAAAGAATTCAACTCACTAGTTTGCTTGCGCTTTAGACAAGGGTCTAGCTGGTTACACCATCTTAGCTTACAACATTTCCCAGACCGACCAGGAATTCCACGAGCGATCAAGCTCCAATTCCTCGCACCAAACTTACTGACAAGTTGAGTCAAGACAGCGTCTTACTCCGGCGACCATGGTCCCTTCACTTTACTACTAGCACCGCCATCGCTTCCAAACCCACTAGCGCCACCGAGTTTCGCCGACTTAGCTCCAGCGCCACCAACTTCGGAGTCACAAGCAGTCGGTGAATTGGTCTTCTCTTCTTCGGTTATTATCATTGCATCATCAATATCATCAGTTGGGTTTCGCATTTTTAAGAGCTCCTATTGCTTTTAAGAAGCAAGCAAGAGTAGATAGAGAGACAAAGAGAAAGAAGCAAGAAGGAGTAGATACATAGACAAAGAGAAAGAAGCAAGGATTTGCTGTATAGATGGGAGGGAGAAGAGAGAAAATGCCAGAGAAAGAAACTAAGTTAGGGTTTCAATTAGGGATATTTATATAGAATGGCACATATGTAAATAACTAGAAAATTGCGTAATAATATACATCAAGGCAGGGATCCCTATGGGGCAGATACCTCATTCCCCGTCCCTAGCCAGAAATGCATCTTGGGGATTTTTTTATCCCCGTCCCCGTAGGGGAAAAAATCGAGGAATCCCCGCCCCGTATGGGGTGGGTCCCCGCTGGGGTCGAGGATTCCCCGCCCCGTGAGCATCCCTAGCCATATGAGTATTTAAATTAGGGTTTTAAAGAGTGAATTAGGGTTAGCCACCTTATAAATAGGCTAACCTACATTGTAAACGTCATTATAGAATCAAATTATAAACTTTTGAGAGTTATCTCTTGGCTTAGCCAAAATTCTTTAGAGGGATTGTGAGATTGCTTGCTTTCTTTTCTATTGCATCAAGAATTAGGAGTACTTATCAATCATTTGATTGTGGCTTTTTCTTATTCTTCTATCTCGATTATTTGCGTTTCCATTCATGTGTTGTTTAGGGGTTCAATAGGGAGGGTGTTTGTCTTCTTTGCGTTTTGAGAACAAAGTGTATGTTAAAGAGGACTCTGGTTTTTTAACCTTGGGGTTCCACATCATTTGGTATCAGAGCCAAAAGGAAGGTAAATTCCTATTTATCTTATGTTAGGTTTGTGTTTTCTTTTCTTTGATTTCTTTATGTTTATGCCGAATTAGATAGTGATAAGTTTTGATTTGTGTGTTAAATTTAGCCTTTTCTTTTCCTTACCTTGTGTCTTGATTCATTAAAAAGCCTTAGAAACCAAACTTGAACTTTGAATCTTTGGCATGAAAAAAAACCAAATTCTAGTAGTAGTAGCCTTTAGATTGGTGTGTTGAATTAAAAAAAATGTGGTACTATTCATCTAACTATTCATCGCACTGTTCTGGTACTGTTCATTAAAAAAAGAAGAGAGAAAAACATGAAAGAGAAGAAAAATAGAAGAAAAAAAAAGTAAGGAGCAATTGAGCAAGGGTAGTTTATATAGCCTAAAGAAATCCTAATCCTTTCATAAGTAGGAAAAACTAATCCTTTTTGCTTTAGAATTGGGAGGGGCAACATTTACACCTTTTCCAAATACATTTGGGAATCCTTTAAAAGGTAGGAAAATTAATCCTTATTGCTTTGGGTTTAGGCTTTCAAAAATCCTAATCCATATCTAAATTGGAATTACTATCCTAATCCTAGTTAGACAAGGATTTCTAATTGGCAAATATTTGTGCTATCCATTTATTATCCATTTGTGCCAATCATTTTTATCATTTGCTATCCATTTGTGCAACCATTTTCGGCAACTTTTCCATCATTTGTATAACCATTTTTGGAAACTTTCCACCATTTGTGCAACCATTTTTGGCAACTTGTCCATCATTTGTGTAACCATTTTTGGAAACTTTTTCCACCATTTGCGCTATCATTTTTGGAAACTTTTGCCATCATTTTGCTATCACTTTGCCATCGTTTTGCACACAACTTGACACACTAATCAAGCTTGTTACATCGTTCGGCATGGTAAATAAATTGGCTCTAAAATTGATTGGTTTTGCATGTTTTATACTTTATTTAGTTTTAATTGGTATCTTGTTGATTTCCTTTCTTTGTTGGGTAGCATATTTAGGTTATATATTTGGTTTACTTTGTAGTGAATCAAATTCATTCATTTTATCCATATTGTCATTTTCTTTGATTCTTATTGCTTATTTCTTTATTTTAAGCTATTTTTTGTTCTATTTTTATTGTTAGAGTATCTTTGCTTGTCCAATACTCTAATTTACTAATCATCAAGTGGTCCACCACTCTTGTCCGTGTATCACCTCCATGGTGTCTAGAGTCTTCTTTTCTAGTTTTTGAGCTATCTTTTTGTTGTTGTTATTATTTCCTTGCTTTCTTAAACGTGCTCAAGTTTTTGATTTGTAATCATATTCTGAAGTGCAATTTTGAAGTTGCAAGCTTGAGAGGAAAAAAACAAGAGAGTGTGAGACATTAAAAGGGTAAAAGCCAAATTTTAAGTGAAACACAAGTGAATATGAGGATGTCCCATTACAAGTCCACGCGACATTTGAATCAAGATGAAAGGAATGCTTTTAAGGAAGATATAAAGTTAATTAGGCAAGACCTTAATAATATAGAATGGTTGGGTAGATAATTTTTTGAACGACTTATTAGAATGGAGGAGAGCAAAAAGAAGAGAAAGAAAAAGTTATCATAGAAGAAATAATTTGTGAACCTAAAAAGGGTGATATAGATATAGGCTTTTATAGTGAGGTTACTCAAGACCATAAAGAGGATGTTGTTGATGAGCTTGATGAAGAAAAAGAGGTTTTGGGTGAAGTTGAAGATGTGGAGAACGTGGTTAAAAGGGTGAATAAGGTTGTTTTAGAGGTGGAAGAGAATAATGATGTTATGCATAATGGAGAAATAATTGAAAGTGAAGAAATTGTTGATTGTTTGAGTGCAAGTGAAGAAGTTTGCTTAGTTGAGATGGATGATTCGCAAGTTATAGTTGATTCTCTATTGATTAAGGAGAATGAGTTGCACATGGGAAGTGGAGAAAGTCAATCATACCGCTATATTAAATACTAACAATGTTTTGCATAGTCATTTATTTTATAACTTGCAGGATCATGATGAGTTCCTCAATGAAAAATCATTCATATTATTTCCATTAATGCCGAAGACCATTTACAAAGATGAATGTTTTCCTCAAGTGTCAAATCCCAACTATTGCAAGATGAAGATTTGGGTATGAATCTTTTCTAAAGATGGAGGGAATGATACGGCCATAGAGAGGGCAAGTCAAGATAATTTCATCAATCAACATCACAAGCTCAAAAGTACTTAGCTTTTGGAAGCAAGTGAAGGAAGTCTAAGTCATTTTGGGCTTATACAACAACTTTGGGCTTTAATTGTACAAGTCAAGTGCTTCATTTAAAAGTCACATGACTCACTTAAGTTGTATTATTAAAGGGCTAGATGTGTGGGCTTCTTTTGGGCTTAGTTTATTTATTTTGGTTATTTATTTTAGTCTTTCTTTTGGGCTTTCATTTTAGGCCTATGTGTTTTAAGTGTATTTAAGACTTATTTGGGCTTAATTGGCTTGTAAAAGCCCAAGAAATTTTGTGTAAAGCCATATGAGTATTTAAATTAGGGTTTTAAAAAGTGAATTAGGGTTAGCCACCTTATAAATAGGCTAACCTACGTTGAAAACTTCATTATAGAATCAAATTATAAACTTTTGAGAGTTTTCTCTTAGCTTAGCTGAAATTCTTTAGAGAGATTGTTAGATTGCATGCTTTCTTTTTTATTGCATCAAGAATTAGGATTACTTATCAATCATTTGATCGTGGTGTTTTCTTATTCTTCTTATCCCAAGTTTTTGCGTTTCCATTCACGTGTTGTTTGGGGGTTCAATAGGGAGGGTGTTTGTCTTCTTTGCGTTTTGAGATTAAAGTGTATGTTCAAGGGGTTTCGGGTTGTTTAACCTTGGGGTTCCATATCATTGACTATATACTTATTTGTTGGAGCATGCCCTAATGACATTTGAATATTATATTTATGTGTTTGAACTCCATTTAAAACCATTTGAAAGTTTATAAGGTTGCCCCTCTTCAATGGCATAAGATAGCCCTCCTGGATTCGTATCATTCCCTCCCTCTTTAGAAAAGATTTGTCCTCAAATCTTCGTCTCTTCATCTTGCAATAGTTGGGGATTGGCATTTGAGGAATATATTCATCTTCATAAATGATCTTCAGCAATGGTAGAAATAGTATGAATGCTTCTTCATTAAAGAACTCATCATGATCCTGCGAGTTATAAATAAAAGAACTATGCAAAACATGGTTAGTATTTAATATAGTGATATGATTTTAACCTTCGTCACTTCCCATCTGCACCTCATCCTCCTTATGTAGTAGAGGAGAAACTGTAACATGCAGATCTTCCATCTCCACTAAACAAACTTCTTCACTTGCATTCAAACAATCGACAGTTTCTTCACTTTCAATTATTTCTCCATTATACACAACATCATTATTCTCTTCCACCTCTAAAATAACCTCGTTCACCTTTTTAACCAAGTTCTCAACATCTTTAACTTCACCTAAAACCTCTTTTTCCTCGTCAAGCTCATCAACAACATCCTCTTCATGGTCTTGAGTAACCTCACTATCAAAGCCTATATATCTATATCACCCCTTTCAGGTTCACAAAGTATTTCTTCTATGATAACTTTCTCCTTCTTTCTCTTCGCTTTGCTCTCCTCCATTCTATATTATTAAGGTCTTGCCTTAACAACTTTATATCTTCTTTAAACGCATTCCTTTCATCTTGATGTAAATGTCGGTTGGACTTGTAATAAGACATCCTCACATTCACTCGTGTATCACTCAAAATTTTATTGTTACCTGCTTAATGTCCTTTGACTCTCTTGCCTTTTTCCTCTCAAGCTTGCAACTTCAAAATTGCACTTCAGAATTTAAATCACAAATCAAAAACTTTAGCACATTTAAGAAAGCAAGAAAATAATAACTAACAACAAAAAGATAGCTCAATGGAGGTGATACACGGACAAGAGTGGTGTACCACTTGATGATAAGTAAATTAGAGTATTGGACAAGCAAAAATACTCTAATAATGTAAAATGGAACAAAAACTAGCTAACTAAATATGCTGCCCAACAAAGAAAGGAAATCAACAAGATACCAATTAAAACTAAATAAGTATAAAACATGCAAAAAAATCAAATTTAGAGCCAATTTATTCACTATGCTGAATGATGTAATAAGCTTGATTAGTGTGTCAAGTTGTGTGCAAAACGATGGCAAAGTGATAGCAAAATGATAGCAAAAGTTTCCAAAAATGATAGCACAAATGGTGGAAAATGTTTCCAAAAATGGTTACACAAATGATGGAAAGTTGCAAAAAATAGTTGCGCAAAAGGTGAAAAGTTTCCAAAAATGGTTACACAAATGATGGAAAAGTTGCAAAAAATGGTTGCACAAATGGATAGCAAATGATAAAAATGATTGGCACAAATGGATAATAAATGGTTAGCATAAATGTCAAGTAGAAATCCTTGTCTAACTAAGATTAGGATTGTAATTCCAATTTAGATATGGACTAGGATTTTTGAAAGCCTAAGCCCAAAGCAATAAGGATTAATTTTCCTACCTTTTAAAGGATTCCCAAATGTGTTTGGAAAAGGTATAAATATTGCCCCTCCCAATCCTAAAGCAAAAAGGATTAGTTTTTTCCTGCTTATGAAAGGATTAGGATTTTCTTTATACTATATAAACAATCCTTGCTCAATTGCTCCTTAATTTTTTTCTTCTATTTTTTTTCTTCTCTTTCACGTTTTTCTCTCTTCTTTCTTTTTCTTTTTTTATGAACAGTATGTGAACAGTAACGATGAACAGTATGTGAACTGTAACAAGATTCTTTTTTTAAGAATCAAAATAAAAGGTAATGAAAGAACAAGGCTAAATTTAACACACAAAGAAAAAAAATAAGAATGTTACTAATACTAATTTCGGCATGCACCCCAAGGTTAAAGAACCCGAAACCCCTTGAACATACTCTTTGATCTCAAAACTCAAAGAAGACAAACACCCTCCCTATTGAACCCCCAAACAACACATAAATGGAAACGCAAATAATCGGGATAAGAAGAATAAAAAAATGCCACAATCAAATGATTGATAAGTAATCCTAATTCTTGATGCAATAGAAAAGAAAGCAAGTAGTCTCACAATTTCTCTAAAGAATTTCAGCTATGCCAAGAGAAAAACTCTCAAAGTTTATAATTTGATTCCAATATCTTTTATTCTCTTTACAAGTTATAATAACCTATTTATAGCCTCCAAACCCTAAGGGAATGGGTATACATAAGTCCAATAGGTTTAAAACACTAAATTCTGCCTAAAATAAGCTAAAACAACTACTTAAAACCCTACTAAGGTAAAGTGACGAATTGGGCTTATTTTACAAAGGCCCAAGTATCTTACTTAAGAAAAGAAGCCTTAATTAAGCTACTTAAATCACATGACTTTTAATGAAGTCACGTGTCTCACTTAAATAAAAGCCCAATTTTGTTAAATAGGCCCAAACTAATTAACTATGAATACAAAAGCCCTACTACATAAATATCATATGCCATGCACATGTCTTCCACTTGCAAATGCCCCGCACATGATTTGCACATGTCGCACATGACTTGCACATGTTCTTCCAAGGCTTGAGTCTTCATTTAGGCTATTTTAAACCCACAAGGCTTCCTTTATCTTCACTTTAGGCTTTGCTTTATGGGGCACTAACCCAAAAGCTTGACTATATACTTTAAGCCCATAATTGTTAGTAAAGCACCGAATCTGCCTCCTATAAATTGGATCACGCCCTAATGACATTTGGATCTTATATTTATGTGTTTGAACTCCATTTAGACCCATTTGAAAGTCATAAGGTTACCCCTCTTCAATGGCATAAGATAGCCCTCTTGGATCCATATCACCAATATGAGAATTAACTATAATGAGCAAAGACACAAAGAGTACAAAATCCTATGAAGTAAAAATAAAAAATAAACAATAACCTTAACAAAAGTTTGGCACAAAACTTTGTAATATACCTAGCATACAACTTCTAGTCTAGTACTAAAACATCAAAGGTATCAAGTCAATAACCACACATGATAGCCTTGCACAAAAGTATCACATTGCACTTGACATAACATATTTGCTCTAAATAAAAATCATGCATTTTAAAGAGAAAAAGTTGGGTGAATTAGCAATTTCTACTTCTTTTAAGCAATTTAACGAACACATGGCATGCATGAACAAGACTTACACTACAATGAACTAATTTGAATGAAGCATAAACTAATTGGTTACAAAAATAGTCAAAATAGCAAAGTATAAAGCATGCCTCTAAGTAAAAAATTAAAAAAGGACAAATTGTAATCTAAACCTAACTTTGCACATGTAGTGGACATTTAAACACTCAAAACACATATCATCCATATAAAAATTCAAAGTGCTTATCAAGATAGGGATTTTTAATTCAAACATACTAAAAAAACCAAAAATGTAATTAGAGAGATGAAGTTTAAAGAAAAACATATTGGATACTTGTTTGATGCTTCCACAAGGAGAAAAATGCATAAGAAGAGTAGGAAATGTGAGAGAATGCCAAATTCCTCAAGGATTTTTGAAGCAAAATGAAAGAGAATGCGAAGAGACATGTTTATTGGGTTTATTTATAAGTGGACACAATAAAGTTCCCCAAGTGCATGGTTGAGACCAAAAGGTCTCGGCCGAGTTAGGCACAAAATTGAAATGCACAATTTTGAAAAATAAAAGGACATGGTTGAGGTCAACTGGTCTTAGCTGAGTCCATCACTCTATTTCTAAAAATCTTGATAGCACACGGTTAAGACCAAAAGGTCTCGACTGAGTGACCCCTTCTATACCAAAATATTTTTTAAAGCACACAGCTGAGACCAATGGTCTCGGCCGAGTGACCTAAATTGTACACTTCACTCTCAATTGCATGTAGTTGAGACCATTTGGTCTCAGCCGAGTAACCCTTACTAGACTGAAAAATTTATGTGGCACACGACTGAGACCAATGGTCTCAGTCGAATGATACCTTTGATCTTCGAACTAAAGTGTTACACGCAACATATATACTAATGGAGACACAGTTGAGACCGATGGTCTCGATTGAGTCCAACAAAACTTTTGCACTACTTTTGAAATTTTCACACCCTTATACATGTGTAATGTAAAGAAAATATTTAGAAAAACATGCACAACATTCAACACCACTTATTACTATAAGCAAAGACATGAAATGACCAATTAAACAAAAATTAAAAGCAATAATTAAAAGAAATAAGTACTAAGGTTAAGTTTAGAGAAGGTTCTAGGTTTAACAAGTTGCCAACTTGACTTTTGTATTCTCATAGTACATCCTTGAGGTCGGATTTCTCCACCCCAACACCAAACCTATAATTGTCTTGCAAACTCAAGTATAGCATTAAAGGATCATGACTTACCTTATCTTTCATCTTATACTTTATGGTGAATTCCCTTCATACCACTCAGTTATTGGACTCTTGACCTTTGCAACTACATCTTTTCTTCGTTCAACTCCATAAGTCACCCTTTGGTGTCATCCATAAGCACTTTTTCAGCCTCAATCTTTATCCCTCTATAACAATCTTAAATATAGCAAACTGACTCTATAAATTCACATGATAGATGCTCTATCATCTTGGTCACCTTGAAGACCATCTTTTCGTCATTGAGCCATAAAGTGACCGTTTTTCCATACACATCTATTAATGCTCTTGCTGTGTTGAGAAAATGTCATCCAACCATTAGTGGAATGGTTTTGATCTTCATCCATTTCCAGCACCACAAAGTCCACTAGAAATATAAACTTTCTAATCCTTACTAGCAAATCTTTTGTGCTCCCCTTGGGTTGTTTGATGGATTTATCTTCCTGTTGTAGCAGCATATTTGTCTCCTTAAGATATCGCAAGTTTAGCTTTCTACAAAGAGAATAAGGCATTTAGCATTGGTGGAAATAATATGAATGCTTCTTCATTAAGGAACTCATCATGATCCTACAAGTTATAAACAAAAGGACTATGAAAAACATGGTTAGTATTTAATATAGTGATATGATTTTTACTTCCTCCACTTCTCATGTGCACCTCATCCTTCTTATGCAGTAGAGAAGAAATTGTAACATGAAGATCTTCCATATCCACTAAACCAGCTTCTTCATTCTCACTCAAACAATCAACGACATCTTCACTTTCAAATATATTTCCATTATACACAACATAATTATCTTCTTCTACCACTAAAACAATCTCATTTACCTTTTTAACCACGTTCTCTACATCTTTAATGATACGGATCCAAGAGGGCTATCTTATGCCATTAAAGAGGGGCAACCTTATGACTTTCAAATCGATCTAAATGGAGTTCAAACACATAAATATAAGATCCAAATGTCATTAGGGTGTGCTCCAATTTATAGGAGGCAAATTTGGTGCTTTACCATTAATTTTTGGCTTATACAACTTTGGGCTTTAGTTGTACAAGTCATATGCCTCATTTAAAAGTCACTTGACTCACTTAAGTTATATTATTAAGGCATATGGGCTTAGTTTAGTTAGTTTGGTTATTTATTTTAGTCTTTCTTTTGGGCTTTCATTTTAGGCCTATAAGGTTTATTAATTAGTTTTATTTTAAGTGTGTTTAAGACTTATTTGGGCTTAATTGGCTTGTAAAATCCCAAGGAAATTCGTGTAAGGCCATATGAATATTGAAATTAGGGTTTTAAAGAGTGATTTAGGGTTAGCCACCTTATAAATAGGCTAACCTAGGTTGTCAACTTCATTATTGAATCAAATTATAAACTTTTGAGAGTTTTCTCTTGGCTTAGTCGAAATTCTTTAGAGAGATTGTGAGATTGCTTGCTTTCTTTTCTATTGCATTAAGAATTAGGATTACTTATCAATCATTTTGATTGTGGCATTTTCTTATTCTTCTTATCCCAATTATTTGCATTTCCATTCACATGTTGTTGGGGGTTCAATAGGGAGGGTGTTTGTCTTCTTTGTCTTTTGAAATCAAATTATATGTTTAAGGGGTTTCGGGTTCTTTAACCTTGTGGTTCCACATCATTTGGTATCAAAGCCAAAAGTAAGGTAAATTCCTATTTATCTTAGTATTAGGTTTGTGTTTTCTTTTCTTTGTTTTCTTTATGTTTATGCCGAATTAGGTAGTGATAAGTTTTGATTTGTGTGATTTTTGTGTGTTAAATTTAGCCTTTTCTTTTTCTTACCTTGTGTTTTGATTCATTGAAAAGCCTTAAAACCAAACTTGAACTTTGAATCTTTGGCATGAAAAACCAAATTCTGGTAGTAGTAGCCTTTAGATTGGTGTGTTGAATTAAAAAGAAAAAAAAATCGTGGTACTGTTCATGGCACTGTTCATCGTACTGTTCACGGCACTGTTCATAAAAAAAGAAAGAAATTAGAAGAGAGAAAAACGTGGAAGAGAAGAAAAAAAAGTAAGGAGCAATTGAGTAAGTGTAGTTTATATAGCCTAAAGAAATCCTAATCCTTGCATAAGTGGAAAAACTAATCCTTTTTGCTTTAGATTGGGAGGGGCAGCATTTACACCTTTTCCAAACACTTTTGGGAATCCTTTAAAGGGTAGGAAATACAATCCTTATTGCTTTGGGTTTAGGTTTTCAAAATCCAATCCATACTTGATTTGGAATTACAATCCTACTCCTACTTAAGGAAGGATTTACTTTGATATTATTGAACCACCATTTGTGCTATCCATTTTTTATTCATTTGTGCCACCATTTTATATCATTTGTTATCCATTTGTGCCGCCATTTGTTATCCATTTGTTCCATCATTTTTGGAATCATTTTGATCATTGGTGCTACAATTTTGATATCATTTTGCTATCATTTTTCCAATCATTTGCCACCATTTTGTTACCATTTTTGGCATCATTTGCTATCATTTTTTTCCATTATTTTTCTATCATTTTGCCATCAATTTTCCATCACTTTGCCACCATTTTGCACACAACTTGATACACTAATCAAGCTTGTTACACACCATTCGGCCTAGTGATAATTTTGGCTCTAAATTGAATTGTTTTTGCATGCAACCTAATTCATTTAGTTTAATTAGGTCTCTTTGTTGATTTCTTGCTTTGTTGGGTGGAATATTTAGATTCTATATTTGATTTACTTTGTAGTGAATCAAATTCATTCATTTTATCCATATTGTCATTTTCCTTGTTTTTTGTTGCTTATTTCTTTGTTTTATCTTTCCTTGTCCAATACTCTAATTTACTTATCATCAAGTGGTACACCACTCTTGTCCGTGTATCACGTCTATTGTGTCTAGAGTCTTCTTTTCTAGTTTTGAGCTATCTTTTATTGTTAGTATTATTTCCTTGTTTTCTTAAATGTGCTCAAGTTTTTGATTTGTGATTTAAATTCTGAAGTAAAATTTTGAAGTTGCAAGCTTGAGAGGAAAAAGGAAAGAGAGTGAGAGGACATTAAGAGGGTAAAAGCCAAATTTTGAGTGAAACACGAGTGAATGTGAGGATGTCTTATAACAAGTCCAAGCGGCATTTACATTAAGATGAAAGGAATGTGTTTTAAGGAAGATATAAAGTTGATAAGGCAAGACCTTAATAATCTAGAATGGTTGGTTAGACAATATTTGGAACCACTCATTATGATGGAGGAGAGCAAAGTGAAGAGAAAGAAGGAGAAAGTTATCCTAGATGAAATAATTTGTGAACCTGAAAAGGGTGATATAGATGTAAGCTTTGATAGTGAAGTTACTCAAGACCATGAAGAGGAGGTTGTTGATGAGCTTGATGAGGAAAAAGAGGTTTTGGGTGAAGTTAAAGATGTGGAGAACTTGGTAAATGAGGTTGTTTTAGGGGTAGAAGAGAATAATGATGTTGTGCATGATGGAGAAATAATTGAAAGTGAAGAAATTGTTGATTGTTTGAGTGAAAGTGAAGAAGGTTGCTTAGTTGAGATGGAAGATTCACAAGTTACAGTTGATTCTCTATTGATTAAGGAGAATGAGTTGCACATGAAAAGCGGAGAAAGTCAAAATCATACCGCTATATTAAATACTAACCATGTTTTGCATAGTACTTTTGTTTATAACTTGCAGGATCATGATGAGTTCCTCAATGAAGAAGCATTCATATTATTTCCACCAATGCCGAAGATCCTTTATGAAGATGAATGTATCCCTCAAGTGCCAATTCCCAACTATTGCAAGACGAAGATTCGAGGACGAATCTTTTCTAAAAAGGGAGGGAATGATACGGATCCAAGAGGGCTATCTTATGCCATTGAAGAGGGACAACTTTATGACTTTCAAATGGGTCTAAATGGAGTTCAAACACATAAATATAAGATCCAAATGTCATTGGGGTGTGCTCCAATTTATAGGAGGCAGATTTGGTGCTTTACCATTAATTTTGGGCTTATACAACTTTGGGCTTTAATTGTACAAGTCATGTTCCTTATTTAAAAGTCACATGACTCACTTTAGTTATATTATTAAGGCGTATGGGCTTCTTTTGGGCTCAGTTTGGTTATTTATTTTAGTCTTTCTTCTGGGCTTTCATTTTAGAGTAAAAGGTTTATTAATTAGTTTTATTTTAAGAGTGTTTAAGACTTATTTGGGCTTAATTGGCTTGTAAAAGCCCAAGGAAATTCGTGTAAGGCCATATGAATATTTAAATTAGGGTTTTAAAGAGTGATTTAGGGTTAGCCACCTTATAAATAGGCTAACCTAGGTTGTAAACATCATTATTGAATCAAATTATAAACTTTTGAGAGTTTTCTCTTGGCTTAGCCGAAATTCTTTAGAGAGATTGTGAGATTGCTGGCTTTCTTTTCTATTGCATCAAGAATTAGGATTACTTATCAATCATTTTGATTGTGGCGTTTTCTTATCTTCCTTCTTATACCAATTATTTGCATTTCCATTCACGTGTTGTTTGGGGGTTCAATAGGGAGGGTGTTTGTCTTCTTTGTCTTTCGAAATCAAAGCGTATGTTTAAGGGGTTTCAGGTTCTTTAACCTTGGCTTGTTGAACCCCTCCCTATTGAAACCGAAACCCCTTAAACATACGCTTTGATTTCAAAAGACAAAGAAGACAAACACCTCCCTATTGAACCCCCAAACAACACGTGAATGGAAACGCAAATAATTGGGATAAGAAGAATGAGAAAATGCCACAATCAAAATGATTGATAAGTAATCCTAATTCTTGATGCAATAGAAAAGAAAGCAAGCAATCTCACAATCTCTCTAAAGTATTTCGGTTAAGCCAAGAGAAAACTCTCAAAAGTTTATAATTTGATTCAATAATGAAGTTTACAACCTAGGTTAGCCTATTTATAAGGTGGCTAACCCTAAATCACACTTTCAAACCCTAATTTAAATATTCATATGGCCCTACATGAATTTCCTTGGGCCTTTACAAGCCAATTAAGCCCAAATAAGTCTTAAACACACTTAAAATAAAACAATTTAATAAACCTTATAGGCCTAAAATGAAAGCCCAAAAGAAAGACTAAAATAAATAACCAAACTAACTAAACTAAGCCTAAAAGAAGCCCATACGCCTTAATAATATAACTTAAGTGAGTCATGTGACTTTTAAATGAGGCACATGACTTGTACAATTAAAGCCCAAAGTTGTATAAGCCCAAAATTAATGGTAAAGCACCAAATCTGCCTCCTATAAATTGGAGCACACCCTAATGACATTTGGATCTTATATTTATGTGTTTGAACTCCATTTAGACCCATTTGAAAGTCATAAGGTTGCCCCTCTTAAATGGCATAAGATAGCCCTCTTGGATCCGTATCATTTAACTTCAACCTCTTTTTCCTCATCAAGCTCATCAACATCCTCTTCATGGTCTTTAGTAACCTCACTATAAAAGACTATAGCTATATCACCCCTTTCAGGTTCACAAACTATTTCTTCTATGACAACTTCCTCCTTCTTTTTCTTCTTTTTGCTCTCCTCCATTCTAATAAGTCATTCGAAAAATTGTCTACCTAGCCATTCTTTTCAACTTTATCAACTTTATATCTTCCTTAAACGCATTCCTTTCATCTTGATTTAAATGTCGCTTTGACTTGTAATAAGACATTCTCACAAAGCACTCGTGTTTATCTCTCAAAAATTGGCTTTTATTCTCATAACGTCCTCACTCTCTCTTACTTTTTTCCGCTCAAGCTTCCAACTTTAAAATTGCATTTGAGAATTTAAATCACAAATCAAAAACTTAAGCACGTTTAAGAAAGCAACGAAATAATAACTAACAGCAAAAAGATAGCTCAAAACACAATGGAGGTGATACACGGACAAGAGCGGTGTACAACTTGATGATAAGTAAATTAGAATATTGGACAAGCAAGGATACTCTAACAATGTAAATGGAACAAAAACTAGCTTAAAACAAAGAAATAAGCAACAAGAATCAAAGAAAATGACAATATGGATAAAATGAATAAATTTGATTCACTACAAAGTAAACCAAATATAGATTCTAAATATGCTACCCAACAAAGAAAGGAAATCAACAAGATACCAATTAAAACTAAATAAAGTATAAAACATGCAAAACAAATCAATTTAGAGCCAATTTATTCACTATGCCGAATGATGTAATAAGCTTGATTAGTGTGTCAAGTTGTGTGCAAAATGATGGCAAAGTGATAGCAAAATGATGGAAAAAGTTTTCAAAAATGATAGAACAAATGGTGGAAAAAGTTTCCAAAAATGGTTATACAAATGATGGAAGAGTTGCCAAAAATGGTTGCACAAATGGTAGAAAGTTTCCAAAAATGGTTACACAAATGATGGAAAAGTTGCAAAAAATTGTTGCACAAATGGATAGCAAATGATAAAAAATGATTTGTACAAATGGATAATAAATGGATAACACAAATATTTGCCAAGTAGAAATACTTGTCTAACTAGGATTTTAATTGTAATTCCAATTTAGATATAGACTAGGATTTTTGAAAGTCTAAACTTAAAGCAATAAGGATTAATTTTTCTACCTTTTAAAGGATTCCCAAATGTGTTTGGAAAACGTGTAAATGTTGCCCCTCCTAATCCTAAAGCAAAAAGGATTAGTTTTTTCCAATTATGAAAGGATTAGGATTTTCTTTAGGCTATATAAACTACCCTTGCTCAGTTGCTCCTTAATTTTTTTCTTCTATTTTTCTTCTTTTTCACGTTTTTCTCTCTTCTTTCTTTTTTTATGAACAGTACCGTGAACAGTGTGATGAACAGTGCTGTGAACAGTACCAAAATTTTTTCTTTTTTTTTTTTTTAATTCAACACACCAATCTAAATGCTACTACTACTAGAATTTGGTTTTTCATGCTAAAGATTCAAAGTTCAAGTTCAGTTTCTAAGGCTTTTTAATGAATCAAAACACAAGGTAAGGAAAAGAAAAAGCTAAATTTAGCACACAAAAAGCACACAAATCAAAACTTATCACTACCTAATTCGGTATAAACATAAAGAAATCAAGGAAGAAAAAAAAACATAAACCGAACACTAAGATAAATAGGAATTTACCATTCTTTTGGCTCGATACCAAATGATGCGAAACCCCAAGGTTAAAGAACCTGAAACCCCTTGAACATACATTTTGATCTCAAAACGCAAAGAATTCAAACACCCTCCCTATTGAACCCCCAAACAACACTTGAATAAAAACGCAAATAATCGGGGTAAGAAGAATAAGAAAACGCCACAATCAAATGATTGATAAATAATCCTAATTCTTGATGCAATAGAAAAGAAAGCAAGCAAGCAATCTCACAATCTCTCTAAAGAATTTCGGCTAAGCCAAGAGAAAAAGTCTCAAAGTTTATAATTTGATTCCCATATTAAGTTTACAACCTATAATAACATATTTATAGCCTCCAAACCCTAAGGGAATGGGAATACATAAGTCCAATAGGTTTAAAACACAAAATTCTACCTAAAATAAGCTAAAATAACTACTTAAAACCCTACTAAGGTAAAGTGACGAATTTGAAGCCCAAAATAAAAGACTAACTAATATCCCAAATAACTAAATAATCCCTTTACCCACACGCCTAAGCCCACATTTACAACTTAAATGAGTCATGTGACTTTTAAATGAGGCACATGACTTGTACAATTAAAGCCCAAAGTTGTATAAGCCCAAAATGACTTAGACCCAATTCCTTCACTTGCTTCCAAAAGCTAAGTACTTTAAGCTTGTGATGTTGATTGATGAAATCATCATGAATTGCCCTCTCTATGGTCGTATCAAGAGTAGACCAGTATATTTTCAATAAACGCTACCACAAATGGAGGTGGTGAATAGAACTTTGGGAACTTTACTTCGTGCCATTGTAGGTAAGAATCTCAAAACATGGGAGGATTGTTTACCTTCCATTTATATTTGCTTATAATAGAAGTATTCATTCTTCTACTGGTTTTTCACCTTTTGAGCTTGTTTATGGTCATCACCCATTGACTGATGCGGAAACCCAGCCTATATGCCAAATTAGAATGCTAACATACCATGAATATTGAACATAAATAAGATAATAAAGCCCCAACTAAAGAACCCCAAAACAAGATTGATTGGAAATGCTTATGATAGATTGATTTAGAAAACAAGAAGAAGAATAATCAAGCATACATTAATCATGCAAATAGCCCAAGTCTAATTCTTCATGCAATAGCAAGAATTAATAATAAATTAACTCTCACAAATTCGGCCAAGCCAAAGAAAATTCTCATTAATCAAAATTTAAATGTCTTACAAATGAAGAATTCAGCCCTTTATATAGGCTAGGCAGCCACCCCTCCCTAGATGAATTAAAATCAAATACTAACTCTAAGAGATAAATAATAAAATAAATAACAAAGATAATTCCTAACCTTTATCTTCATGTATTTGGCCATAATATGGACTAAGTACATGAAGAAATAAAGTTAAATACAATTTGAGAACAATCCTAACAGCTACTGATAAATATGCTTATTATCCTAAATCCATTCCATTCTTCTTAATTTGAGTATCACTTTGACTTTCAATAGGGCATCCTCACAAATCACTCGTGTTTCACTCAAAATTGGCTTTTACTCTTATTTAAACTCACACCCTCAATCCTTTTTTTGCTCAAGCTTACTGTCCTCATTTTCACTTTAGAACTCAAACTCAAGTCAAAATTATTCACAAGCAGCAAATAAAAATGAGGAGTGCTATGAAAAATACTTAAGAAGGAAGATAGGCTAAATACTAGAAGCAAAATGTCAAAAATGAAGAAACTTGAAATAAGCATACAAGATGAAGATGTATGCTTTCCAAGTTATTAATTTAAATTAACAAGAATCAAATTGTTAACTATAGTGTAAATGGAAGCAAAAGATGTAAAGACAAAAAAAAGCAACTTAGAATGAAAGAAATGACAAAACTAATGTAAAAATGCAGAAATTGAAATTGCCCTAATGGAAAATTCAAATTGATACAAAGATGTGTTATAACACTAAGATAAAGTTAAATAGACCAAATAATGTCCAAACTAACCCAAGATAAGGAAACTAGCAATAATGTCTAAGTTAAGACAAAGAATAGCCAATTATTTCTTAATAAAAAAAGGAAACCAAATGTCTAAACTAGGACAAAAAGTAAGAAATAATGACACACTTGTCTAGGTTAAGACAAAAATGATAAATAAAGATACACTTGCCTTTAATCAAGGATAACAATATGTCTAAATTAAGACAAGATAAGATAAGGATAAACTCTACCCAAAGAATTATAATCCTATTTGTTTACACCAATTAGAGGTAATTCCAAATTGAAACATCTCTTTGCAATTTTTTTTTTAATTTGGAAAAATAGTACCATGAACAGTAATTCGGATGAACAGTAATTTGGGTGAAAAGTGTTGTAAACAGTGCCAACGATTTTTTTCATTATAATTAAAACATCAAATAACACAAAATTAGATTTAGGAATAAAAAAAAGAACACAAAAGAACAAATTTGGAAACAAAAAAGAACACAAAATTGATAAGAACAAGATAATTCCAAAATTTTAATTTTAATGAAAACTAAACAATAGAACAACAAATTAACATAAGATAAATAAGAATTTATCCCAATCCATGCTCTGATACCAAATGATGCAAAACCCAAGGATACAATTATAACCCGAACCCCAAATCAATTGAATATTCATAGACTTAAAGCAGAATAAAGGAGGAATAAAACTACACAAGTAAAACTTGAATAACCCAATTCTTGAAACATAAGAACAGAATTTGGCACAATGTAAATACCTTGATAAGAATTAAAGTTCTTGATGCAATGGAAGAAATCAAGCAATCTTCCTAAAGATGAATTTTGGCCAAGCCAAAGAGAATACTCTCAAATAATTAAATCTATCAAATCTGAATACAAAGAGTTTAATGTGGTATTTAAACCCACTTAAAAGACAGATCCTTAACCTAATTGAATAACTAGTAGGCCGAAATTCCCATGCTTATTAGAATTAGAAATTGCTCATTTTCCTACTTAAAGTAATAAAGCAAAACCAAATGAATGGTTGCCTCTAAGAACATGAGGCCCATTTTAAAAGCCCTAAAATAACTGACACTTAATTAAATAAAGTCTTACATTAGGCCCAAATTAATTCCAACTCAAAACAGCCCCTTAATTCAATAATTAGCACATGCATTACACATGCCTTAGCTCACATGATGTGCACATGCATATGGCACATGACATGGCACACGTCTAGCACATGTCAAGGCATATGCTTGGCACATGTCATAGTTGCATGTCCGGCATATGGACATGACTTGCACATATCAAATTTATCATGCACATTTGGACTTTATAATTTGGCCTATGATTCTTCATGTCCATTTGGCCCCACTCTCTCTTAAATGCCCATAACTTCTTTCTCCTCATAAACTTGCCATTACGTTTGATCGTGCTCATATCAAAAATGATTATCAACCTTTTAATACCCAAATAAAGATCGATGTTTGGGACATTACTCTTAGTCCACTATCTCCCTTCTCACACTATGCATTGTGATAAAAATAAACACTTCAAGCATTTAAAGAAAGAGATTAAATAAACAAAACAAAAAAATCCTACTTAAATTTTTACATAAGCAAATCATCCCAAAGAAAAGAATAAAAATATAAATTCAATAACATACATAAAATAGGGAATTAGTTGAGTTTTGGGAACATTGGTTCCCTCATACATGATTTTTGCAAAAAGAATGGAAAGCTTTTGTTGATTTTTAAAGAAAGAAATGCAGGATGAGTGATCCCAATTTTTGAAGAAAATAGACTCTCCTTTTTATTGTGAGGCTTTGGGGTTAAAAATTGGACATTGGTCCATTTTGTTAAGCAAAACCCAAATTAATTAGTAAAAATGATTTTAAGTGAATTTTCCATTAAACATACAAAAAACCATTTTATTACTGCCTATTACATTCCCAAATAGAAATGCATCCAAAAATGAATAAACTATTAAAATATATTAAATAAAGCAATATAAATAAAAATGACTTGAATACAAATTAAAAGAGAGAGAGAACAAAAGAACCAAATGGGGCATGACTCCCAATGCAAAATCATCTCTCGAGATTTTAACAAATGCACAAAATAATTTTGCTCACACAAAACACAATAAAATCAAATTAATTAGTATATTAAAAGAAACTAAATGTCAAAATGACTCAAAATAATAAATAGAATAATCATACTAGAAATAAAGACATGAATACAAACCAGAAACTATACTTACAAAGGTACACAAATAATCTAAATAACAAATACTAGATAAAATAACTTAAGTCAATATAAAAGGCATTAAAATATATTAAAATAAGAGGAAAAGAAGCCTTGTCAATATAAAAGACATTAAAATATATTAAAATAAGAGGAAAAGAAGCCACAAATGCCCTTGGAGACCGACATATGCCCAAGGCAAAATGAGGGACAGGACGAGGAGAAAGCATCGCGACGTCCCATCAGTTACCCTGACAGATGACCATTTGTGATATTTTCTTCTTGTCTGTCACTAAAAGACAAACATAGGAAGTAATCTTTAAGGTAAAGGCATGGAAAACTTAACCAAACCCTGAATATGCAATTTTAAGGCTCTAAGGCACACCAAATTTAACAATAACATCTAAAACATGCTCTTAAATCAAACAAAAACAATGAATAACATACAAAACATAATTTTAACTCAAGGAATTAAATATGCATCAATGAAGATAAATACTTATATGTTATTATCATGTATTAAATAGTCTTAAGTCATCATAGCAAAACATGGCATCTTAAGAATCATGCAAATTGAACAAATAAACACAAAATCATACATTAGAGTATCACAAAACAATAAACATATTTATATGATTATGACATGAACTAGAAAGAGAAAGCTTGAGACATAGAATATTACCCTCAAGATGTTCTAAACTTTGTAAAACTGGAAGTGCTGATCTCTGCTCCGATCCTTGATTTTCATGTTCAAGAACAAAAAGATTTATGTATTGTTTAATGTGAATGATTGTAGTGAACCTTGGTTTAAGAGCAGAGAATTACTTTCTCTTTTTCAAAAACTTGTTCTTCCTAAAACTCTGAGGATCTCCCTCCCTTTTGAAAAACCTAATTTTAGTTTTTATATCAGGAGAACAGTTGTAGATCAACTCTAATGCAGAATCCCAAGGTTAAAGAACCCAAAACCTCTTGAACATACACTTTAATCTCAAAATGCAAAGAAGACAAACACCCTCCCTATTGAACCCCCAAACAACACGTGAAAGGAAACGCAAATAATTGGGACAAGAAGAATTAAGAAAATGCCACAATCAAATGATTGATAAGTAATCCTAATTCTTGATGCAATAGAAAAGAAAGCAAGCAATCTCACAATCTCTCTAAAGAATTTCGGCTAAGCCAAGAGAAAACTCTCAAAAAGTTTATAATTTGATTCAATAATGAAGTTTACTACCTAGGTTAGCTTATTTATAAGGTGGCTAACCCTAATTCACTCTTTAAAACCCTAATTTAAATACTCATATGGCCTTACACGAATTTCCTTGGGCTTTTACAAGCCAATTAAGCCCAAATAAGTCGTAAACACACTTAAAACAAGACTAATTAATAAACCTTATAGGCCTAAAATGAAAGCCCAAAAGAAAGACTAAAAGAAATAACCAAACTAACTAAACTAAGCTGATGCGGAACCCCAAGGTTAAAGAACCCGAAACCCCTTGAACATACACTTTGATCTCAAAATGCAAAGAAGACAAACACCCTCCCTATTGAAACCCCAAACAACACGTGAATGGAAACGCAAATAATCGGAATAAGAAGAATAAGAAAATGCCACAATCAAATGATTAATAAGTAATCCTAATTCTAATGCAATAGAAAAGAAAGCAAGAAATCTCACAATCTCTCTAAAGAATTTTGGCTAAGCCAAGATAAAAACACTCAAAGTTTATAATTTGATTCCAATAATGAAGTTTACAACCTAAGGTAGCCTATTTATAAGGTGGCTAACCCTAATTCACTCTTTAAAACCCAAATTTAAATGCTCATATAGCCTTACACGAATTTTCTTGGGCTTTTACAAGCCAAATAAGTCTTAAACACACTTAAAACAAAACTAATTAATAAACCTTATAAGCCTAAAATAAAAGCCCAAAAGAAAGACTAAAATAAATAACCAAACTAACTAAAACTAAACCCAAAAGAAGCCCACATGCCTAGCCCATTAATAATACAACTTAAGTGAGTCATGTGACTTTTAAATGAAGCACATGACTTGTACAATTAAGCCCAAAGTTGTTAAAAGCCCTTGATAGCTTAAGTTTGCCCAATTCCTTCTCTTGCTTCCAAGAGGCTAAGGACTTTATACTTGCCTTCATGTTCTCCATAACACTTCTCAAAGGCATCTTCATTAAGTTCTTGAGTAACAAAGCCTTGAACATAAGATGACATGGCCATCTTTAGCTTCTTTGCACGTCATCTTGTAATTGGACCACTAGGCATCTTTAAAGGATCATTGGTTGATGGTGGTGGATCCGTATCATTCCCTCCCTCTTCAAAAAGTTTTGTCCTCAAATCTGCATCCATATCAAAAGGAGAAAGGTCAGACACATTAAAAGTAGCAGAAACACCATATTCACCTGGTAAATCTATCTTGTAAGCATTATCATTGATGCGCTCCAACACTTGAAATGGACCATCACCACGTACATCCAACTTGCTCTTCCTTTGGTTTGGAAATCGTTCCTTGCAAAAATACACCCAAACCCAATCTCCAGGAGAAAATACCAATTGTCTTTTACTTTTATTGGCTCTTTCAGCATACTTCTGATTCTTCTTCTCAATATTAGCTCTTGCTTGCTCATGCAAATATTTCACCAATTCTGCCTTCCTATTACCATCCAAACTAGAAATCTCATATAAAGGCAATGGACAAAGATCAAGCACAGTCAGTGGGTTAAAACCATAAACAAGCTCAAAAGGTGAAAAACCAGTAGAAGAATGAATACTTCTATTATAAGCAAATTCAATGAAAGGTAAACAATCCTCCCATGTTTTGAGATTCTTACCTACTATGGCACAAAGTAAAGTTCCCAAAGTTCTATTCACCACCTCTGTCTGACCATCTGTTTATGGGTGACAAGTAGCAGAAAATAATAATTTCGTACCCAACTTACCCCATAGAACACGCCAAAAATGCGAAAGGAACTTTGTATCCCTATCTGAAAAAATGGTACATGGAACACCATGCAAACGCACAACTTCTCTAAAGAATAGATCAGCAATATTAATAGCATCATCACATTTATGACAAGCAATAAAGTGACCCATCTTGCTAAATCTATCTACCACAGCAAAAATGCTATCTCTACCACGTTTAGTTCTAGGCAATCTAAGCACAAAATCCATAGAAACATCAATCCAAGGAGAACTAGGCACAGGTAAAGGCATATACAAACCATGAGGCATAGTTTTAGACTTAGCTTGCCTACATGCAATACATGAATTACATACTTTTTCCACATCCCTACGCATATGAGGCCAATAAAAATGCTCATTCAACATGTCATACGTCTTATGCACCCTAAAATGTCCCATCAATCCCCCACAATGAGACTCTAATACAAGCAAATCACGCATAGAACATTTAGTCAAACAAAGCTTGTTGCCTTTAAATAAAAACCCATCATGCCTATAAAATTTATCAAAAGGTTGATGCTCACATGCTGCATACACATTACCAAAATCAAGATCACCAACATATAGTTCCTTAACATGCTCAAAACCAAGAAACTTAGAACTAAGTGTTGAAATTAAAGAATATCTCCTTGATAATGCATCAACAACAATATTATCTTTTCCATGCTTGTATTGAATGACATAGGGAAACTGTTCAATAAATTCAACCCATTTAGTATGCCTTTTATTCAATTTACCTTGTCCATTCAAATGTTTGAGGGACTCATGATCGGTATGAATGACAAACTCCTTAGGAAGAAGATAATGTTGCCACACATCCAAAGCTCTTACTAAGGCATATAGCTCTTTGTCATAGGTTGAATAGTTTAGTTGGGCTCCATTAAGCTTCTCACTAAAGTAGGCAATTGGTTTCTTTTCTTGCATCAACACCACCCCAATACCTACACCAGAAGCATCACATTCTATTTCAAATGTCTTACCAAAATTAGGCAAAGATAAAATAGGAGCAGAACACAACTTCCCTTTCAAAGTATCAAATGCCTTTTGTTGTGCTTCTCCCCACTTGAATCCAACATCCTTCTCGATGATTTCTGTAAGTGGTGCAGCAATGGACAAAAAATCTTGCACAAAATGCCTATAAAAACTTGCTAATCCATGGAAGCTCCTTACATCAAAAGTAGTTTTAGGCATGGGCCATTCTTGAATTGCCTTCACTTTTTCTTCATCCACTTTAATTCCCTGTGCACTCACCACAAACCAAGAAACACAAGTCTATCTATGCAAAATGTGCATTTCTTAAGCTTAGCATACAACTTTTTAGTTCTCAAAGCTTGTAAAACTAACCTAACATGCTCAATATGTTCTTCATAAGATTTGTTGTAAATGAGTATATCATCAAAGTACACAACAACAAACTTTCCTAAACATGCACGTAATACATGGTTCATAAGCTTCAAAAAATTGCTAGGGGCATTAGATAGCCCAAATGGCATAACCAACCATTCATACAAACCATATTTAGTTTTGAAAGCTGTTTTCCACTCATCACCAGGTTTCATTCTAATTTGATGATATCCACTCATTAAATAAATTTTAGTAAAATACACAGCACCACATAATTCATCCAACATATCATCTAGCCTAGGAATGGGATGTCTATACTTTACAGTGATTTTGTTAACTGCATGACAATCAACACACATCCTCCAAGTTCCATCCTTTTTAGGCACCAAAAGAACTGGCACTGCACATGGACTCATGCTTTCTCTCACCAATCCCTTCTCCATGAGTTCTTCCACTTGCCTTTGCATCTCCTTAGTTTCCATAGGATTGCTTTTATAGGCTGGTCTATTGGGGATGGTAGATCCTGGCACAAAGTCAATCTGATGTTCTATCCCTCTCAAAGGTGGCAATCTATCCGGCATCTCTTCAGGAAATACATCAGAATACTCCTGCAACATAGAAACAAAACTAGGAGGCAAAGAATCAAGATTAAGGTCAATGTTAGAAAACAAAGTTTCCTTGTAGATGACAAGGATCAATGGTTGTCCTAAAGTTAAAGCACTCTTAACCTCTCTTGTTCTCACATAAAAATTTTGTTTTTGCCTTCCCCCTTGCTTGTTCACTCACCAATGGGCCATTTATTTGTTTTGTTTCTTTTCTGGCCTCTTTTCCCCTTTTCTTTTCTTTTTCTCTTTCTTTAACCCCTTGGGCTGAAACCTCTCTCCCCTTTACTCCTTTAGCCGAAGACTCTTTCTCTTTCTCAAACATTTTCTTTTGTTCTTCATAAATCTCTTGAGGAGATAATGGAGCTAAACCAACCTTTGTACCTTCATAAGAAAAAGAAAATCGGTTAGTGTACCCATTATGAATAGCTTGTCTATCAAACTGCCAAGGCCTCCCCAAAAGCAAATGGTCTGCCTGCATAGGTACAACATCACATAAAACCTCATCCTAGTACCATCCAATTGAAAATGGCACTCTAACTTGGCATGTCACCTTAACTTCTCCACTATCATTTAACCATTGCAGACTATAAGGTCTAGGATGCTTCTCATATGCCAAGTTTAACTTTTCAACCATACTTGCACTAGCTACATTCGTGCAACTCCCCCCATCAATAATGATTCTGCAAACTCTCCCATTAACTAAATACTTAGTGTGAAATATGTTCTCTCTTTGTTCTAGGCTATCTTCCTTAACATTCAAGTTTAAAGCTCTCCTAGAAACTAAAAAGGTCCCGCAGCGACTAACAATTCTCCTTCACTATCACAATCACTACAATCTTCTAAAGGAGGCATTTCATTATCACTATTTTCTGATTTAGAAGTAATTTCCCCATCATCCCTAGCTATTATTACCCTCCTATTAGGACATTCAAGTGCTACATGCCCCTTACCCAAACATTTAAAACATTTAATTTCTTTACTAGGGGTAGGAGTACTAGAGTTACCTTTAACAACCTTGTTTGGAAGTTGGGGTATCTTTTCTTCTTTGGGTGTTGAATCTGCCTTATAGGGTTTAGATACCCTAAAGTCCTCCTTCTTCTCCTTTTTGGTCCACGTAGGCACCAAAGAGTGATTTGAGTTGTTGTTGGTCTTATGGACTTTTGCTTTTCAATCTTTATTGCCATGTGCAACATTTCTTCCATGGAATCAGATTTGTATAATTCAAGGGCATCAGCAATATCATTGTTTAGCCCACTTAGGAACCGAGCCATGGTGACCTCCTCATCCTCCTCAATGTTTACTCTCACCATGCACATTTCCATTTCCTTATAGTACTCCTCCACTGATTTTGCTCCTTGCACAAGCCTATGCAATTTTTGATGTAATTCTCTAAAATAGTGTGAAGGAACAAACCTTTTTCTCATAGCTTCCTTCATGTCTTCCCAATTATTAATGGGACGCCTTCCCACCTTCCTTCTACTCAAATTGAGTTACTCCCACCAAAACACTGCATAATCAGTAAACTCCACAGCTGCAAGCTTCACCTTATTTTCCTCTGAATATTTGTTGCATTCAAAGATCATCTCCTCCTTTCGCTCCCACTCCAAATACTCTTCTGCACTATTTTGGCCTTTGAAATGAGGAATCTTGAGTTTGATGTTGCCCAAGTTTCCATCTATGGTTGCACTAGCCTCCTCTTCATCTTCATCATCATAATCATGCACTACTTGTTGTTCAATAGTTTGGTTTCTCCTTGTTGTCCTTCTAGGTACATTGGATGTACTTCCCTCATACCTCTCTTCTATTCCATCTATCCTAAGGTTCATCTTTTGAATCTCCCTAATAAACGCTTGATATAGCATCTTGTTATCGGGCATATTTACATCATCCTCTTGGGATATTCCTTTCCCACTAAATTCTTCAATCATGGTGGATTTTCTGTAAGAAAATGTTAGATAAAAAACCTCGCAAGCACTCACGTGTTTTAAAACTCAAGAATGTCACTCCTTTCGTGTTTCACACAATTAAGGCTTTTACCCTCTTATTTTCCTCTCACTCTCTTGCCTTTTTCCTCTCAAGCTTGCAACTTTAAAAATTGCACTTCAGAATTTAAATCACAAATCAAAAACTTGAGCACGTTTAAGGAAAGCAAGGAAATAATAACTAACAACAAAAAGATAGCTCAAAAACTAGAAAAGAAGACTCTAGACACAATGGAGGTGATACTCGGACAAGAGACAGTACCACTTGATGATAAGTAAATTAGAGTATTGGACAAGCAAAGATACTCTAACAATGTAAATGGAACAAAAAAAACCAGCTTAAAACAAAGAAATAAGCAACAAGAATCAAAGAAAATAACAATATGGATAAAAATGAATGAATTTGATTCACTATAAAGTAAACCAAATATAGAACCTAAATATGCTACCCAACGAAGAAGGAAAATCAACAAGATACCAACTAAAACTAAATAAAGTATTAAACATGCAAAACAAATCAATTTAGAGCCAATTTATTCACTATGCCGAACGATGTAACAAGCTTGATTAGTGTTTCAAGTTATGTGCAAAACGAAGGCAAAAAGATGGCAAAGTGATAACATAATGATGGCACAAATGGTGGAAAAAGTTTCCAAAAATGGTTACACAAATGATGGAAAAGTTGCCAAAAATGGTTGCACAAATGGTGGAAAGTTTCCAAAAATGGTTACACAAATGATGGAAAAAGTTGCCAAAAATGGTTGCACAAATGGATAGCAAATGATAAAATTGATTGGCACAAATGATAATAAATGGATAGCATAAATATTTGCCAAGTAGAAATCCTTGTCTAACTAGGATTATGATTGTAATTCCAAATCAAGTATGGATTGGATTTTTGAAAACCTAAATCCAAAGAAATAAGGATTGTATTTCCTACCCTTTAAACGATTCCCAAAGGTGTTTGGAAAAGGTCTATATGCTGCCCCTCCCAATCCTAAAGCAAAAAGGATTAGTTTTCCCACTTATGAAAGGATTAGGATTTCTTTAGGCTATATAAACAACTCCTTGCTCAATTTGGTCAATTTTTTTTCTTCTTCTATTTTTCTTCTCTTTCATGTTTTTCTCCCTTCTTTCTTTTTTTTGATGAATAGTACAGTGAACAGTGCGATGAACAGTATCGTGAACAGTACCACAATTTTTTCTTTTCTTTTTTTTCTAATTCAACACACTAATCTAAAGGCTACTACTACTAGAATTTGGTTTTTTTTATGCCAAAGATTCAAAATTCAAGTTTGGTTTCTAAGGCTTTTTAATGAATCAAAACACAAGGTAAGAGAAACGGCTAAATTTAACACACAAATCAAAACATATCACTACCTAATTCGGCATAAACATAAAGAAATCAAAGAAAAGAAAATACAAACCTAACCCTAAGATAAATAGGAATTTACCTTTCTTTTGGCTCTGATACCAAATGATGCGGAACCCCAAGGTTAAAGAAGCCGAAACCCCTTAAACATACACCAAAACGCAAAGAAGACAAACACCCTCCCTATTGAACCCCCAAACAACACGTGAATGGAAATGCAAATAATTGGGACTTTATAGCCCTTGATAGCATAAGTTTGCCCAATTCCTTCTCTTTCTTCCAAGAGGCTAAGGACTTTATAGGGCTTTTTACAAAAATATACAGAAAAAAATAAAAATAACAAAAAATACTATCTTTTCATAATTTTTCTTTAATATAATTTTTGAAATTTTTAATATCAAAAATACAAGTCACCCTTTCAAAAATACAACTTTTTCCCATCTATTCTCATTTTCCTAATTTTTCACTCTCCTCTCTCCAAACCTCTCTGATCATCGACGATTTCGTCTCCGTTGATCGCCGGATATCAAAAAATTTCTTTCACAATGTGATAAAGATTTATGGTTTTTCATCTAGTTGAATCAGGAAAGCAACGGATACCCTTCTTGATATACCAAAGGGGTTTAACTGTTGGCCAACTGTGAAGACTTTTAATCTTGCATTAAATTTGTTCGTTTCAGCAAAGCTCTTTGATGTTGTTCATGAGTTATATGTGAAGGCTCTTATGTTGGGTATGGAGATTGATTCTTATTGTCTTAATATTCTGATCAAAGGGTTGTGCGAAAATGGGGACTTTGATTTCGCATTCCCTGTGCTCGACGAATTTCCTAAACAGAGGTGTAGGCCTAATGTGAGAACATTCTCTACACTGATGCAATACTTATGTGCGAAAGGGGAAGTAGAGAAAGCTTTTGGATTGCTTGAGATAATAGAAAATAAGGGGATTGATGTGGATACCATCACTTTCAATATCTTAATTTCAGGGCTGAGCAAACAAGGAAGGGTTGAGTAAGGGATGGAGCTGTTGGAGAAAATGAAGCTCAAGGGTTGTGAACCAAATGAATGGTCTTATCAAGAGATTTTGTATGGTCTCATTGATGTGGGGAAGTTTGCAGAGGCAAAAGAATTTATGGGCAGGATGCTTTGTAAAAGAATCAATCTTAGTTTTGTATCCTATAAGAAGTTGATTAATGGGCTCTGCAAGCAGAATTCGACTGGGGATGTGGATTGGGTTTTAAAGCAGATGGTGAAGCAAGGTTTTATCCCGAAAATGGGGATGTGGAGGCAGATTATAAGAAGCATATTTTCAGGCACCAATGCTTCTAAGGACACATGCATCAGTGATATTGCCAAGCGGTAGTGTTAAGGAACTTTAAAATATCAAACAATGCTTACTAAAAGTGGATGGAACATGAAATGGCAACAAATTTTCAGCCAATCTAAGCGTTTTTGCACATGTAAGCAATGCAGTTTCTATAGCAGGAGGTTAGTTGCTGAGATAAATTTAAGTTGAGCTCATGCTAGATGCATAAACATGAGAACAAGGTAGTTTTATTACACCATCAAATATAACATGATGTTTTACAATAACAAAATCAATTCAACAACAATTAAAATATTCACATCTTTTATATATATATTTTTTAATTTAATTTAATTTTACCTAATTTAATCTTGTCTAAAGCCTGAAGAAGAGCCTTTCTCTTTCTCTTGTGAAAATACTGCATATAAACCAAGAAATTACAAAATCAAAGACATGAAAAATGAATATTAACCATAAATATACATTAGATTAATTAGTTGGACCTTAGCTAAAAGATGAAGTAAATGCTCAATTAAAATTGAATAAATAATAAGAATTGAGCAAACAGTAGCAACAACCCATGTTGGCGTTGTTTGAAGAGTTCTTTCTTCTCCTTCTTCTACCCTTTCTTTTGTTTCTCTCTCTTCTGTTAGTGAGAGAATTTGAACTGAAATGCTAATGTGGCCTTTGTAGAAGGTGAAGTCCAATATATATGTTTATTGTAATAGAATTTAAAGTGAGAACTCGAGTTCTTTTAGTTTCTTGGTGCTTTCTTTTGTTTCACAGAGGGAGATGATTCGTTGAGTCAGGTGTATCAAAGGTAAATGACAAGTGTTACTTTTATTCCATGCATATTTACATAAAAAATATTAATTTAAGAGTTGATATAGAAATATATGTTTGACCTCAATGACTCCTGATACGAAATAAATGACGTGTAGAGTAAGAGAAAAATAACTATATGACTAATAAAATTCTAAAAATGATTTGTCTGCTTTCAATTAGACCCCCAAATTTTGGTATATTTTCTGTTAGTTTTGGTTCATTTTTGACATTAATTCTCTCTTCAATTTGCAGATGAAGGTTGAGATATTACACTGAAATAACTAAATTATAAATGAAAAAATTACAGCCTCCATTAATCATTGCAAAACATTCCCAATTGGTTTGATCTTTTAATTTTACATTTGTTTTGTATTTAGCATGCAAATCGGTTGGTTTAAGCTTTAATTTAGAATCTAATATGTATATATACTTGCCTTCATCTTTACGTTATATTTTTCATTGGACCGTTTGAAAATGTTGACAAAAGTTATTATTTACTTTGGATCAAAGACAAAATGTAATTATGATGACAGTTATAAAAAGGAATGGTTTGAATTGATGCAATGTATTATATTATATTATATTATATTATATTATATTATATTATATTATATTATATTATATTATATTATATTATATTATATTATATTATATTATATTATATTATATTATATTATATTATATTATATTATATTATATTATATTATATTATATTATATTATATTATGTATTCATTTTTTTCTTTACATTTTAAATGTATTATAATGATATTATAAAATTAATACTATGTGATATAATATTTTTTTATATTTATTATAATTGTAAATTTTATATATTTATTGTATACTGTGTACTTATTGTTGTATACACTGTGTACTTGGTGTGTGTACACGTAGATGTATACACACATTGTGTACATCTATTACACACCATGTGTAATAGATGTATATACCATGTATATACATGATGTATACACATTTTGTACCAACTACATACATAGTGTGTACATGTTGTACACTTAGTGTGTACACATCATGTATGCACACCGTGTGTACTAGCTATATACACTGTATGTACAACATATAAACACCGTGTTTACATGTTGTAAACACTGTGTATATGCTGCAGACACAGTGTGTACATCTAGTACGCACACTATCTACATCTAGTATATACTAGTGTATGTATATATACACATTGTGTAATGTGTATACATCATATATACACATTGTGTACTAGGTGTACATCATTTATATACACATTGTGTATATCTAGTACACACTTTATATACGTCATTTATACACACATTGTGTACATCTATTACACACCGTGTGTAATAGATGTATATACCGTGTGTATACATGATGTATACACATTGTGTACCAGCTACATACATAGTGTGTACATCTAGTACACACTATGTACACATCGTGTGTACTAGCTGTATACACTGTATGTATAACATATATACACCGTGTACCAATTTTCATGTATGTATATGTTGTACACACAGTGTGTATATGCTGTACACACAGTTTACACATCACGTATTTATGTAGTGTGTACATCTAGTACAAAACACAATATAATTGGATGTGTACTTAGTATATATTGTGAGCTTACTTGATGTATATTAATTTTGATTTATTAATTCTCTTTTATTTAATTGCTTTATATATTTATATTGTCTACAACACTTAAATGTCATCTTTTACTATATAAGGAAAAAGAGAAAATATTTAGATGGTATTTGTATGAATTTCACGACAAGTGAATTTCTTTGACCAATATATACAGAAATTTTACAAAAAATTTCTGAAAAAAGGAATTGACACGAGCTTAATTCTAGATAAATCACTGGATACCATCTAAATACTAGGTGTACATAGTAAAGTCAAGGTACCATATAGATAGAAAGCTTCTCTACCTTGAAATTCAATTTGACAGTACTTAAATAGAGATGGATATCGCTTCTGGTCTTGGTGGAAAGATGGATAAAAGCGATGTTCTCTTCGCCGTCGAACAATATTTTCTCTCTCTAAATTCACGCTTAAAGTTCCTCATCATTTTGTTGTTATTTTAGCAAATATTATAACTTTTTAAAGTAATAATTAATTATTATATTTTAACACCAACCATGTGCTACTCATAACCAAATAAATACGTAAAATTGATGTAAGATGCACATTTAATTCAATTTATAAATAGCTGGTCCACATGATATATAAATAATAAGTTGATGTGGGCTTGTTAGCACAGTAATTTTCTCTGAGTAATTTTAAATTTCCAGATAATTGGAATTCAATCTTTTTTTTTCTTTATTATATCTTTAAGAAGTACACGTGCTCGAAGGAATGCCACACACCAAATGATATCTTTAATCCATAATTCAATATAAAAAATTTGACAAGGTGAGGTTGACACAAAATCCAGGAAACATAATTAATTTGCTAAATAAATAAAATTTAATATTAAGTTAGAAACAGGACCCTTCCTTAATGGAACCCATCACATCCATTTCTAACGTAACTATCAACTTTATCTACCATTGCATGGTTAGCATGTACACACTATGTGTGAATGATACACATAATGTGTACATGCTGTACATAGTATGTACATCTAATACACATAGTGTGTACATGCTGTACACAGTATGTATATCATGTACACACCGTGTGTATGTGCTATACACAGCATGTACATCTAGTACACACGTGTGTACATGCTGTACACAGTGTGTATAGTACACATAATATGTACATGCTATACATAGTGTGTATATCATGTACACACTGTGTCTATGTGCTATACACAGCATATACAACTAGTACACATCGTGTGTACATGTTGTACACAGTGTGTACATGTTGTACACAATGTCTATATCTAGTACGCACCATATGTAAATGCTGTACACAGTGTGTATATCATGTACACACCATGTGTATGTGCTATACACAACGTGTACATCTAGTATACCGTGTGTACATGCTGTACACAGTGTGTACATCTAGTACACATAATATGTACATGCTATACACAGTGTGTATATCATGTACACACCATGTGTATGTATTATACAGAACGTGTACATCTAGTACACACCGTGTGTACATACTGTACATAGTGTGTACATCTAATACACAGTGTGTACATTTAGTACACATAATATATACATGCTATATACAGTGTGCATATAATTTTTAACTTTAGAAAAGCATTATGATGCAAGCCTATGGGTAGAGGTGGCAATAAGGTTTACTAAACTGAAACCTAAACATTAAAATTAATTAATTGATAGCTGCTTAATGGGTCCTAACTCCTAAAACGTCAGCAAGTTTTCAAATAAAAATGACAAAAATTGTACACAATAGAAGAAATGCACAGAAAAATGCCTAGTGGTAATCTATGTAACAAATCACAAGTAATCAGGCTTGCTATGACATGCTTCAACAAATGTGTTGACAAGAGGTAAGATAACTTTTCTTTTATTGACTTAAAAGTTGATGATCTTCTAGTATTTGCAGTTTGAAAAACAGTTTTTTTTTAGTAAGAAGGTATTATATATATACACGTGGGTGTTCTTGTACACTCTTTGAGTTAGATTTTGTACTGAATTTTCTTAGGTACAAGGAATCTGAGCTAAATATGGGTGAAAATAGCTGCATTGATCGCTGTGTCCCAAAATATTTTCTGGTAGGCTACTTACCTCGTCTCACTAATGGTTTTAGTGAAGCAACTAGAATTGATACAACACACAGGCCGAGATTGGCTCAGTCTGAAAAATTAAAGCTCAAAAGATTTAACATAATCATGTGTTATTTGCCATACTCAACTTCATAGTAATTAGTAATGCAATTCAACTATTAATAGATCTGAATCTCAACTCCAAATAAACTTAATGAGCTTTAGTATGTAAATGTAAGCATAACAACTCATTACCTCAAAATATTGCAGCAACTTAAGTCAAATATCAATTTGCTTATTGATTAGTTCTACATGAAAAGAAGTTAATGCTGACTCCTATTTAGTTTTCTTCTTCTTTCTCGCGTTATCTATTTTTTATTATTATTATTGTTCTTTTGAAATGATTAAAAGCAATTTTGGCATTAGCTTTATCCAGAAATTTGGTTTTCTGATATTGTTTGCGGCTCCAACCATCATATTTGGTTTTCTCATTGATGCATTGATATTCATGTATAAACTGATCAACATCTATTTTTTATAAATAAACAAAAATAATTGGAACATGGTTGCACTTTTATTGCCAATGTCGATGTTTCCCTTGTTTTGTGGACATCTTTTTGCATCAGGTGTTTATAGTTTTTCTTGGTGCTTGAAGCCATTCTATTGGCTAGTATGATTGATTAGTTGCTTGTTTGTCATATTTGAATTATTTTGAACATTGAATAATTTTAGGAGATGCTGAATTATTTTGAACATTGATTGTATGTTTAAAGGAGATGCAGTCTGCTTGATTCAACTTCAATATGTGATAAATTTCGTAATCTACTTTGATTTTTTATCATGAATTTGATTGATATTTGACTTATAATTCATTTTTGGATAACACAAACATCCTGGTTATTATTTTTTTTTGGGAAGAGGGCATCAGAATCCATCCTTAGCTCTTGGCTGAAGTTGCTTGCTCGACATCCTTAAGCAGAGGATTCATGGTTCGAATCTAACTGATATGATTAAAAACAACAAAAACAGAATTGTTATAACTTTTTAGCATTTGCTTTTTCTCCTTCATGATGTAACTTTATTTTTATTGAATGAAAGCTTATGACTAGGTTATTCATAAGCATTTTACTCTTTTTTGCTGAAAATTTTCATTTGGAGTTCTAATATCTATCTTAATTCACAAGCTAAATTAAATATTTGCTTGGTTGTACATTTGAGCTTTTATTCATCCAACCAAGTATTGAGCCAATGATAAACGTGATAAGAATACTGAGTGGCATGAACCACCTACATAATTCAACCCAAAAACTTCTGTTCATCAGCTCCCCAGAAATTGGAAATGAACAGTTCCAACATATTTTTACAAACAACAAACTCACAACATGCCAATGCTTTTAAGTGTTATATATTCTACAAGGTTGCTTCCAACAACTGTTGGATTGAATACAAAAAATACAACCTCAAAAGGATTTTGGTGTTCATAAACATACAATCAATGATTTTTTTTAGATAAGCTGATAATTTTTATTTAAGAGATAACAACTAGAAGCCAAAAGAGCTTCCAGGATACAAAGCAAACTAACAAGGACCAAAGATAAAAATGGAAACCCAAACAAAAACCCATAAAACAGCAACAACCAAAAAATAAAACTGATTATAATCCAAGAAAAAAGAAATCAGCAATTGGCCACAAAACAAAACCCGAAAAGAAGCAAACGCATGACACAAAATCCTTGATAACTCCCAAAATTGGAAGAGGAAGCAACGAAAACAAAACTGGCTGAATCAAAGGCAACTAGAGAAAAACAATCAAACTCCTCAAAATTATAGTGGAACACCAGAATTAGAAGAAAAGAACGAAATCAAAAGATACCGCAACCACTCTGCCCTGCTAACCTTGAAGACTCAAAAACCAGTCCCACAACAAAAAATCAAGCCATTCACATAAACTGGAAAAAGAAAATGAAGAGCACAAAATGCTATGGTCTGTGAAGTCGGCGAAGTATAATCAGAAATTGAAATTTGGGGAAGAATTGAAGGAATTTTTGGGTGTACGCAGTCTTCGTGGTTAAGCAACCTGATTCTGAAATCACCTTCAACCCCTGTAGAATGAGGGAAAAGCAATTTTTATTTAGGGTAAAAAATGTTGCATTTATGAAAATAAAAATTTTAAAAATGAGATTTATGAAAAGTAAGGGAAGTTGTATTTTTTGAAAAAAGGGTAAAAAAGTTGGCAACTGGGGTAATTTCCTCGACTTTATACTTGCCTTCAAGTTCTCCATAACACTTCTCAAAGGCATCTTCATTAAGTTCTTGAGTAACAAAGCCTTGAACATAAGATGACATGGCCATCTTTAACTTCTTTGCACGTCCTCTTGTAATTGTACCACTAGGCATCTTTAAAGGATCATTGGTTGATGGTGGTGGATCCGTATCATTAATGATGCGGAACCCCAAGGTTAAAGAACCCAAAACCACTTAAACATACGCTTTGATTTCAAAAGACAAAAAAGACAAACACCCTCCCTATTGAACCCCCAAACAACACGTGAATGGAAACGCAAATAATCGGGATAAGAAGAATAAGAAAATGCCACAATCAAAATGATTGATAAGTAATCCTAATTCTTGATGCAATAGAAAAGAAAGCAAGCAATCTCACAATCTCTCTAAAGAATTTCGGCTAAGGCAAGAGAAAACTCTCAAAAGTTTATAATTTGATTCAATAATTATGTTTACAACCTAGGTTAGCCTATTTATAAGGTGGCTAACCGTAATTCACTCTTTAAAACCCTAATTTAAATACTCATATAGCTAGGGATGCTTGTCTTCTTTGTGTTTTGAGATTAATGTGTATGTTCAAGGAGTTTCGGGTTCTTTAACCTTGGGGTTCCGCATCATTGACTGTATACTTATTTGTTGGAGCATGCCCCAATGACATTTGGATATTATATTTATGTTCTTGAACTCCATTTATACCCATTTGAAAGTTTATAAGGTTGCCCCTCTTCAATGGCATTAGATAGCCCTCTTGGATTCGTATCATTCCCTCCCTCTTTAGAAAAGATTTGTCCTCAAATATTCATCTTGCAATAGTTGGGGATTGGCATTTGAGGAATATATTCATCTTCATAAATGATCTTCAGCACTGGTAGAAATAGTATGAATGCTTCTTCATTAAAGAACTCATCATGATCCTACGAGTTATAAATAAAAGAACTATGCAAAACTTGGTTAGTATTTAATACAGTGATATGATTTTGACCTTCGTCACTTCCCATGTGCACCTCATCCTCCTTATGCAGTAGAGGAAAAATTGTAACATGCAGATCTTCCATCTCCACTAAACAAACTTCTTCACTTGCATTCAAACAATCGACAGTTTCTTCACTTTCAATTATTTCTCCATTATACACAACATCATTATTCTCTTTCACCTCTAAAATAACCTCATTCACCTTTTTAACCAAGTTCTCAACATATTTAACTTCACCTAAAACCTCTTTTTCCTCGTCAAGCTCATCAACAACATCCTCTTCATGGTCTTGCGTAATCTCACTATCAAAGCCTATATCTATATCACCCCTTTCAGGTTCACAAAGTATTTCTTCTATGATAACTTTCTCCTTCTTTCTCTTCGCTTTGCTCTCCTCTATTAAAATGTGTGGTTTGAAATATTGTCTAACCAACCATTCTATATTATTAAGGTCTTGCCTTAACAACTTTATATCTTCTTTAAACGCATTCATTTCATCTTGATGTAAATGTCGCTTGGACTTGTAATAAGACATCCTCACATTCACTTGTGTTTCACTCAAAATTTTATTTCTACCCACTTAATGTCCTTTGACTCTCTTGCCTTTTTCCTCTCAAGCTTGCAACTTCAAAATTGCACTTCAGAATTTAAATCACAAATCAAAAACTTGAGCACATTTAAGAAACCAAGGAAATAATAACTAACAATAAAAAGATAGCTCAATAGAGGTGATACACGGACAAGAGTGGTGTACCACTTGATGATAAGTAAATTAGAGTATTGAACAAGCAAAAATACTCTAACAATATAAATGGAACAAAAACTAGCTAACTAAATATGCTCCCCAACAAAGAAAGGAAATCAACAAGATACCAATTAAAACTAAATAAAGTATAAAACATGCAAAAAAATCAAATTTAGAGCCAATTTATTCAGTATGCCGAATGATGTAATAAGCTTGATTAGTGTGTCAAGTTGTGTGCAAAACGATGGCAAAGTGATAGCAAAATGATAGCACAAATGGTGGAAAATGTTTTCAAAAATGGTTACACAAATGATGGAAAGTTGCCAAAAATAGTTGTGCAAAAGGTGGAAAGTTTCCAAAAATGGTTACACAAATGATGGAAAAGTTGCAAAAAATAGTTGTACAAATGGATAGCAAATGATAAAAATGATTGGCACAAATGGATAATAAATGGATAGCATAAATGCCAAGTAGAAATCCTTGTCTAGGATTAGGATTGTAATTCCAATTTAGATATGGACTAGGATTTTTGAAAGCCTAAGCCCAAAGCAATAAGGATTAATTTTCCTACCTTTTAAAGGATTCCCAAATGTGTTTGGAAAAGGTATAAATATTGCCCCTCCCAATCCTAAAGCAAAAAGGATTAGTTTTTTCTCGCTTATGAAAGGATTAAGATTTTCTTTAGAATATATAAACTATCCTTGCTCAATTGCTCCTTAATTTTTTCTTCTATTTTTTTTCTTCTCTTTCACGTTTTTCTCTCTTCTTTCTTTTTCTTTTTTTATGAACAGTACGTGAACAGTAACGATGATCAGTATGTGAACTGTAACAAGATTTTTTTTTAAGAATCAAAATAAAAGGTAATGAAAGAACAAGGCTAAATTTAACACACAAAGAAAAAAAAATAAGAATGTTACTAATACTAATTTCGGCATGCACCCCAAGGTTAAAGAACCCGAAACCCCTTGAACATACACTTTGATCTCAAAACTCAAAGAAGACAAACACCCTCCCTATTGAACCCCCAAACAACACATAAATGGCAACGCAAATAATCGGGATAAGAAGAATAAAAAAATGCCACAATCAATCGATAAGTAATCCTAATTCCTGATGCAATAGAAAAGAAAGCAAGCAATCTCACAATTTCTCTAAAGAATTTCGGCTATGCCAAGAGAAAAACTTTCAAAGTTTATAATTTGATTCCATTATCTTTTATTCTCTTTACAAGTTATAATAACCTATTTATAGCCTCCAAACCCTAAGGGAATGGGTATACATAAGTCCAATATGTTTAAAACACTAAATTCTACCTAAAATAAGCTAAAACAACTACTTAAAACCCTACTAAGGTAAAGTGACGAATTGGGCTTATTTTAGAAAGGCCCAAGTATCTTACTTAAGAAAAGAAGCCTTAATTAAGCTACTTAAATCACATGACTTTTAATGAAGTCACATGTCTCACTTAAATAAAAGCCCAATTTTATTAAATAGGCCTAAACTAATTAACTATGAATACAAAGCCCTACTACATAAATATCACATGCTATGCATATGTCTTCCACTTGCAAATGCCCCGCACATGATTTGCACATGTCGTACATGACTTGCACATGTTCTTCCAAGGCTCTGTCTTCATTTAGGCTATTTTAAACCCACAAGGCTTCCTTTATCTTCACTTTAGGCTTTTCTTTATAGGGCACTAACCCAAAAGCTTGACTATATACTTTAAGCCCATAATTGTTAGTAAAGCATCGAATCTGCCTCCTATAAATTGGATCATGCCCTAATGACATTTGGATCTTATATTTATGTGTTTAAACTCCATTTAGACCCATTTGAAAGTCATAAGGTTGCCCCTCTTCAATGGCATAAGATAGCCCTCTTGGATCCATATCACCAATACGCAAACAAACTATAATGAGCAAAGACACAAAGAGTACAAAATCCTATGAAGTAAAAATAAAAAATAAACAATAACCTTAACAAAAGTTTGGCACAAAACTTTGTAATATACCTAGCATACAACTTCTAGTCTAGTACTAAAACATCAAAGGTATCAAGTCAATAACTGCACATGATAGCGTTACACAAAAGTATCACATTGCACTTGACATAACATATTTGCTCTAAATAAAAATCATGCATTTTAAAGAGAAAAGTTGGGTGAATTAGCAATTTCTACTTCTTTTAAGCAATTTAACGAACACATGGCATGCATGAACAAGACTTACACTACAATGAACTAATTTGAATGAAGCATAAACTAATTGGTTACAAAAATAGTCAAAATAGCAAAGTATAAAGCATGCCTCTAAGTAAAAAATTAAAAAAGGACAAATTGTAATCTAAACCTAACTTTGCACATGTAGTGGACATTTAAACACTCAAAACACATATCATGTATATAAAAATTCAAAGTGCATATCAAGATAGGGATTTTTAATTCAAACATACTAAAAAAACCATAAATGTAATCAGAGAGATGAAGTTTAAAGAAAAACATATTGGATAATTGTTTGATGCTTCCACAAGGAGAAAAATGCTTAAGGAAACTAGGAAATGTGAGAGAATGCCAAATTCCTCAAGGATTTTTGAAGCACAATGAAAGAGAATGCGAAGAGACATGTTTATTGGGTTTATTTATAAGTGGACACAATAAAGTGCCCCAAGTGCATGGTTGAGACCAAAAGGTCTCGGCCGAGTTAGGCACAAAATTGAAATGCACAATTTTGAAAAATAAAAGGACATGGTTGAGGGCAACTGGTCTTAGCTGAGTCCATCACTCTATTTCTGAAAATTCTGATAGCCCACGATTAAGACCAAAAGGTCTCGACTGAGTGACCCCTTCTATACCAAAATATTTTTTAAAGCACACAGCTGAGACCAATGGTCTCGGCCGAGTGACCTAAATTGTACACTTCACTCTCAATTGCATGTAGCTGAGACCATTTGGTCTCAGCCGAGTAACCCTTACTGGACTGAAAAATTTATGTGGCAAACTATTGAGACCAACGGTCTCAGTTGAATGATAGCTTTGATCTTTGAACTAAAGTGTTACATGCAACACATATACTAATGGGGACACGGTTGAGACCGATGGTCTCAATCGAGTCCAACAAAACTTTTGCACTACTTTTGAAATTTTCACACCCTTATACATGTGTAATGTAAAGAAAATATTTAGAAAAACATGCACAACATTCAACACCACTTATTACTATAAGCAAAGACATGAAACAACCAATTAAACAAAAATTAAAGCAAGAATTAAAATAAATTAGTACTAAGGTTAAGTTTAGAGAAAGTTCTAGGTTTAACAAGTTGCCAACTTGACTTTTGTATTCTCAAAGTACATCCTTGAGGTTGGATTTCTTCACCCCAACACCAAACCTATAATTGTCTTGCAAACTCAAGTATAGCATTAAAGGATCACGACTTCCCTTAGCTTTCATCTTATACTTTGTGGTGAATTCCCTTCATACCACTCAGTTATTGGAATCTTGACCTTTGCAACTACATCTTTTATTCGTTCAACTCCATAAGTCACTTCCCTTTGGTGTCATCCATAAGCACTATTTCAGCCTTAATCTTTATCCCTCTATAACAATCTTGAATATAGCAAACTGACTCTATAAATTCACATGATGGATGCTCTATCATCTTGGTCACCTTGAAGACCATCTTTTCGTCATTGAACCATAAAGTGACCGTTTTCCCATACTAGATATTAATGCTCTTGCTGTGTTGAGAAAATGTCATCCAACCATTAGTGGAATGGTTTTGATCTTCATCCATTTCCAGCACCATAAAGTCCACTGGAAATATAAACTTTCTAATCCTTACTAGCAAATCTTCTGTGATCCCCTTGGGTCTTTTGATGGATTTATCTTCCTGTTGTAGCAGCATATTTGTCTCCTTAAGATATCGCAAGTTTAGCTTTCTACAAAGAGAATAAGGCATTTAGCATTGGTGGAAATAATATGAAAGCTTCTTCATTAAGGAACTCATCATGATCCTGCAAGTTATAAACAAAAGGACTATGAAAAACATGGTTAGTATTTAATATAGTGATATGATTTTTACTTCCTTCACTTCCCATGTGCACCTCATCCTTCTTATGTAATAGAGAAGAAATTGTAACATGCAGATCTTCCATATCCACTAAACTAGCTTCTTCATTCTCACTCAAACAATCAACGACATCTTCACATTCAAATATATTTCCATTATACAAAACATAATTATCTTCTTCTACCACTAAAACAACCTCATTTACCTTTTTAACCACGTTCTCTACATCTTTAATGATATGGATCCAAGAGGGCTATCTTATGCTATTGCAAATTCTTCATGCAATAGCAAGAATCAATAATAAATTAACTCTCACAAATTCGGCCAAGCAAAAGAAAATTCTCATTAATCAAAATTCGAGTGTCTTACAAATGAAGAATTTAGCCCTTTATATAGGCTAGGCAGCCACCCTTCCCTAGATGAATTTAAATCAAACACTAACTCTAAGAGATAAATAATAAAATAAATAACAAAGATAATTTCAAACCTTTATCTACATGTATTTGGCCATAATATGGACTAAGTACATGAAGAAATAAAGATAAATACAATTTGAGAATAATCCTAACAGCTACTGATAAATATGCTTATTATATTAAGAAAATGAATGAATGAATGTAGACTTAATGTTGCCTAAAAGTGAATTTCGGCCAGCCCTTTAAAGATATGGTCAAGCTGTTATTTCTCCCTCAAACTCTACTTAATAATATCCCAAAATAATAAATATTTATCAAGGAAAATCCATTCCGAAAATTTTAGACCCTAATTTCACCAATGTAGGCCTAAACCTAAATCTGACCCAAACCCATTAAAATTAAATTCTCCCATGTAATATTCGGCCCCCTTAGGTATCCTAAGCCTCAAATAGTTATTTTGGCCCAACTCTTTAGAAGAAGAGATAAGCCCAACTTTAGCCTACCTACTTAAACTACCCAAAACAGTAAAATAAGCCCAAATTAAAACAAACCTATTCTAATAAAGCCCAATTCATTTTCCTAGGTTCTAGGCTGGCCAAATATTAATCAAATGTTACATAAAGAATAGAAACTAAATAAAGTAGCTTGAAGGCCCATTACACCATTCGACCTAAACTTGTCTTCAGAGTCACATTTAGCTTCTTTCTCTTCTTGAACTTGCATCTTCTCCACGTGAGGTCTCATTAATGCTTGTAGGACTTCTTTAAGCTTCTTTCACCTTGCTCTTATTATTGGTCCTTGAGAAAGTGATAGTTCATCTCTCTTGTTGCCGACGTGCTTTGTCGTGCTTATATCATCCCCTTCCTCTTTGAAAAAGATTCATCCTCGAATCTTCGTCTTGTTCAAGTTAGAAACTAAAACTTGAGGAATAAATTCATCTTCATAAATGATCTTTGGAACAGGTGGAAATAATATGAATGCTTCTTCAGCAAAAAAACTCATCATGTTGCTGTAATTTGACAAAGAATCTAGGAAAAACATGGTTATTCATTGTTACATCTTCGCACATGTGATTATTATTTCCTTCTTTTCTCGTGTGCAATTCCACCACCTTAAGCAATAGAGGAGCAACTGTAACTTGTTGATCTTCCATCTCAACTAAACAAACTTCTTCATTCTCATTCAAACAATCAACAACATCTTTTCTTTCAAATATTTCTTCATCACTCACAACATCTCTATCAAAGAAAACTATATCTATAGTGTCCCCTTCAGCTTCACAAATTTTTTCTTCTAGGATAACTTCCTCTTCCTTTCTCTTTTCTTTGCTCTTTTCCAATCTGCATAGTTGTTTGGACCATTGTTTAAATTGCGATTCTATATCACTAAGGTCTTGCTTTATCCCATTCATTCTTGTTTATCTCTCAGCTTATAAATTGATATCTCTCAATTGCACTTCAGAAACAAACTAAAAAAGATATGCACATTTAAGTAATTCGATTAAGGAAACTAAAAATTGCCCTAATGGAAAATTCAAATTGATACAAAGATGTGTTATAACACTAAGATAAAAGTTAAATAGACCAAACAATGTCCAAACTAACCCAAGATAAGGAAACTAGAAATAATGTCTAAGTTAAGACAAAGAATAGCCAATTATTTCTTAATAAAAAAAGGAAACCAAATGTCTAAACTAGGACAAAAAGTAAGAAATAATGACACACTTGTCTAGGTTAAGACAAAAATGATAAATAAAGACACACTTGCCTTAAATCAAGGATAACAATATGTCTAAATTAAGACAAGATAAGATAAGGATAAACTCTACCCAAAGAATTATAATCCTATTTGTTTACACCAATTAGAGGTAATTCCAAATTGAAACATCTCTTTGCAATTTTTTTTTTAATTTGGAAAAATAATACCATGAACAGTAATTCGGATGAACAGTAATTTGGATGAAAAGTGCTATAAACAGTGCCAACGATTTTTTTCATTATAATTAAAACATCAAATAACACAAAATTAGATGTAGGAATAAAAAAAAGAACACAAAAGAACAAATTTGGAAACAAAAAAGAACACAAAATTGATAAGAACAAGATAATTCCAAAATTTTAATTTTAATGAAAACTAAACAATAGAATAACAAATTAACATAAGATAAATAAGAATTTATCCCAATCCATGCTCTGATACCAAATGATGCGAAACCCAAGGATTCAATTATAACCCGAACCCCTTCCCCTCATTTAAAGTATGTATTTTTGGAGGATGGAACAAAACCAGTGATACTATCTTTTATTTTGATAGGTATTGAAGAAGAGCTTTTGATAGAGGTTTAAGGAAGCACAAATGAGCCATCGGATGGGAGACATTAGATCTCAAAGGGATCAACCCAAGCTACTGCACTCATATTCTAATGAAAGAGGATTGTAAACCAGTTGTGTAGCCTCAAAGGAGATTGAATCCTGCAATGTAAGAGCTAGTCAAGAAAGAAGTTCTAAAATTTTTTGATGCAGGTATAATATTTTCCATCTCTGATAGTAGTTGGGTAAGTTTGGTTCAGTGTGTTCCTTAGAAAGAGGGTATGATAGTGATAGAAAATGATCATAAAAAACTCATTCTAACTCGTACAGTTATGGGTTGGAGTATTTATCAACTATAGGAGACTAAATAGTGCACCAAGGAAAGATCACTTCCCCTTACCATTCATTGATCAAATGTTAGAGTGGTTAGTAGGGAATATGTTTTATTGCTTTCTAGATGGATATTCAAGATACTTGCAAATCCCCATAGCCCCCGAGGATCAAGAGAAAGCAACCTTCACCTGCCCTTATGGCATTTTTGCTTAAAAGAGATGCCCTTCAGATTATGCAGCGCACCAGCTATGTTTCAGCGGTGTATGATGGCAATATTTTCGGATTTCATAAAGATATTTATGGAGGTGCTTATGGATGTCTTCACCATTTATGGAAGGGATTTTAAGAGTTGTTTAAAGCATATTGATTTAGTACTAGGTAGGTGTATGAAGACTAACTTAGTATTGAATTAGGAGAAATGTCATTTTATGGTGAGAGAATGTATTGTTTTAGGGCATAAAATTTCAGAGAAAGGGATAGAAGTGGATAAAACCAAGGTAGAAGTGATTATGAAACTTCCACTCCCAACTAGTGTCAAGGGAGTTAAGAGCTTTTTAGGGCATACAGGTTTTTATTGTAGATTTATTAAAGATTTCTTAAAAATTGCTAAACCTTTATCAAATTTATTAATGAAAGATGCTCTATTTGATTTTACTGATAAGTGTTTACAGGCATTCAACACATAGAAATGGTGATTGTCTCTCTGGATTGGAACCTTCTATTTAAATTAATGTGTGATGCAAGTGATTTTGTAGTAGGAGCTATGCTAAGACAGAGGAAAGAAAGAATATTTTATACAATCAACTACGCAAGCCACACCTTGCAAGAGCTTAAGTCAACTATGTAGCAATTGAAAAGGAGTTTATTGCCATAGTTTTTGCATTTGAAAAATTTAAGCCTTATCTCCTTGGTGCTAAAATTGTTGTATAGTCTAATCATAAACATTGAGACATATTTTTTCCAAGGAGGAGTCCAAGCTAAGGTTGATTAGATGTGTGCTCCTCTTGCAAGAATTTGACTTGGAAATCAAGGACAAAAAGAGGGTGAAAAATTTTGTCGCGGATTACTTATCAAGGCTTGACCATGAGCATATCAAAAAGGGGGAAATCCTAGACTTATTTCCTGATGAATGCATATATGCGTTGTTTGTTTGTGAAGTTGTCATCCTATGGTTTACTGATTTAGCCAATTATCTTACAAGTAGTTTTATGTAAGGGACTATACATGGCAACAAAGGATGAAGCTGAGAGCTGAGGTAAGACATTATGTGTGGGATGATCCTTATCTCTTCAAATTGTGCGTTGATCAAGTTCTAAGAAGATGCATTCCTAGAGAAGAGCAAAAGGAAATCATCAAGGCATGTTATAGTGGAAAAGTCGGTAGACATCATGGATCGAATAAGACAGTATCTAAAATTCTCCAATCTAGATTTTATTAGCCTACTATGTTTAATGACATTAAAATCATTATCCAATCTTGTGATAGATGTCAAAGGGTAGGCAATATATCTAGGAGGGATGAAATAACATTGACAAATATGCTTGAGGTTGAGTTGTTTGATGTATGGGGTATAGATTTTATGGAACCTTTTTCGGTGTCTTACGGGTTTGAACACATATTAGTGACTGTAGATACATTAATAAATGGGTAGAAGCTATTACCACTTGGACTTGTGATGCTATAATTCTTGAGGAAATATATATTCACCTGATATAGAGCTATTATCAATGATGGTGGCAATCACTTTGTTAACAATTAATTCAAAACATTATTGAAAATATTTGATGTTAGGCACAAGGTTGCCACTCCATGCCATGCATAAGCCAATGGCCAAGTAGAGGTGTCAAACCAAAAACTCAAAGCCATTTTAGAGAAAATGGTGAATTTAGCTAGAAAGGATTGGTCCCTTAAACTGGATAAGGCATTGTAGGCCTATAGGACTACCTTTAAAACACCTATATGGATATCTCTTTTTAAGCTAGTATTTGGCAAATCTTGTCACCTACCAATCGAACTAGAACACAAATCTCATTGGGCCACTAAATTTTTGAACTTTGATCTTTATAGTGCAGGGCTTTGCAATTGAATGAGCTAGAGGAGTTGAGATTTTGGGCATATGATCATGTTGAGAAATACAAGGAGCCCAAGGAATTTGTCTCGAGAATGAAAGTTTTGGTGTATGATAGTCGTCTTAGGCTACTTCCCAAAAAACTAAAGTCAAGATGGAAAGTATCCTATGAAGTGGTGGATGTCACTCAATATGGAGTTATCATTGTTAGGCATCCAATTGATGGCAAGGAATTCAAGGTCAACGGTCACTGCCTCAAGCTATACTTCAAATCTAGGTTTGAAGTTATGTCAATGGTCATGATGCTAGAGGATGTGTCGTAAGCTCATTCAAAGTCGAGCTGGTGACTTGTTAAACCTAGAACTTCTTCTAACCCTATTTCTAAACTTTTTTTTCTTTAGTTGTGTTTTAATTTTAATTAAACTTGTTGTTTTAAGGTTGTGTTTTTACATTAATAAGTGGTGATTGCAAATATGTGAATGCTTGCTCAATTTTGTAATGTTAGTGTGCCTGTAGGAGGATGTTGGATTTTTGAAAAATGTGTAAAATTTTGTTGGACACAGCTGCGACCAATTGGTCTCTACTATGTGCTTTATGCATGAGTAGTTACAAAATAGGTCATAAGTTGAGACCATTGGTCTTTGCCATGTGTAAGTCTTTAGTCCAAATATAGAGGGTATCACATGGCTAAGACCATTTGGTCTTTGTCATGTGCACATTGAGATTTTAGTCCAGTAGGGGTCACACGGTTGAGACCATTGGTCTTTGTTGTGTGCAATTAAATATGTGTGTACAGAAGGTGTCATACAGCCGAGACCATTGGTCTTTGCTATGTGTATGTTGAATGTGTTGGTACAGAATGGATCACACAGTTAAGACCATTTGGTCTTTGCCATATGTTATCTGGATTTTTAGAAAATATAAAAGATCACACGGCTGAGACCATTTTGTCTCAGCCGTGTCTTTTATAAATTAAAACTATGCATTTTAGGCTTTTATATGTGACACAACTTATACCATTTTGTCTCCATCGTGTCCCTAGGGTTCTCTGTCGTGTCCATCTATAAATACACCCCAATAGTCACAGCCTTTCATCTTTCTTTCAAATTTTCTTCTCCCTTATTAGCGATTTTGGCATTATCACCCCATTTCCCTCATTCATAGTGCTTTGTTCTTTTTAAACAAGCTTCAATCAATAAGTAAGTAATCCAAACTCTATTATTTTTTGTTTCAATCTCTATTTCAAATTCGATTCTTAATTTTTTATGTGATAAATGAGTTATTCTTGTTAGATTTGTGCTTATATTTGTGTGGATTTTGCTTTAAGTAGTTAAAATGATATTATGCATGTTTTAGGTTAGAGAAAAATTGGATTTTTAGTGTTTTTGCTTCTTTTTTTCTAAGAAAATGGCTTAATTTTGTTTGTGTGCACTTAATGGATGGTTTTGTGATTTTTCAACTAGTTTAAATGGTGTTGTGATTGTAATTTTACTCTATGCATGCCTTGTGTTCATAAAAATACCTAGAAGAAGTAAAAATTGTTGTTTTAGCAAGCCTAATCTAATTTATGCGCGTATTTCATTAAGGGCAATATCCTTTAGCTTAGTTCTTAAATTGAGTATTTCATTTAAGTCAAGTGAATGCTATGTCATCAATTGCTTTCTCTATGTTTTTATCTGTGCATTATGGTCTTTTCTTTAGGAGCTTGCCTCCTTAGTTTTATTGCCCTAATTTGGTCATGTTAATGATCATCATCTAGGCATAAGGCATAGTTATTTAGTCCGTTAATTATTAGGCTTAAATAGGATTGTTTAAGGTTGTTTATATTAGCTTGCATTAAATAGTTTCTCAATAATGCATTATGTAGCTGTTCCTTGTTCGTATTGCTCTTGAACATTTTGTGTTTGTGCTCAAAGCATGTTTAACCACTTTTGCTGCATTTGTAAAGCTTTCAATTCCTTTTACTTGCAATTGGGTTCTTTACATGTAGAATGCCTTTTCTTGTTTTGTGCGATTAGTTTTGTTTTTTCCATGTTGATGAGAGTCAAACTTAATGAAATTTGTCTACCTTTGCAGTGGCACCTAAAAGAACAAGAACGGAGACAAGATCTTCATCCTCAGCCCCTTAAGAATCAGGGAAATCTAAAGTCCCAAGCTAGGTCCCTACTAAATTCAAGAAGGATTGGCCCACATTTGCACAGGTAGAGTACTTAGCTATACCATATATTAACATGGAACTAATGGAGCAAATCAACATGAAAGATGAGTTAGAGCAGTTAATTGATTATGTTGGATGGGCAAAATTTATAGGCAGAAGGGAGACAATCCACCCCCATATGACAAGGGATTTCCTGACCATGGTGAGGATCTACATTAAGAAAAACAATCACACTAATGAGGGGCATGTCAGCTTTTGGCTTAATGGTACTTCACATCAGATGCGCTTCAACAAATTCTTCACCATTTTGGGATTTAACCCCCATGCTGCAAGGGGGATTGATAACCTGATCAAGCAAATGATTTAGAATGGAATATGTGATGAGGAGGAGCCTACTAGTTTTTATGCAAGCAACACCAAGGCCCACCATTTAAGGAATCACTCGCTGAGAATCATGCACCGATACCTAGCCTTGGCAATTTTTAGCCACCATGGGGTTTTTGGAAATGTAAATGCGAATAAGGCTCACATCCTTTATGCAATGGAAAATGTCATCCGACTCAACGGAGCTATGTTTATTGCCACCAAGCTTGATAAACTGCGAACTTATAGGAAAAGGTCAATGAAGATTGCTTTTGGATATATTGTCACCACTTTGGCTAAGGCGGTCAATTATATGAACTTGGGTAGAGCTGTGGGCAATCCAATTGTTATTGAGAAGAAGATGTTGAAGAAGATGTCAGTGCTTATAAATGACCCGAGGTTCCCTAAGCAAGGTTATGTTATAGTTTTCGACAGAGCATCCTAAAGGGAAGCATCGACAAGCAAGAAATAGAGCTCCAACAGGTAGAGGCAGTAGCTATCACTTTATCATCAAAGCAATACACCACTATGACAACCTGCTTGGACACAATAATGGAGCAAATGGATGAGATTGTTGCAGCCCTTTGCGTGATGGAATCCTGCTTCGACCATCACTTTCCTCCACCTTCGCAGGACTGACCATTTTAAGGATTTTCTTCAACCCTATTTTTGTGAATGATATGTCTATTTTTGTTAAGGGCGGCAAAATTTTAAGTGTGGGGTGAGGGTGTTGTTGAAAGAGATTTGAATTGATGAACTTTTATCGAGAATTGTTAGATGTTTTACTTACTTTACCACCACATTAGTTTTAACCTTTATGTTTATTTTACTATTAGTAGTTAATTTACTGTGTTTGAACTTCTTTAAGTTTTAGTTATGATATATGTTTTAAGGTTGTGTTTATTTATTTCTCTTTTATATAGTTTTAACTGTATTTTCTTTAGTTTGTGTTACTTTATTTTATAGCTTTTGTTTAGTTTTTATTAATTTTACACCTTTTGTTTTATCTTTGTTTTATAGCTTGTGCTTTTTTCTTGAAAAATGTTTTACATCTTGGATATCTGATGTTTGGCAATATTAAGGAGTGAAAAAGGGTAGAGTTAAAATGTCTACTTTTTAAAAGAAAGGTGGTGAGTTGAGGTAGGAATGGCAGGTCCTAATTGTTTATCTTAATCCTTTTCTTGATAATCATACCTTAGCCACATTACAACCTATTAAGTCCTATGGATTTTGACTTGTTAAGAGTTGTATACGAAGATGACCTTCGGATTTTGGTGCTAAAAGAGAGGCCTATGGTGTCTTTTGAGTTTTAAGAGCGAAATCGCATGTGTAATCTTTTATACATGAATTCTTTTCTCAGTTGTCAGATTACACTCGGATTTTCATTTTTTAAAAGCTGCTTTAAATTGTGTTGGCCTAGCACACACACACCGGTAGACTAACTAATATGACGGTGAGTGTTGTTTAGCTTTCTCTGAATTTGTGATTTCATTCTTTAAGTTTGGATATGCAGGAATGTGGTTAGTTCATTTTCTCAAGGGCGAACAAAAGCTAAGTGTGGGGTAGTTGATGACTCTGATTTAGTGTTTAATTATAGTGTATTTTTATCTATGTTTACATCTCGTTTTACATGTTTTTCGTGTTTTAAGAGTAAAATTTCTCTTTTTGTGCCAAATAGGATAATATTAAGAATTGTGAAGTTTAGTGTGTTTTAATGGTGCAATTTTGACTTTGGTGTAGAAAATTGACTTACACACAGCAGAGACCATTTGTCTTAGCCGTATGCCTTACAGACTCACAAAACGCGCCATTTCACTAAAGGGCATGGTTGAAACCATTTGTCTCCATCGTGTCAAATTTAGAGTTTAAAGGTGTTCAATCTAAAAGGGTGTGCACGGTTGAGACCAAAATGTCTCAGCCTTATGCTGATGCTACAGTACTCTTTTAACCAATTGGACTTGGTTGAGACCATTTGTCTCTGCCGTGTCCCTCTACAAACAAGTATAAAAGTTACATTCTGTCTGACTTTAAAGGAGAGATTTTGAGGTTTTAAGTTTTTAAGGTTTCTTTGTAGTTTTAGTTCATAGTCTCTTAGATTTCTAGGGTTTTATACTTAGTTTTACTTGTAAAAATTACACTTTTAATATAGTTCATACTCAAAATATAAAAATACATAGATATAGCTTAGTTTATAGAGTAAAGTTTCAATTTTCAATCAAGTTCAGCTTGGAGAAGAAGAAGCGAAGAAGCAACTTCAGATCTACTCTTCAAAATGGGTTTAAAATTAGTTTCTTCTTTCCTTTTCTTTGTTTTTTCCATTATGTATATTGATCAGTCCTTTTGTTGTTTGGGGATCTTTGAATCCCCATAACCATTTGCTTAATATATTTATAGATGTTTCTTTTCCTTTGTGTTTATCTTGATATGGATGTTATATAAGTATTTATGCTGTTAATCTTATTGAAGTTGATGGATCTATGTTTTTCTAGAAGATATATCATGTATGCTCTATTTTTACACACATGTTCTTTATTTTTTATGGTGACTTTAGAATGGAGGCCATTAGATTTAGGGTTTATGTGTTGTAGATTCAAAAATAGTGAGGAAAATAAATGGGTATTGGATTGGTTGGCTCTGAAATAGGAAACTAATTCGTATCTAAGTCTTGGGACCCATGCCTATGCTAGCGATTTGGTTGGCTCCGGAATGGGAAATCGGATAGTTAAAGTAGTTGGCTTCAAAATAGGAAACTAAGGGTTTAGATGGGTTGTCCACATATGAAGTTTATAATTTTAGGTTAAATTGAATCTTACATTGGGTATGGGGAGGATTTGATTTCCAAGCAATGCTTTTAGTTATTATTAATTCTAAGGTTGATTATATTATGTTTGATTACACTTGTTTAAATTATATTTAGTGTTAATTTATTTTCATCTTTAATTGTTAAAAATTGATAGACATAACTCACACTAATATACACTTGGGATATTCTTTAACACATAATCGCAATCAATCAAGTGTCTTTTCTTAAGCCCCATGTTCCCTTGGCTTTGATACTTGGGATATTTATTATATTTCCCTTATATTACTTATCAATTCAATGCACTTACTGGGGTTACAATCAGGCCTGTTTGCCTCAGGGGACCTCTCCCTTAATCTGAGTGCTCTGCTCCCTAATTTGGGTGAGCGACTTATTAACCATCTATAAAGATGCCTCAATCTCTATCCTATAGTCACTAGATTGGCCCTAACACCCTGCACCTCATCTATCGAGACTGTAATGTCGCTGGTAATGCCATCAAAGACTGACTGATGTGATTACTAATAGCAATGTCTGCTCCTGGCATTTGATAGCCTCCTCTATCACTGTCAACCTACTAGAGAGGTCACCAGGTAAAGGAACTGAAGATGGTTGTACTGGTGGTGGTATAGAACGAGATGCCTCTGAATGTACTGGTGGTAGAACAATCAATGTAAAGGCCTCTAAGTGTCTAAATGGCGGAGGAGTTGTAGATGTAGATGCTCTCGGATGCCCATAGGGAAAAACCCTCCCTATCCTCCTGGCTGGCAATCGTTGGTGTCTGACAGATAATCAGCCTCTACCCCCTAGTGCTTCTGCAGTCATATGGCTCCTCTGCCAAATCTTCCTACTATGGTGGTTGGGCTAGAGGTGCCTGTAGTGGCTAGTCCTTATCATCCCCCTCTATGGGTGCATCTGACACTATGGGATCTAGACTGCATCTCTGCTTGGTCTCAAGAACAGTCAAGAGCCTGTAATGCCCTTTTTGCCTTTTAATAGGCTCCACCATCTTTATGGTGAGCGAGCCTACAAATCCATGTATATGCCCTCCGAAATAGGATCGCCAAATCTGCTCTCGTCTAGCCCTAGTGATAGCAACAGATGGGTAATGATGCCTCCCATGCAAATTTGTGTAGTGGATTGAGTGGACACCCTGACTAGTGAGGCGATGATCTCATGGGTGATGTCCACATGCATGTGCTCCTACATCCCCCACAAGCTCATGATGTCAAAAGAGTTCACTGACCCCAGACTTCCTATGCATCCCAAGTAAGAGGTAGACAAAATCCTTTAGATGTACCGTTAAGTTTGGGTGGCTAGCATAATACTCTTCACTGTGTCTAATTGATATTTGGCTATTAGTAACGTCACTACTCTTCATTTAACTTGGTCCACAATCCTCTACGGTGTGATCACATCAGGCCCAACTGAAAGGCCCATGGCCTCGGTGAATCGGTGGTGTGTGATGCTGTAGTGAATGCCCAGCAGCCGAAACTGGACCACACTCTCCTTAGTGTCTGACCTCTGAAAGCCACTATACTGAGTGGCAAAACCTCTTGAGCGACATTCGAGTAGGTCTAAAATGCTGGAGCAAAGAACTCTGTCTACTCTACTTTAGCTATGAGTCAATCAACTTCCTTTATCAGCTCGACATCCCATAGAAACTGTCTGCACATGAAGTGACTAGACCAAAACTAGACTCGTAGCAAGGCTAGATATCTGGTGGCCTACCTGGGTGTCATGTATGTGGTATGGGCTAAGCAGGGGTAATGTGTCCCTCCGAGGAATCCTATAAGAAAAGATTATATGTTAATTTTTGTGACTGACTTCGGTCATAAGTAAACTAATTTTTTAGAATTTATCAGAATTTTGATACTATGCTAGCTTAAATGGTGACAGCCAACCTGTATAGAAATACACGCTAGGCGCTACAATACAATATTCGACATCCTAAGCCCATCATTAGGTGATCTAGCAATCATACACAACAAAAAAGGTATAATACATATTTTACATTTTATGCAAGTTTTGACAAAAATTCGCAGCATTCTAGCTAGGAATGAGCCTACCCCTTAAACAAAAATCAGTTTAAACCAACCCATAGGCCATCATTAGCTGCCAAGCAACACAATCTATCCTTTTAACAAAAGAAACTAAATTTGTACAAAATTATTTTGGTGTAAGTACAGTCCTAAATACAACATGTTTTTAAGAGTACAAAATTAAAGGCTACTCATGCTAGTCGCTAAAAAAAGGTTTACAAATTTACATCCTCATACATAAGGCTTTTCCTAAATATAGTGTCATGTAAACAAATTTTTTTAACTTTAAGGCATTGTTCAATTCTAAACTACAACGCAACATGCTTATTTAAGTTATCCTGTTACTAAACTCTAAAAACATACATAAAGGGTCGAAACATAATTAAACTAACAAAATAAATAACTAAAATGTGGGAGAAGTCCAAAGGATACTTATTTGTAAAGCAAACAAGAGGCAAAAGAAAACACAAAATAAAATAGAAACGAATCACTATCTGAAGTGGGCATTGCTCCTAGGAGAATTTAGGAGCAAACGGCTCAAAAAATGGACCAAGAACGGAGGAAAAATGGACAAAAAACCAAGATAAAGAGCTTTAAAATCGACAAAAATGGTGGTTGCAGAATGAGGAAGAAGAAGAAGGGGAAAAGCCTTTTATTTTCAAAATTTCAAGCGAGAGATGGGAAGCCCATCCCTTGCTAGCGACAACGAGTATATAAGATGTCCCGTCCCTCGTTACTTTTTAACCATTTTGCCTTTTTTCTTTTCTTTTTAGTTCTTATTTCCTTATTTCTAATTTTTATTTACATTATTTACCTAAAAACACTTTATTTTTCTTTCGTTACATATTTACCCTCCTACTTTATCTCATTTACATTATTTACATGCATTATTTATTTTTAATTATACATATTTACTGGAAAACCAAAATACTCCCTGAAATTTATTGTTTCTTTTAAACATCTTGACTTTTCACATCTGAAATCTTTCAATTTTATCTGCTTCAGTCACGAGACTCTTGGATTCCTTACAAAAATGAAAGCAAAAGAAAATGCAATAGTATGTACATGCAATACATGTTACATGCAGAAAAATGCATTTTGGTCCTTCAGAGGTTACAGATGGGCTAGCCGTGGCTCACTTCTCAAGGGATGAGCGTTCATCATCTCTTTTCTATAAATAGTGCCCATCATCCTTGGTCTTTGTGCCTTTAACTTCCCCTTTTCTCAAAGAAGCTTTCACTAGGTATTTCTCTTCTTCCCATTCTCCTTTCCTTTCCCTTTTTTGGTCATTTTTCTTTCTTATTTATTTATTTTTCTTCATTATTTTTGCACTTGGAACTTTTGAAAATTCTTATCACTATGACTTTTGGACTTGTAAAATTACATCGACTGTTGGATGATGAAAAAACTTAGGAGGATCATCTTTTGGCTCCATACTCAAACTTGAGATTTGTGAGGAGATTATCCCTAGATAGAAACCTTTTACTTGTTGCTGCTTGGTATTAGGACCCAAAGTTCCATGTGTTTAGGTTCATTCACAAGAAATTATGCCTTTTACTAGAGGAATTTACTGCGATAGTTGAAGTTAGGTTCGAGCCTGGTACCCGGCCATACCTACCTTCCTTTGTCTCTAGATACCCTAGGGAGGTGGCTCATGCCTTGGGGTTTGGTACCTCATGGGAAGACATTTTTACTAGAGCCAGTAATTGACGTATTGGTAGACTTTGATGACGTGCCCACTTTCCATTTTAGCATGGTATTGCTCTAGTGTTTTGCTCTATGCTTACTAATATGCACTGATGATCCCATGACTGGAGATTATAAATTATTCAACATTGTGGATGGAATGTTTTAGGGATGCAATCCATTTCTCCTGGTTCTGGCAGAGACTATCATTGGCTTGGATGTTGTTCATCATGACTCTAATTCTCGATTCATCGGCAGTCCATGCTATTCTAGGTACGTCTTTGTTTTGAAGGTAGTATGCCCCTTGTGGGTTTTCATACTAGCTTTTCTTATCGAAAAATATGTCCTTTTGAACTTTTACGTATTCCTTGCCTTATTTTTCCCTGAAATGAATCCAACTGACTCTAATGGCTTTTTTTTTCTTTTTTTTTTAGGTATAGCTTCATGAAAAATTAAAGCTACTGTCAAAGCCTACCCTTCGAGTTAGAGCTACAGGCATTTACCCTATGAGATACGTCATCCTCAGACACCTGTAACATGAGTTTCTATCGGTCTAGGATAGAGTTAACTTGCTGGGCCATTTGACAAATGATGATATTATGTTCAAGTGCACCTGGTTGCCTATCACTTCCGTGGTCTAAGATGGAGCATCTAAATGTGTCCCTCTGTACAGATTTCACCATGCTACTTTCTATGTTATTTCTTGTTGCGTTCGCCAATTTGGGGATCGACAGGACATTGTTAGGTGTTTGTTAGGCTTTTGAGGTGGTAGGCACATCTATGCTTTTCTGTCAAAGTACCATAAGAGGATATAGACCCGACTCTCCGTAAGGACCACTATTCCTGAAATTGGCACCTACAACTTCTCCACTTTTGCCTCCTATAAGCAATGGGTTACTAGTTCAGCAATTGACAAAAGGCTATCGTATCTTAGGCACCTGGATGGGGAGAGAGATTTGATACAGATAGATTAGATCAGATACTACCACAGATTATGTTTTTACTTTTATTAAACTCTTTAAATTTGAACATGTGAAAAGGATATGCTACTTTTAGTTACATTGGTTACGTTATGAATACATGCATGACATTTCTTTATGATTTCAGTATGCATTATCAGAATTTGATATTATCCCAATGACACATATTATTTAATCTCGAAATAAAACTTTACAAGCATTATAACTCCTATATCAACCAGCCCTCTTAGGTTTTCTTGATTGATTATTTTCTCTCAGCCTTTAATTTTTGCTTAGGATGCCTTTTTCGGTTTTCATCCTAACAAGGCATCTATTTTTAACAAGACCGCCATTTTTTTTCTATTTTTGATCGATGGGACATTTATTCTCTTCTTTTTATCTTTTTAGTCTTAGCCATGGAACCTTTTTAATCTGTTTATGTTCACCGGCTCTCTAAACTCATTGCCATCACTATTCGATAAAATGGCTGCTCCCTTAGAGAATAGCTTATTGAGTACAAAAGGTCCTTCCCATACGGGCCTAAACTTGCCTTGGATATCTGGAATTCCCGACCTCATCTGTTTGAACACTAGATCTCCCTCTTTCAGAGGATACTTCTTAATCTTCTTCTTAAAAGAATGGGCTAACCTCTTCTGATAAACCTAATTGTGATAATATACCTTCATTTTATCTCCATCTAGTAGGTTGAGCTATGATAATATTTGTTTAGCCCACTCTACTTTCGAGATCTCATCTTCTAAAGCTACTCTCAAAGATTGATGCTTAATTTCTATTGGCAATACTTCTTCTGTCCCACAGACCAAGAAGAATTAAGTAGCTTTTGTTGAAGTCCTGGTTGTGGTCCTATAACCCCATGATGCAAAAGATAGCTTGTCGACCCAGTCTTTATAAGTTTGAACCATCTAGGCTAGAATTCTTTTGACATTCTTATTAGTTACCTCGATTGCACCATTTGCCTGATGTCAATAAGGAGAACACTTATGGTGTTGAACTCTATACTTAATGAGCATTTTCTTGGTTTCACTAGAATATTGTAACCCATTATCTGATACTATATGATGAGGCAAACCGTATCTGCATATCAAGTTCTTTTCAATAAACTTAGCCATGTCCCTCGTATTTATCTTTTTGAAAAATTTTGCTTCTACCTTGGTAAAGTAGTCAATGGCCACTATAATGAACCTGTGTCCATTTAAAGCTGGCGGGGAGATCATACCCATGATGTCTATGCCCCATGCAGTGAACAACCATGGTGATATGAGATTGTATAGCTCTGAAACAAGTAAATGCTTCAAGTCTGCATAGTATTGGCATAGTTAGCACTCTCTGACATACTTGGAACAATCATTGTCCATTGTAAGCCAAAAGAACCCTTGGCGCATAATCTTCTTAGCTAAAGCTAAAATGCTTATATGGGCTCTACACACTCCTGCGTGCACTTCCTCTATAACCATTATTGCCTCATCTTCATCTAGACACCTTAATTGAACTCCATCAAGCTATCTTTTGTAGAGCACCCCTCTTACAGTGATGAATTGGGTTGACAGCTTATGAATCATCCTCTGGTCCTTTTCAATAGCTTCTTTGGGAAATACTGACCTTTCTATGTAATTCTGAATGTCATAGTACCAAGGTTTTCTATCATCCACCTCGATATCCATAATTTACCCGTCTTCAAAGAACGACTTATCGAAACTCAAAATTAGCACAGGCTTTATACATAACCCTTTTGGATTATCCCATATTAACACCAAGGTGGCCAAGGCATCTGCCAATTGGTTCTCTTCTCTGGGCACATATCCAAAGGCACAAACCTCAAATCGGCTACTCAAAACTTTTAAACACTTGAGATAGGGCAATAATCGCTCTTCCTTAACTAACCATTCACCCCTCACCTGTTAAATTACCAGAGATAAATCTCCAAACACTTAGCGGACTTTGCCCCCACAATTAACAAGGCTTCCAACTCAAAGATGTAGGCTTCATTATTCATGGCTTTGTATCTCAGTTTCTTGGCTAATGGCATTTTCTCTCCTTCTGGGGTCACTAAGATTACTCCTAATTTGGCTCATTTGTTGTTCATAACCCCATCAAAGTACATCTGCCAACCCTAAGCTGTTATGGTCGTAAATTTCACCAGGAAATTCATAAGTCATCTCTTCACCTTCTAATGGTTGATCGGCCAGGAACTCCGTTGTTGCTCTCCCTTTAATGGTTTTCCTAGTGATGTATTCTATATCAAACTCTTATAGGAGAATCAACCACCTTCTTGTCTTCCCTAAGAGTGAGGGCACTTCTTGCAAATACCTAAGAGGGTTCTCTTTAGTCACTACTTGTATCTTATAAGAGTGGAAGTAGTATCTCAGTTTCTTCAACGTTCATATGACCGCTTGGCAAATCTTTTTGACTTTTATATACTTTGCTTCATAAGAGAAAAACTTCTTGTTGAGATAGTATACTACATACTCAATCCTAAAGTCATCCCCTTGAGCCATTATTACCCCTACTAAGCTATCCTCTATAGCTAGATACAAGATTAGAGGCTTACCTGGCTGAGGCGGTCTCAACACTGGTGGATGGAGAAGGTATTCCCTAATGGTATCGAATGCTTTTTGGCAATCTTTATTCCATACTACTAGTTGATTCTTCCTAAGTAGCTTGAATATTAGTTGGTAAGTCGAATTTAACTTGGCTATGAACCTACTTATGTATTGAATTCTCCCTCTTTTTGGGGTAATAACATTTCCCTAATGGCTCTCACTTTCTCAGGATCTACCTCTATTCCCTTCTGGCTTACACAGGCCCTAAAAAGCTTACTTAAAGTGACCCCAAAGATGCACTTCTTTGGGTTAAGGCAAAAATTTTACTTATCAATCCTCTAAAAGAACTTTCCAATGCCTTAAAATGACCTTACTGATTAACCGACTTAGTCATCATATCATCCATGTATTCCTCCACCTCCTTGTGAGTTAACTCATCTAGTATCCTAATTACCATCCTCTGATAGGTAGCACCAGCATTTTTAAGTCCAAAAGGCATAACCCAGTAAGCATATGTACCCCATTTAGTTATAAAAGCTATCTTAATTTGATCTACTGTCTTGTTCAAAATCTGGTTATACCCAGCATAACTATCCATAAAACTGTATATGGCATAAAGGGTTACACTATCAACCAAAACATCAATGTGAGGCATAGGGAAATCATCCTCAGGACAGACTTTGTTTAAGTCTTTGCAATCTACATAGACTCTAACTCTTCCATCATTTTTTGCCACAAGAACTACGTTTGCCAGCCATATGGAGTGTTGAAATTCACTGGGAACTTAGCCTCTATCTGTTTCCTAACTTCTTCTTTAACCTTTTCAACCCACTCTGGTCTAAGTCTCCTAAGCTTCTACTTGACTAGTTCATACTTTGGATATGTTGGGATGGTATGTTCAACAATTTCCCAATCTATTCCCATTATATCTTCATAGGTCCAAGCAAAGATTTATTCGTATTTTTTCAATATTCTCTCAAATTTTTGTCTCTCTTCAGGAGTTATATCTAATGCCGATAAAATTTCTTTTAGATTTTCTTTTGTTCTGAGATTAAATGAACATGTGTTTGTTAAGTTAATGTCAAATAGAAATGATTTATGATCATGATTATGCATGTTGAAATCAGGAGAAACATCACACAAGTAAGCAAAATTGTTCATCTTATTAATATAATAAAAAAAGCAATCAATGTTCTCATCAAAAAAGCTCAGGAACATAAATAATATTAATAAAAAGCATCTTCTTCAATCTTGGTAGCATCAAATATCTCTCCAACCTCGGCCTCCAGTGGATCCTCAAACTCTATCTTCCTTCTGCCTTTTAGCTGAGTAGTAAGTAGCTTCTCTGTTACTTGAATGGTGCAAGAGAATCTCTTCATCCCAAAACCCTCAACTGGCTTTATAAGTCTTTGGTTCCAATCAAAGACATCATTAAACAGCTCAAATCCCGGCACTAGCTCAACACCTATCAGCTGAGGTTCATTCTCCCTATAGTAAAGATAGATACCTGAAGCTGGCATGAAGCTTTAAGAGATTTGAAAGATCCCTTTCACTGCTTCCTTTCCTTTACCCTTCTAACTGGAACCAGTAAAGCCTAACCCCTTTTTATCCTTCTAACCCTTAGCAGCCATAACAATTCGAGGCCCTTAAGAGTTCTTGCCTAAACTAGAACCTGGTAGGAAATTCATCCTCTTCATCATGTTAACCACTTATGGGTAATCATCAAATCTACCCTAACCTTCTTCATTACCGATAACTAATACATGAAAAAGGTTGTTTGGCTATCTTAAGTACAAACACCTGATTCTCCCTTACAGCTTTAATAGTAACTACCTGACCATCATGGAGGATTTTGATCATTTGATGCAGTGTGGAAGGCACCCCACCCAACTTGTGAAACCATGGCCTTTTTAAGAGCATAAAGAAAGTGGCTAGAGTATGCAACACCACGAATTTAGCCTCGGTCTCGATAGGTGTTATCTTCACTAAAGTTTTAAAGGTTTCAGCAGCTTGCCTTTTAGAATTATTATAAGCCAAAATGGTCAAGTTAGACTTATTCAACATGTTCTCATTTAGCCTAAAAGTTGGAATTGCCACGAAAGGACAAACATTAATGGAAGAATCATTATCAACCATCACACAGGCCGTGTGCTTGCCATTCACCCAGGCCTTGATATATAAAGCGCGATTATGATTCCTTCCTTCAGCAGACGGGTTGGCATTAAAGTACACAACATTTTCCCCCTGTCCCTCCCTTCACCAAATCTAATAGCTCAAACGGTGAAATCACGGTGGCAACAGTAGATTCATTCAGGGCTTTGATCAGCTTCTACCTATATGAAGGAGACAGTCTTAGCAAATCCCAAATAGAAATCTGTGTATTTGTTTTCTTTAACTAGTTAATTATCTAATCCTCTTCGAATTTCTTTTCTACAAGAATTGCAACAAGGGTTGGCTATTTTTCAATCTCTAGGGCCACTCTTCCACTCCTTATGATCGTTTTAACTTTCTTCTCCTCTTACCTCTTTTTCACTTTCATTGGCTTAACTCTAGATATCAATGACCATATATATCTGTTCAAACCACTATTATTCCCTTTTTGTTTGAGTCATTGAAGGACCCTCTTAATTTATTTGAGTTTGGCCAATACATAAAGGTCTATATATCAAGCAAATATTATTATAGTTATACAACCTAGGGGAAGTTGTTATTGCCATTACATGGGCTTGAGTTAAGGGTGATGAAACTTTAAGGCTACCCAAGCATGGTTCTTGCCAATAGGTTTAGCGTATCATAAGTATAACGATTGATGGCTCACCATTTTATATACCGCTTGGTACTAGACTGTGGCTAGTAGGTCTCCTTGACACCTCCCTACATTGAGTGAATGTAATGCATGCTTCGGGATAGCACTAGGGCTAAAAAAGGATGCCTAACTTAATTCTAAGGCTATAAGATGAATGCAAGAAATGCAATTTAGAAAAGATATAGGATTAATAACAAAACCCAATTATAAAGAACTTAACCAAAATGTTTTTAGGAGCAAGTTCTCTTTGTTCCTCAGTGGAGTTGCCATTGTGATACACATAAGAGCCATCGCTTGATACGACCATAGAGGGGGCAAGCCATGACGATTTCATCAATCAACATCACAAGCATAAAGTATTCATCCTTTTGGAAGCAAGTGAAGGAATTGGGTCTAAGTCATTTTGGGCTTATACAACTTTACGCTTTAATTGTACAAGTCATGTGCTTCATTTAAAAGTCATGACCCACTTAAGTTGTATTATTAATGGGCTAGGCGTGTGGGCTTCTTTTGGGCTTAGTTTAGTTAGTTTGGTTATTTATTTTAGTCTTTCTTTTGGGCTTTCATTTTAGGCTTATAAGGTTTATTAATTAGTTTTATTTTAAGTGTGTTTAAGACTTATTTGGGCTTAATTGGCTTGTAAAAGCCCAAGGAAATTCGTGTAAGGCCATATGAGTATTTAAATTACGGTTTTAAAGAGTGAATTAGGCTAACCTAGGTTGTAAACTTCATTATTGAATCAAATTATAAACTTTGAGAATTTTTCTCTTGGCTTAGCAGAAATTCTTTAGAGAGATTGTGAGATTGCTTGCTTTTTTTTTCTATTGCATCAAGAATTAGGATTACTTATCAATCATTTGATTGTGGCATTTTCTAATGATGCAGAACCCCAAGGTTAAAAAACCCAAAACCCCTTGAACATACACTTTGATCTCAAAATGCAAAGAAGGCAAACACCCTCCCTATTGAACCCCCAAACATCACGTGAATGGAAATGTAAATAATCAGGATAAGAAGAATAAGAAAATACCACAATCAAATAATTGATAAGTAATCCTAATTCTTGATGCAATAGAAAAGAAAGCAAGCAATCTCACAATCTCTCTAAAAAATTTTGGCTAAGCCAAGAGAAAAACTCTCAAAGTTTATAATTTGATTCGATAATGAAGTTTACAACCTAGGTTAGCCTATTTATAAGGTGGCTAACCCTAATTCACTCTTTAAAACCCTAATTTAAATACTCATATGGCCTTACACGAATTTCCTTGGGATTTTACAAGCCAATTAAGCCCAAATAAGTCTTAAACACACTTAAAACAAAAATAATTAATAAACCTTATAGGCCTAAAATGAAAGCCCAAAAGAAAGACTAAAACAAATAACCAAACTAAGCCCACACGCCTAGCCCATTAATAATATAACTTAAGTGAGTCATAGAACTTTTAAATGAAGCACATGACTTGTACAATTAAAGCCTAAAGTTGTATAAGCCCAAAATGACTTAGCCCCAATTCCTTCACTTGCTTCCAAAAGGATGAGTACTTTATACTTGTGATGTTGATTGATGAAATCATCATGACTTGCTCCCTCTATGGTCGTATCATTGTTCATTTTTAGGTTTGCTTTTGGAGGCCTGCTTTTAGGGTCCAAGACCGGATAAGGCTCACTTTAACTTATAAATTGGCTACTTTGCAACAAAAAGGATCAAGCTTAAATTATTATTGGTAGTCAACCTATAAAAGCATCTACTAATAGGCTCATAAGAGGTAGTAGGTGTCATAGAGTCGCCACCGAGCAGAACATTGGAAAATGATTCTTGACCTTTTGATGACCTCACAAAGATTGGTGTTCGGGCATTGCTCTTATTAAGCATCTTGCTTAGGTGTTATTTTATAATTGGGTTTTAGATTCTAATCCACTCTCCTTTCTCACGTGATGTAAGGCAATAGAATCAAATAAGCATCTTAAACAAATAATGAAGTGATAAACAAATAAGTAAATAAATTCCAATTGCCTAAACTTATTATAGAAGTCAATCGTCTGACAATAAAAATATAATGATATACATACATAAATTGAGGTATTAGTTTGAATTGGGAACATTGGTTTCATCATGCATATTTTACAAAAATCGTCATTTTATCCTTTATTTAGCTTTGGGTGAAAAATTGAATATTGGTCTAAGTTTTGAAGAAAAACTCAAGTTGTTTAGTAGAAATTGTTTTAAGTACCTTTTACCTTTATGCAAGCATAAAAGCCCTTTTTTTACTAACTATTACATCTCTGAAATAAAATACATCCAAAAAAATAATAAAATAAATAAATGAATAGAAAATAATGAAATAAATAATAAATAAATGAATAGAAAATAATAAATAAATAAATAAATAAGATAATGAATAAATGGCATGGTTAAATGGAATAACTAAATGCATTGATGGTGATAATCCAATTGGGGCACAATTCCTAATCCGAAAAACCTCATAAAACCCTCTGAAGGTAAAAGAATTTACATACTCATAAAAAACCACAAAAAAATAAGTAAATTAGCATTTTACAATTGAATGACAAAATACAATAAAGAAAGTCATTTGTTCAATTAATACAATATAAAAAAGAGATACATATAGAACTGAATATCATAACCATGATGCATAAATACTATGGGGATCAAATAAATAATGGAAATACCATAAAATGCATGAAATACATGTTAATAACCAGCCACAGATGCCCTTGGAAGGGTGACAAACACCTACGGCTGCACGAGGGATGGGATGAGAAGAAGTTCCCGTGATGTCCCATTTCTCGCTTTGATAGACGGGCATCCATCGAGGCTTCTTCTCATCTGTCACTCTAAACAGAGCATAATGTAGAATTTTAAAGCCAAAAACATGTAAAATCACATCTATCCCTAAATACATAACTATTAGGACCTAAAACATCCCAAAACAATAACGTAACCTCAAATCATGCCTTCAACATACTAAAGACTAAATTACAAAATAAAAGAAAATTTTGAAATTATACAACAACGGAGGAATCGTCTATCTAATCAAGCCCCTAATATTCATATCCATCCATATTTATATCTTATCACATTTTAAGCATGCAAATCAATCAAACATATCATTTAAACACAATTATTTTAACAACCATTAACACTATCATACATGAAAATTTTTAGAGAGAGAGTAAAATAGAGAGCCTAGAATATTACTCTCAGGAGATAGTTTGACTCTAAATTTCTTGTAGTCTAGATCTCCACTCCGATTATGCTCTGTCTTTTAAAAAACCAAATGATTATTTGTGGTGTGTGTCTATTTGGATCAAAAGATTGTTAGAGCAAAAACTCTTCTTAGAGAGAGAAAAATTATTTTTTCTCTTCTCTAAGATTTTTTTTCTCTATATCTCTAAATGATTCTCCCCTAGAAACCTTAAAAATATTTGCTTTTATACTTCGAGTAGAGATGGAATTGGATTCCAACTCTAACTTCCTAAATCTAGAGATATCCTCCCATCAAATATGGATTAAAAAATCCTTAAAACATATCTTTCCTTTTTTGAATCCTAGAAATGTGAGAAATCTGGAAAAAGACCCAAAGGGAAGCAACTATTGAGGGACAGACATCTTTCAGGTGAAAATCCAAAAATTACCAAAATAGCCCTAATCTAACCTAGACAGGAGAGAGAAGGCTAGGGTCATAGCGTTCCTCATGTTACAGATGATCGTCTATCACCTCTAAAGGCCAAAAATAGGGTTTTCCATGATCTTTTGTCAAAATACTTGAAAAAATCATAAAATCTTAGAAAAAATGTGAGAAATTCATAATCAGAGCTTCTAAATCCAAACATGTTGTCAACAATATGCTATTTCCTCATCATTGGGTTACCCTAATCTAGGCTACCTTGGGTCCCGGTGTGTACAACATATTTGTTAACCCAAGCAAATTGGAATGGGTTTACCAGGATATGGATAAGCGAACATCTGGACTTGTTTAAGTATGCTTAATACACAAGGATTGATATCATAAGCAATGCAAGATTATTACGAACGTCATAGTGGAGATTCATATACCATTGCATGGGACTGGGTTTAGGTACTCAATTACAAGGTTACCTAAGCATAAACTCTGCCAATGGATTTAGCTCATCACGAGCATAATGACCAATTGTGTCACCATTTGATACACTAAGAGGTAATAGACTTGGGCTAGTTATTATCCCTAACACTACCCTTAGTTGAGTGAATGACAAGGGAGTGCTTTGGAAATGCATCGAGGTCAAAAAACAGGGATGTCTAATTTATTCTAAGGGTCTAGGTTATAATGCAAATTCAAAATGAGATAAAAATTTCATAACCAAAAGCCTTTTTATATCACATAAATCAAAAGTAGTTTCGAAGCAAAGTCTTAAAGTCCTTAGTGGAGTCGCCACTGTGATGCATGCTCAAAAATCGAATAGAAGGATCCTCGAACTCAAGGGAGGAAACCATTTACCTTTGGTAACCTGGTCCCACTTTTAGGGTTCGGATAGGTTAAGGTTCCCTTTCTTGGGCTGATTAGTTGCTTGATGATAGTCAAGAGACACAACCCAATTTGCCAAATCTCGAGCCTTTTAAGGCATAAGATAATGTCTCGATGTGCCCCTAGCTTATCATTGATGATCGATAGCTGGGATGAATCTTTTGGGCACAACAAGGTTAATACAATGAGTTGCCACCCAATAAAATATTAAGAAAAGGTTTTCGACCTCATGAGGCCAAAATCGAAAAAGAGTTCAAAATTTTGCTCTTATTTTTACCTTTGATAGATGTGATGTAATGGCTTTTAGATTAATAATGCTATATCCTTTTCTTACATGTGAGACTAGAGCAAATAAACAATTTAAAGGTGTACCAAGCACATAAGAAAGTGGTAAATCATGGCATGGAAATAAAGTGACAAAATAGGCTTCCATAAATCAGGCAATTCATCGTAACCTTTTTTATGAGGACTTTGATCTTGCATGCGGATTATGAAAAAGTGTTTCATTACGAGAGTTGAAGACAGGGACTTGCCAGTCTAAGTTTTATTAAGAAACATCCCATGTTATTTAATTATATACAAATTCTTTTACATTATTGAAAGCTAATTTTTACATGTAAGTTTCTTGGGTAAGAAATAGGACTTTTGTCCAATTTTATTAGTAAATGGTCTCCATTTTTTAATACAATTTTTTTGTGGCTTTTTCCATTTACGATTAAAAGCCTTTTTGTAATGGAGAAAAGGAAATGTAAACTTACCTATAACACTTGCCCAGCTATACTCACAAAGAGGACAAAAATAATAATGATAATAGTAATATAAGAATAATGATAGATATTAAAAGGAAAATGAAATAAATAAAAAAGGGAAACAAAATCTTTAACATATGTCGAGCAATGCATTTGCACACATCAAGTAATGTACAGCTGACTTATTTATTTTTAAAAGGGTAGGAAAGCACATTTTTGGCCTTACATCGCATGATGTATAGGTGCGCATCAAGTGATGCATGGCCGTACTCACTTGATAAAAGGCTAGTTTTTCCTTCCTTTTAAAGTAAAGTCATTATCGACAAACAAATCCAAAAGGGAGCAAAAAGGGATTGCTAAACACCCAAAATGATTTTTAAATCAAATTTTCTAAAAAAATAACTTTAAAATAAATAAAAGTGAATTTAAAAATGATAGCCTAATAATTCCTATCACACAACAAAAATGTCCTGATAAAAAGGTTTCACAACCTAGATCTAGGCAGAAATAAACATACGAAAAAAATGTAGCAAATAAATCAAATAAAGTCTATATCATCTAAAATAGTAAATGTATAAACTTTATACTATCAGAAAACTAGATCGAGTAAAAGAGACTTTTTATATTACCTTCAGTGTACTTACTCGATTAGATCGTCGAACATCGAATTCTTGAACCTTTTTTATATTGAAACAGTTAAAAAACTAATTTGAAAACTAAGAACTAAGTTCCAAAAGAAAACTTTTAAACTTTAAAAGCTTTCAATGATAAAGCTAATATTCTAAAAAATTTTCCAACTTTTTGAAAGGTACTAGGCAAAAATGTTATATAGGAAGGGTTGCACGGTCGTGCAAAGCCCTTGTACAGGTGTGTAAGCCCAAAAAGTCAGCAAACTTGTTAAATTACTTCTAAAAAGTTGACCTACTTTCGCTTGGATGGTTATGCAAATGGTTTGCACGATTGTGCAACTTAAGTGTTATAGTTAACTTGCTTGAAAAAGCAGATTACTGAACATGCCCTCGTGCAACTGCCTTGCATGAGAGTGCAACCCAAAAATGGTAGTCAAGTGAGTAATTGGCCAAATAATGCAAATATTCTCTGATTACACAGGTATGCAATTCCTTTACATGGGTGTGCAAGGCTAAAAGGTTATTGAAAATGACTTTTAAGCCCTTATTGAGTTTATTTCTCATTATTTAACCCCGTGCTTCCCTAGAGTGCCCGGATCGAGCATAAAAACACTTCAAAATATTTTAAAAGGGGTTTTCAATATGAAAAGACCTCAGATAGTTCGATCTACTATGGTTTAAATAGCAGCTTTCCTCATTAGGTAACCCTAACAAAAACCTCCTCAGGATCTAGTGTCTACACCCTGTGATGTCTCATGCCTTTTTAAGGCTTAAGACTTGGCAAATTAGGTTAAATCCCTTTTCTATTATGAATTGGAATGCCAAGGAAATAATTTCATTCTAACATATTTTTGAGTCCAGCATTCTTCCAGCAATTAATTTAATGGGTAATTTCAAGTGGCTAGAAGATTAGAGACCCCTATTGTCGTGTTTCCAAGTCTGTGTATGACATAGTAGTGAAGGTTAATGTACCTTATGGTGCAAAGCTATTGTGCTAATAGACTAAAGAGTGTTCCATATAAAAAAAAGCTATTGTGCCAACCCTAAAGGATGAATTTTCCACCAAGAAAAGCTAGTGTGAAAACCCACAAGGGCACACCTTCAAATAATAACTAATAGGTATCTAAAGTAATAAAGGGTTTCTAGCAAAAAGAAAGCCTAAAACAACTTCCTTTTGGACAAAGTCTTGGGGGGGGGGGGGCAAAAGGGCTTTTCTAGCGAGCATCAGATGGTATAAGTAGGCTAGGGAGGATCATATTATCTTTAGCTAGAGTATAATGGCAATTGATCATTCCCCCTAAAAGCAGTAAAAAGAAACTAAGGGGAAAAAATACAAGAGAACAACAGTTAAGCGTGATTTCAACGAACACCCCTAAACCCTATAGAGGTAGTCTATGTATTTTTGCATGCATTCACATACATTATTTTTTACATACATGCTTCATATATAAGTTTTCATGTGCTTGCATCACATATAGTCTTTGCATACATATGATATTTTTTTTGCACATAATTCATGTATATATGTTACTCTACACAACCTTAAAAAAATGGTTGTGAAACTAGTTTCTCCTTGCCGGCCTGTTAAAGCCTTTTTGTGAGCAATTAAAGCTTTCCTATAAGCACTAAGTCTGGTAATCAAAGTCTCCCTGGGAGTATAAATCTTTAAAAGCTCAACATCTCCCTATAAGCATAATTCGTCAAAACCTCAAAGTCTCCTTATGAGCATAAATCTTCAAAACCTCAAAGTCTCCCTATGAGCACAACTCTTCAAAACCTGAAGTCTCCTTGCAAGCATAAATTTTGAAACCTCAAAGTCTCTCTACGAGCATAAATCTCCAAAACCTCAAAGTCTCCTTGCGAGCACAACTCTTCAAAACCTCAAGTCTCCTTGCGAGCATAACTCTTCAAAACCTCAAAGTCTCCCTATGAGAATAAATCTTCAAAACTTTAGAGTCTCTCTAGAGCAAACAAAACTAAAGTCCTCTTAAGAGGCATCAAAATTCCTTTAACAAGTAAAAAGGCCACCAACCAGAGATTTATTGCCTCAAATGGTATGCATCTTACATCAAGTCTAGAGATTCATAGCCTCAAGCAAGCAACTTTTTCCTTTTACTTTGAATTTTGGCTCATTTAAGCATTTAGTGCACAAAGTTCCCCAAAATTAGAGGCAATTGTAGACACCAGGTATTGAGGTAGCCCAAATCATAGTTACCTAATAATGAAGAAATATTCATATTTCAAACAGAAAGCGTAGACTTTGAGTTTTGTCCTTGATTTTCACAATTTTATCAAATATTTTTTTTTGTGAATTTTAACTTGCATTTCTAGGGAAAGAAAATGGATTTGAAAAATCTTACATTTGGCCTTCTTTTATGACAGATGGCCATCTTTTATAAAGGGATGGCCGTCTGTGACCATTTTGAGTGTCGGCTATTGGTCAGTCACAGATGCCTATCTCTAAGGATTTTATAGCAAATTTCATGTTTCCCAGCAGCTGATAAAACCTAGTCAAAATCTATTTCAAATAAAGAGATTTTGAATGGGATTTAAGGGAATATTTAAAGGGATTAGTTTTAAAAAACATTTCAAACTCTTTCCCATATATAAAACTAAACCCTAGATTTTAACAGGGCAGAGGCTAATCATTCTACATTATCTTAGAAAGGCAGCAATGTTCTTAAGGTAAAAAATAAATTTCTACCCTTGAGAACATAAGCTTTCTCATAATATTTTCTTTGCACAAACAAAGTTTTAATTCTTTTAAAAATCTTGGAAATCATTTGAACATAAAACTCGAATTGCAAACTCCTAAATGTTATAGAAATTCTCTTGAGGTTAATATTATGATTTTTCCCTCTATTTCTATTATGGCATGAATATATATGAAATTAATTTGATTTTATCATATTTAATATGTAATGTCATGTGATATGTCATTACTTAACTTGTTTTAATGTCATGATTTATATTTTATGACACCATGAACAATCTAAATATGATTAAACATGTAAAATAGCATGAGCCTTAATCTTTCCACCATTAACATATGTCTATTTTCTTAGTTAAAGTTATGTATTTGTTGTTAATTTAAATGTGTTATTATCTTTTAGGAGTAGTTTTGGTATGATTACATAGAATATTTATGTCTAGGTCAAGATTTGGATTTATTACATCTTTATTTGTTTTCTGCTCCTTTTTGTCTATTTTATATGTGACAGACAAGAAGAAAGCCCCACAAATGCCCATTGATAACACCAAGATATGGGACATCAGGGGACTTTATTTATGTCCCATCCTTAGATTCCTTCTTGGCCGCCAGTGGCCTTTTGTTTGGGCGTTTTATTGATATTTCTTAGTTATTCTTTCATATTTTGATTTATTTGTATGCTATATTTTTTTTAATGTGGTCTTTATTCTGTTTCATATTTTTACCATCTTTTCATTTTTATGCAGTATAATTTGCCTTTTTATTTAATTTTAATATTTTTTGTCTATTTTCACTTCATTTTTTATATAATAATTGTTTTCTTCTTTGTGTGTGTCTTGAGCAATTAATTTATTATGCATTGAGATGTTCAATGTTCTGAAATCAGAGACTTTGGAGGGCTGAAACACAATAGGGTTTGATTCTATGCTCTTTTGTTTATTTCCTTTCATTTTCTTTTATTTATCTTTATTATTTTTTTAAATTTATTTGGGATTGTAATAGTTAGTAATAAAGTGGTTTTCTTACACGATAATTGATAAAAATTAACCTAAAATCAGTTTTACTAATTAAATAGGTCTTTTTAATAAAATGGACCAATGTCAACGTTTTCAACCCAAAATCACATATAAAAAGAAGAATCCTTGCTTTCATTAAAATTGGGATCACTCATCCCGTGTTTTCTAAAAAATTAATAAGGATTCTTCACCATCTTTGTAAAATATGCATGAGGGAATCAATGTTCCAAAACTTAATAAATACCCCGATTTATGTGTGATATTTTCTTATCTTTTGGACAATTTTCTTATGTAATTTTTTTTATTTTTTATTTATTTACTTTATCGCTTTCTTTACTTACTTGATTGTTTTATTTTTTTATGCATCGTGTGAGAAGGTACCAGTGGGTTAATACTAAAAGCGCATTTATAGAAACAATTTAATCGAAGTATAAGTAAAAGTATTATTTCGAACACCATCACTGGTTTGGGCATCATAAGGTTAAAATCATCTTTCCCAACATTCTAATGGGCGATGACTCTATGATACCTAACTCTTGAGCCCACTTCAACATCATAGGTTGAACACTAACAATAGGGTTGGGGTACCCCGAGATGCTGTCTCATACCTTTTTGAGGCCTAAGACTTGGCAAATTAGGTAGAATCCTTTTTCTATTGTGAAATGGCCAATCTTATGAATTTTATGAATCTTATCCAGTCTTAGACCCTAAAAGCAGGCCCCTAAGAACAAGTTGGATTCCACCGCGAGGCATATAGGGGGTTTAACGCTCGTCACACCATCCCTTCTAGAAGGCTAGGTTTCCATTTCTCATAAGTAAATATTTTTAGGTCATTGGTTAATTTACTTTCAATCCCTCTCTAACTTTTATTTACCAATTGCTTTAAATCATCATTTCTTCTTTCAATTCAATCCCTCTTCGAAAGCATAATTACTAATTATACAATTACTTACATACCCTTAACAATAACATAAATACCAATCATGTCTCCATTACACCATTAACATTCTTATGCAATACAACACATACACATGTTCTAATCCTTCTTAAGTATTTCTAAGGCATCACAAAAAGTTCACAAGAAAACACTAAACACTCTCTCATCAGGAAAAAAGATAAAAAAAAATCTTCCTTTTGTCAATAAAATCATGCTCTAAATGTGAAAGATGATCGGCTACAAAATGATCACCTCCTTTCTTCTCTTTTATCTCCAAATTAAACTCTTGCAACAACAAAATCCATCTAATTAAGTGTAGCTTAGAGTTTTTCTTTGCAAAGAGGTGCCTAAGTGTAGTTGGTCAATCCAAACAATCACTTTAGCTGTAAGGAGATAGGGTTGAAATTTCAAATCTTTTTCTATAGTTGGGTAGTTCAATTAATGTATGGCTTGCATAATAGATAGAATGAAAACCCTTGTCTTTTCTTTGTCCCAATATAGCTCTATTGCATAGTCACTTACATAACAAATGAGTTCAAAAGGTAGACTCTAATCTGGTGACATAATTATCGATACGACAATCATCTTTTGCTTTAATGAATCAAAAGTCTACAAGAAAAATCTTATCTTTTCTTTGTTCCAATATGCAAACACTAGGTCCTGAGGTGTCTCTTGATCAGGGTTGCCTAATGAGGAAATGGTTTCTCATAAATAGATAAGGAACATAAGTGTTACGCTTTCTCCCAAGTTTTATGGTTTCAAAATGTTTTTAAGCTCACCTAGGGGTTTCAAATGTTTAAAAATCCTTTTTGGGTGTTTTTACTCTTTTCCCTCGTTCAGTAAGGTCAAAATGGATTTCAAGGGTAAAAAAAATGGTCAAAGTCTACGGTTAAAGTCAAAGGGCATGAGTCACCCCCTTAACTGAATGGTCAAGGCCATGACTCACACCCGTGACTCACTCTTGTAATCCATTCAGCATTCAAAAATTAGGGAAAATTAGAGAGAATTTTATTTGATCCTTATCCAAACAACATTTAATCTCTTGAGGGATATTTAATCAAAGGGGGCAAATTTTTAATAGGGGGCTCTCTCTCATGCTCTCCCTCTCTTACATTTTCTCCTTTTCATAAAAACACATACTCTGTTCTTCACAAAAACATACATAGTGAGCAATAAAAATAGGGATGAAGCCAAGAACACCAGGAATCTTCATTTTTTGATAGAACCAACACTGAAGGTAATATTCTTAAGCCTCCAAGTAAATTAATTCAGTGTTAGAATTTGGTTTACAGTAAATAGCCATTAAATTTCTTTATTCTTTGATTTTTTCCATTTATTTGATTTCTTAAATTTGAGCTTGTTAATTTATAATTAATTGAGTTTTATGCTTATTTCATTAATTAAGATCATGTTAAAATTGAGTAAATAAGTAAATTAGAATTTATTATTCATTATCTTCTTTATTGGTTTCAAAATCTTGATTTTCATATATCTTGTTTTAATTCTATTTTTCTCATGTAAATCATGTTTTTCATATGTTTTAATGACTTTTTTTTGCCTTTTTATGCATTAAAGTGGTTAAAATTGCATTTTTGGTGGATTTTGTATTTTTCATGGCTCATGTCATTGTTTAAAGAGCTAGAATGCATTTTTAGGTTGAGTTACGGCCTTGAATTAGACCGAGTCATGCCATTGGCTCATGACTCAGCCTAACTCAACTTGTGACTCAGTTGATGTGGGCATGACTCACCGCTACCCTATTTTCTCCTTTACACGTCACTCGCACTCCCTCATAACTTGCGTCGTCCTCCTATAATGACTTCCCTTTCTTTCATCTATTTTACTATTTATTTAGCACTGTAGATTGGCCCAAATGCAATTTCATTCAAATCCTTTTGACTTTTGTTATTTCCTTCACCTGTGTCAAATTTCTTTATTTGGTTTTTCAATTTGTGTGTGTATATATATATATTAGTTCATTACTTTAATTTATATATTATTTATTTGTTAACTATTTGTTTTTATATATTTGTTATTTTTTATTTAATTTATAATATATTTTACATATTGTTTATGTAATAATATTATATTTTTGTATAATAATGAATATTTTATTATATTATTTTTATATTGTTATTTGTATTATTATTAATATTAATTTTTATATAGTATTGTTTAATTTATCTATATTATATTATCAGTATTCTTTTAATATATTTAATATTATTTTTATATTTAGATTTGTTAATTAACTTAATTAATTAATATTTATGATTTATTTATTTATTCATATAATTATACATATATTTAATTTCCTTTAATTTAATTTCTAAATTAATTACTATGTTTTTATTATTATTGTTAATTTTTACTTTAAATTTTATTTTAATCTTATTTTTATTTATTTATGTTTATCATTATTATAATTGTTATTATTTTGTTAGTTAAATTAAATAAGTTGTGTTTTAAATTTATTTTTTTTCTTTTTATTATATGTATATACATTTGATTATTATATTTATTTATCGCTTTAGCATACATATGCCTATAAATGCTGTATGAATTTCGAATGCATCATGCATTTTGTGTATTGTATCTATTTTATTTCTAATATATTGAATTAATTATCAATTTAACTTATTTAAATTAACTAATTATTTATCATTTATTATTTTTTAATTTATTTCATTAAATTATATAATTATTATTCATTAAGTTTATCTATTGTTTTAGTATGTGTGTCAATGCATGTTGTATGAACTCCGGATGCATCATACATTTTATTTATTTCATCTATAATATCATTTCAGATTAATTACTTATTCAAATTGCTCCGTTTAATTAACTATTTACCATTTATTATTTGACTTAATTCATTAATTAACTAATACTACTTTCATGCCATATTTCAATATATACATCACGCATTTCGGGTCAAAATGGAGAATGAAGTGGGAGAATGGTATAGGATTTACCTTATTTGCTCATTCGCTTATTATTTGGGCCTATGTTTAATTATCCCTTTATTCTCCTTTATTTCTTACAAAGCATGCAATAATAAAAGCTTTTCATGCACTTAAATTAAAAACAATACCAAAACTATTTCTACTTAATTAATCAATCTTTTTCTAACAAAGCAAACCGATGTCCATTCTTTTTCTCAAAAATGGCACAAAAGAGTTTATAAATATGCATAAGGGAATCGATGTTCCCAATCCTTTGAAATTTATATACGTCATTTTTTCTTGTATTATTATTTTTTCATATCTTTCTTTATTTATTACAAATAAATGATTTTTTCAAATGTTAACCTAAAACAATCACCAAATGATTTTGTACAAGTTTAAGTGGGTTTTTTCTATAAAGAGGGGACCAATGTCCCATTTTTCACCCATAAAATAACATGTAAAATTAAAGATTTCCTTAATAAATACAAATGATTTTTCTATCTTTAAATTAACTAACACGATTCTTTTAAAGTTGTTAGGGATCTAATGTCCCTATTTTTTATCCAAAATACACTCAAAACTTTGCCTTTTTTGTAAATATACATATAAGGACAACGTCCTCATCCAAATAAACCCAATAAATTCTTCGATTTATGCATGATTTTATCTTTACAAATCATTCTTATATTCTTTAATACTTTCTATGCCATGCTTTTACAACTTTCAATATATATGCTTTACAGCTTTCCAACGTGATTAAGTGCACCTTTCTTTTCCAGCATGATATCTGGTGTGAGAAAAAAGATAAAATAAATTAATCATTAAAATTCATTTATATAACATTAACTAAAGGTATAAATAAGAGTGAGGTCCTGAACTATCTCTAGTTTTGGCCTTATAAGGTTAGAACTCATTTTCCAATGTTTTATTGGGTGGCAACTCCATAATAGCTATCTTATGTTGCCCAATAGATGCCCTCGTAGGTTGGTCACCAATAATGGAATAGGGGTACCCCGAGATGCTATCTCATGCTTTTTGAAGGCTCAAGGCATGGTGGATTAGATTGAATCCCTATTCATTGCGAAGCGACCGACCTTCACGAGTTAAATGAACCTTTATTCGGTCTTGAGCCCTAAAAGCAGGCTTTCAAGAGCAAACTGGATGCCTTTGGGGTTTGATACGCGTCACTATGGCAACTCTACTAGGAAGCCATAAGATTTTACTCTAAAAGTGGCTTTTGTTGATTTAATATAAATGAGTTTAGAGATTAAATGTTTTATCTCTTTTCAAAATAAATTGCATTACATTTATGTTAGGGCTCTAGAATAAAGTTAGATGTCCCTCTATTAACCCTATACATTCCTAAAGCACAACCCTATATTCACTCAATGTAAGGAAGTGTTAGGGGGACTACCAGCCCAAGCCTCATGCTTTTTTTTTAGCATATTAAATGGTGACCCGATTGGTCATTATACTCGTGATGAGCTAGACCCATTGGTAGGGACCATGCTTGGGTAGCCTTAAAGCTATATCACCTGACCAAAAGCCCGTGTAATGGTATAGACACTTCCACTAGGGGGCATGCGCCACAATACCTTATTGTGATGTGGGCCTCTATGTATTAAATAAATCCCAATAAATTTAAATGTAAGCTCATCAAAGGCTTTCATGCCTCGGTGGGTACATTTCAATTTACTCGGATTGTTCAAATATAGAATGGCCAAAATCCATTTGCATGCGCTTTCAATACAAAGAGGTTATGCTGCCAATTTTCCATCAAGCACCATACACACTTATTAGGTTCCCTGTTAACCCATAAGCTAATCTTGCCTAAAAAAGAGACTACATGACCTCTTATGTGGGAGCAATAAGATTAGGAGGATTTTTTCTCTTCTTTTGCATGTGTACTTATAGTACACATGCATGTAAGTTTAATAAAATAGAAAAAATAATGGTAATAATAATAACTAATAAAAATGTGCATGCTTTGTGTACATAGATTTTTTATTTAAGTACATCTCATTTTGTGTGCAAACAAATAATATGATAATGTTAAACATGTATATTTTATGTTTGAATTCTCTTTACCATAAAAATGTGTATGTTTCATTTTGTGTGCTATGACAATGCACATTCTGCATTAATTTTTTTAGCTTGCATATTCTGCTTTGTGTATAGAATTCTTCCTATACATCATATGCATGCCTTGCTTGTGCATCATACATATGCCACGCACCATATGTTTACCTCACATGTTCATATATCTCTTATGCATTACACATAGTATATATGTCATTTGCATGCATCATCATGCATTAACTCACATCATATATATCACATGCATCATGCATCATACATCATCTTGGATTATCATGCATCATTTTGACCTTATTTTGATTTTTTCAGCCATTCTAGATCACGTGCCGAGGTGGTTAGGTGTCCAAATGGTTGCCTTAGCAAAAAGCCTCTATCAGAACCATTGGAATCAGAATTAGAGACAGGTTTGGTTTTGGTTAATATTTTTGAATCAAATTCAAAAAATATAGCAATGGCTGGTCCATCACAAACTAGAGCTCTTGATCATCAAAAGTTGGACATGAGATTTGATGAGTTCAAGAGAAGGATGAGGGCCATGATGAGTGAGATGATGTCCACTTTAATACAGCCTACTGGACAACAACCTTTAGCACCTATCATTGTACATGGTGAATCAGCTACTATTGGGGGCACTTCTGTTGCAACTGCTGCATGGTGCCTTCTTTTGCCGAGTTTAGGGGTTCAGCATCAAGAGTTTTACCCGTTGAGCAATGGAAGGAAAAAGGTGTTACCTCCAAAGAGGACTTTATTCTTAAGAAAAAAGAAGAGTCAGCAATGACACAGGCCTTGAGAAGCAAGGCACCTAGGGTGAAAGACCCAATTTTGAAAAATATGGAAGAAAAGATCCTTGGTTCGAGTTTTGTTAACTGGCAGGGGAATAAGCCCCGAAGATAAAAGATCTTAATAGGGATGAGTTGTTGCCTCAGAGGTTCAAGATGCCGATACTTTTGACCTTTCTGCACACATCAAGTAGTATACATTAATCATGATGGGGACGACCCTAACTAAGAAATAAAAGATTGAGTATTTCTGCCTCAGTCTGATAAGCCCTGCCATCGATTGGTACCATAGGTTAAATCATGGAACCAAGGAGGATTGGGATCTATTAACGAAGGAATTTATGAAGCAATATAACTATAGCACAAGATTAAAAGTGATCCTAGAGGATCTAGAGTCGCTAAATCAGAAACTAGAGGAAGCCTTCCGCGAATACCTTACCTGATGGAGGAACAGGGTGATGAAAGTGAATAAGAAGCCAGAGACTATCAATCTGATTAGGTCGTTCATCTAAAATGCCAATCCATACTTGAGAGATAGGCTTAAAGGACTGGGATTCTCTAAAGGACATAGCCATTGAAGCTCCTGAACATTTGAAGAAGAAGGTTAGTTCTATGAACCAGGTTTTGGTAAGAATGACAGAAGTGGCAGCAACAATAGGGGTAACAGTGGCAAGACTACAAGAGTCTTAGTTGTAAGAACAACTTGACGACATTATTCGAACTTAGGCAAGCCATTATCTTGGTGTCTTGCCCATTTTACAAATTACGGGAAATTGCAACTTTTGCCACCAATGCCTGTTCAGAATTTGGGGAAACCTAGGCATAAGGCTAACTAGTATTATCATTGGCATATAGGACACGAGACTAATTATTGTCAGGCTTTGAAGGATTGTATCTTGGACCTAATTGACACCCATCAGATACCAGATCCAGAAAGGTGAAGCGAGAGGAGGAAAGGTTGTAATGTTGCATGACCACCCATGCATTTGTGTTTGACTCAAGCTCGTTAGAATGGTATGTGCTCTAAGATGTATATGGCATGTGGATATCCAACCATTACTCGCTCAATTCTAATGATAAGAAAAATAAAGAGTTACGAGATGTCATCACCGATCTTAGGGTCACCATCTAACAGAGGAAGAGCCTGAGATGTTGAAAAACATTTTGCTAGCTATACCTATAATAGGAAAGGATGTAATAAGCCACCGTTTTTTATAATGTAAAATTTGCTTCTAAAATATGCATATGTTTCTCTAACCATGTTAATAATATGAGCTTTTCTTATGTATGCAATGTCTTATTTTATTGCATCATGCATGGTAATAATCATAGCTCATTTCTAAGACATTGATTGAATAAGCACATGATATGAGCACGACCAAGAACGCCGACAACAAGAGAGATGAACTAGCACTTTCTCAAGAACCAATAATAAGAGAAAGGTTAAAGAAGCTTAAAGAAGTCTTACAACCATTCATGAGACCTTATTTGGAGAAGATGCAAGTTCAAGAAGAGAAATAAGCTAAATTGGATTATGAAGACAAGTTTAGGCCGAATGTTGCAATGGGCCTTCAATCTACTTTATTTAGTGTCCATTCTTTATGTAACATTTAATAAAGTATATTTGGGCATCCTAGGACCTAGGAAAACGAATTGGGCTTTATATTCTAGGTTTGCTTTATTTTTGGCTTATTTTACTATTTTGGGTAGTTTAAGTGGGTTGGGCTTATCTCTTCTAAAGAGTTGGGCCAAAATAACTATTTGAGGCTTAGAATACCTAAGGGGGCCGAATTTTACATGGGAGAATTGAATTTTAATGGGTTTGGGTTAGATTTAGGTTTAGGCCTACATTGGTGAACATAGGGTCCTAAATTTTAGGAATGAATTTTCCTTGATAAATACTTATTATTTTGGGATATTATTAAGTAGAGTTTGATAGAGAAATAATAGCTTGACCATATCTTTAAAGGGCTGGCCGAAATTCACTTTTAGCCAACATTAAGTCTACATTTATTCATTCATTTTCTTAGGATAATAAGCATATTTATCACTAGCTATTAGGATTATTCTCAAATTGTATTTATCTTTATTTCTTCATGTAATTAGTCCATATTATGGCCAAATACATGTAGATAAAGGTTAGGAATTATCTTTGTTATTTATTTTATTATTTATCTCTTAAAGTTAGTGTTTGGTTTTAATTCATCTAGGGAGGGGTGGCTGCCTAGCCTATATAAAGGATTGAATTCTTCATTTGTAAGGGACTTTAATTTTGATTAATGAGAATTTTCTTTGGCTTGGCCGAATTTGTGAGAGTTAATTTATTATTGATTCTTGCTATTGCATGAAGAATTAGACTTAGGCTATTTGCATGATTAATGTATGCTTGATTCTTCTTCTTCTTGTTTTCTAAATCAATCTATCATAAGTATTTCTAATCAATCTTGTTTGGGGGTTCTTTAGATTGGGGGTTTATTATCTTATTTATGTTCAATATTCATGGTATGTTGGCGTTCTAGTTTGGCATATAGGCTGGGGTTTTGTACAGCACAAGTCTTTATTTAATCTCGGACATAGAGACATCTTGAATGCATCCGTTATGACTCATGAGGTGAGTCTTAAAAGGGTAAAATAAATAGTAATGAAAATGATTAAATCTTTGCTTAAACCTACGATGGCACCCCAAGAGGTGACAAGAACATTGCAGCATATCATTCCTATCCTTCCTAACAAAAAACCTAAACATAAGGCCCAATTTACCTAAATAAAGTGAGCCCAAATGTATAACCCAACTCACTTAAGTAAACAAGCCTAAATGTCAAGCCTAACTTACCTAAACCTACCCATTCAAAATTTTAAGAAAACCATAAGACACTAATAACAAGAGTCAGATGTATGCAAGATGTCACCCTTTGAGGTTAAGTTAGGATCTGTGTTTTTGTATTGCATGTTTAGTCATGAATTGTTGTTATTGCTATATGATGCATGTAAATAGGAACTCGTGCATAAGTTAGGTATAAAAACATATGGTTAACCTATCAAAAGAAACCTATGGCATGCATATAGACACATGTTGAAGTGGGCTTAATTCTAAGGCAGTAACGATATCACCTCATGTGATAAGGAGTTCTTTCACTATTTCTAAGTGTTTGGGGGAATCAAATGGTATATTCAACTTGTTGGGGAATAAGTTATCATTGGTAGAAGCACAATAAGGATAGATTATCAACCCTAAGAGCAATAGGAAAGTTTGAAAAGATGGTAAGGCAAGAAAAACTAGAAAAGAAGCACCTAAAGCAAAGTTTGCCTAAAACCCACTTGAAAAGAGATTTTTGAAAGAAGATTCCTCAAAAGGATTTCTCTAAATGCAGATTAAATTTTGAGGCAGTTACAACAACACTTTATGTACTTCGATAAAGTCGGGGGTAATCCTTATCTCATTTGATGATGAAAATTACTTAAAGCCATCAACAGTGGGGTAATACATAAAGTCTATATGTACGGGTTAGAAGTACTATTAACCTTAGGAAAAAAGATGGTAGGAGACTTTAAAGACTCATCAAGCTTATGTTGAATGCTCTATTAGAGAGAAGTACTTGTTATCTTGTGAGAGGTGCTTGAAAAGAATAAACAACCAGTTTGTCTTCCATTCTTGTGCTTGGGGATGCAAATTAGTTAGCATACACTTTGGTAACCTTGATTGCTATATGGGACAACCTAACAGGGGTTATTATAAAGCTAGTATTTATAATTAGTTCAGACAGATTGTGTTCAAAGCTATATAGGTGATGTATGTTCAGGTTGGTGATGAGAAACCACGGTGCCCCAACACTTATTGTTTAGGAGAAACTAATGCCCTTAGAGGAAGCTTTCAAAAAATATCAAAGAGGATCCATGAGCTCTTTATGTAGTACGAATAGGGTTTTTAATAGAGGGATAACCCTGATGGTATATGTTTAAGGTGCATAGATGAGAAGAAGCCATGATGGTTATGGGAGAAACTCATAATGGCACCTATAGAGCTTATATGGAAGGCTTGGAACTTTATACGGCAGATGGTTCTTTTGGCTTGCCATGGACATAGAATTTTCTAAGGATTAGATATCACATAAAAGTATACCTAATTGTTTTAGATGGTCTAAAGTCCTATGCTGCCATCACAGGGTGTGTAAAGACCGAACCCTTCAAGCAATCAGGTCCTCGGGGAACTGGCCGGGACTACTAAAGTAGAGTTTGATTTCAGACATGGATCCCCTCGTTATATTATGCCTGATTTCAGGTAAGAAGAGAGAAGAGGAAAAGATACTCGATGCCATAAGTCTTCCCCTAGCTAAAAGAGTAATCAAAGCACAAAAGGATGCCCCGTGAAAAGGTGTAAACCTATGAGATTTGGGTTGAAAAGTTACTATTTGCATTTTAGGGTTGCAAAGTAGTCATTGGAACTCCAACTTGAGCCATGCTATCCTTTTTGATATGTGAAATAGGAGCAATGCTGTCAATATAAGTTGAACTTTAATTCTTAATAGGAATCAATCACTTTCGAGATGAGACCCAGAGTTAGGTGAAGCCTTGAGCACTCTAGCCAAGTTATTTTGATTAACTATGGTGCTAATCACCTACACTTTGAACCCAAACAAGATAGTGAAATCACACTCCTCAAGTCTCTATATGCCTAACCTTACAAGTATCTCACTCCAGAGGAGATGATAACTCGATACATAAAAGGCTACCTCTGAAGGATAAGGGTTATAGCTTATGGTTCCTCAAGTTGTCTAGTACACGAGTTGCAATCCAAAATGTGGCCTTGTACAACCCACATAGGAGTAGGCATCCAAATTATGCATAAACAAAAAATCTCAGCTGCGGACACATGAAGTGAAAATAAAGCCAGCCTGTTATGAATGCTTTTAATCACGCCAAGCAAACGAAAGCCACCGGTTAGGTTCTATGGGATCAATGTCAAATGCCAAGCAGGATAGATCAATAGAATAATGCCATCATAAAGGATGGGTATGTTAATGAAGGGTCATCCAGTATATCAACTAGGTTTTTCAGAGAGAAAGAGTTGCCTCTAGATACCAATTTGGCAACCACCGATGGAAGTTCTTGATACTTGAGTCACTCCTTATAGGAAATTTTACACATAACTTGAGACACAAGCCAAAGTTTTGGGGCCAAAATATGTCCTTAGATCATTTAGGCAGAGAGCAGGGCTTCTACGTAAGAGTGTGGGATTACCAGTTCAGCATGGCATAGCACCTAATAGGATGAATGCATTATAGTTCAGAGGAAATGTATTTAATTTTGCCAAGAGTGTAGCAACAAAAAATTATCTACCCTGAAAACAATAAAAAGACTCAAACAGAAGGCAAGGTAAAAAAAATAAAGGAGATAATTAAAGGAAGCTTGCCTGAAGACCAAGATTTCTGAGGAAGGCACACGTGGGCCAATAGCCAAATCATATCCAAGACAAAGTCCCTTAACCAACTGTAGTGTAGGCCATGCATTTGATGCATACATTTTTTCTTTTTCTGCATGCATCCATGCATACATTTTGCATTTATGCATACATTTTTTGAATTTTTGCATGCATTCTTGAATTTCTGCATACATTCTTGCATTTCATGTGTGCATTCTTGTATTTTTGCAATTTTGCATACATTCTTGCATTTTTGCATTTCTGCACACATTCTTTCATTTTTGCATGTATTCTTGCATTTTTGCATTTCTGCATGCCTTCTTTTTAACATGAGTGCTCTAATGTATATAACTTCTTGCATGTATTTGCACACACACACACACACATTCCTCTTTGCATGCATTTTTTAAATACTTCATACACAATTTTCTGTATGTGTTGGCACACATAATCATTTTGCATATATTCTATATATATAATTCATTGCATGTGTCTCGCATGTGTGATTATTGCTTCACACATAATTTCTTATGCACACACAATCTTTTGTATAAATCGTTGTATATAACCTTGTAGGTAAAGTGAAAGTATACCCTACTATCCTTCTTTTAATAATTTTCCTGGGCCTTTATGTGTTGTACGCTAATTGCAAAGCTTGGAGATTCAAGGATTATGCCTTACTAATGTTCAAGATGGCCGCCATAATGATGTCCTTTTCCCAAAGATAGGGAGTATTTTTATTAAAATAATTCATGCTTTAAGTTTAATTTATTTTGCCAAGCAATGTGCAAAGTTTTGACATAATTGCTTCTTATTAATTTACTTTCAATTTGAAATTTCACTTCATTCAACTAATTCTCAACTATGACTAATTTTGACCTCATTCTTAGAAATTTGTGTTTCATTCAAACGTGAGCCGAACAAGAGATAATCATATTTTATCTCTATCTGCTAAATTGCATAAAATCCTTGGCCATACCATACAACTTCTAAACTTTGAACACTTTAGGCTAGTTTTAAAGAAATAAAGGAAACAATTGTTTGCAATCGAAGGAATTGGGTGAAACTCACTAAGAGTACTATAACCTTTTCTGATTACCTGTTAAAGTGACCCTAGGATAAGGCAAAATCTAAAAAATGATTTAGGTAGCCCTTTTTGGTACAACTCTCTAAATGACTTTTCCTACCTTGATTTCATAGTCGTTTACTAGCTTATTAGGCCTTTATATCAAGCATGTTAAATGCATGCTCATTTTATTATTGCACACATTGAAACTACCCCTTAACCCAAAATAATTTTGGCTTCCTATAAGGAAGATGACCACCATGGTAAAGTCAGTTTTGTATTTTAAGAATAGGGAAGATTAATCTCTACTAATCTTTTGTATAAATTTTATTCATAGAGAATTAAGCTTATTTGATGAAATAAACTTAAAACATAAATGAAGAAAAAAAGAGAAATGAAGAAAATGAAAGAAAATAAAATAAAAAGAGAAGAAAATAAAAATGATAAAAAATGAAAAAAAAACCTTTATAAATTACACCAATGCTAAAACAAAGACAACAATAAAATGGTAAGGGAGATCTTAAGTTAGTTCCCTTCGAACCAATTTTTGATGAATTGTAAAGTCACCAAAGCCCAAATGTGAGAGTCCTTTGATGACAAAAAAATGGGTAGAGAATAAGTCCTCCTGCCAATTAAGAAAATATAGTGCTCATTTTCCTTTAGTGACCTGACCTTTCTTTGATAGCCATCCACCCAAGCCTAACGTTACAAGCAATGTAAGACCTCTTGATTCTAGGTTTGGTCTCATCTAATCTAGTAGAGATGACCTTCTAGTAAGGTTCAGTACGTAAGAAAAGGCTTATGGTGCTTCTAAAGCTTCAAGCAGGAAGCCATGATGTATTTATGCATTCAATTCAAACCTTATCCCCAACTTTGCATCTAGAATTTGCTTTCAAAGGACAAAAATCTTATTTTGGCCTTCAACATACGCATATGCAGAAGTTGCTTGGTATGCATTGTGCTTATATGTTGGTTCAGTAAACCTTGGTATTGAGTATTCTCCCGTTCCCTCATTAAGAATGACCCCTTAATTTCTCTTATTGAAACTAAAACAGTTGAGAATATGGTTCATTCAACTTATTCACGGATGAGTAAAGTCTAAGTTTAAAGCATTTGATGAGTTGTAATTACTTTAAATTCTAGACACTTCCTAGCAAATAACTCTTTCCATATGCCATATGTAACACTCTTCACATATAGATCACATGCGTGATTGTGCATATGCACATGAATTTTGTACATATACTGCACATACTCACATGGGTAATTTATTGCAAGGAAAAATGAGAATGGACTCTTTGCATCTAACTTGATCACGACGCATCTTCAAATAATGGACAGTCAGATAAAGACAAATTTCTCATGAGAGAAATCATATAAAGAAAATATCTCAGAAAGTGAGGTCATCCACACGTGCCATTATAGGGGCAATTACAAGAGGATGACCATCTCGCTTAAAGACAAATTCCTTATAGGATGGAATCTATGTTAATCTATAAAAGAAGGCCTTTTGTGGAGCTAGATTGTCATCATACACACTTGCTAGGACCAATCAGGTAAGACTTTATATCTCAAAATGTACAAAACTCAAAGGTACAAAACTCCTTTAAATGCTACAAAAATACAAGTGTACAAAGAATACAAATTATGTAAGTTCCAACACACTAAAATTTCAAGTCTTTGAAACACACAAAATATACAAATTCAATGTACACTTAAAACTCTAGAAATTCAAAACAACCTTAAAACTATACAAATTCAATATATATCTCAAAATTGTACAAATTCAACGTACACTCAAATTGTACAAAATCAAAACGTCCTAAATTGTAAAAATGCAAGGTACAATCAAACTGTACAAATTCAATGCACATTCTGAAATCTAAAAACCTCAAATACATCCACAATGTAGGAATTCCAAAACTGCGATTACATCAAAAGCCGCAAACATAAATCCTGGAATAGCCACAAATAGCGGAGTTCGCTATAAACCTTAAACTACCACAAATAGTGGAGTTTACCATAAATCTCAGGCATGCTCACAGACTATGAAGTTTGCCTATAAATCTTAGCACTACCATAAACAACGAAGTTCACTTATAGATTATGGTAAAGCCATAAACAACAGAGTTTGCCACATCTTTACCACAGCTGTAAATAGTAGAGTTTGCCATACTAAAATTAAAGTCCTTTTAATAGGCATCCTAATGCTTTTTAGTGCCCCATAAGTTCTCTTAGGAGGCACACCAAAAAATTTAAGAGGATAAAATGCCCCAAAAAATGAAATACTTGGACTTAATACTCACTGATATTTAAAAGGTTTAAAATCTTTAGGAAATGAGCCAAAATTTCAAAAACATCCAAAATCCAAAAAGGATCAAAACCACCAAAAATTCCACAGGCTTTTTTATATCCAAAATCCTTAAAAGTTTCAAAATTTATCCACCTATGGGCAAGCATCAAAAACTAAAATCCAGGCACTATCTCAAATAGTGGGTTTCACCTATGAATCTGAAGTCCTCTTAAGGGAGGCATCAAAAATTTCAAAATCTATCGGCTTGCGGGCAAGCTCAAATTTAGGCACTACCACAGATAGCGGGGTTCGTCTGCAAATCCAAAGTCCTCTTATGAGGCATTTAAATCCTTTTAAAAGGTAATCAAAGTCCTCTTAAGAGAGGCATTAAAATTTTTAAAATCCATCCAGGCACTATCGCAGACTACGAAGTTCGACTATAAATCCAGGCACTACCACAAACAATTGGTTTCGCTTATGAATTCAAAGTCCTCTTTGTAAGGCATTCAAAGTCTCCCTGTGAGCACCTAAAAGCCCTCTTTAAAAGGAATTCAAAATCTCCCTATGAGCATCCAAGTCTCTCAGTGAGCATAAAGTCTCTCGAGTAATTTTTTATACCTACAGCTAGCATTGATTGCTCATCGAATGAAGTTAACATGCCAATAAGCTGGCATCAATCTCCATCAAGTGTGGTTAGACGTGCTCGATTCCTGACATTGACCATTGAATTCAATAAGGTTCAATGAGTTTGGATGTCGACATTGACATTTCCTACACCGCTAAGGAGACAGCCACCTCAAGTATGCATCACTATTTTTTACTCTAAACTTTGACTCACCTAGGCATTAGTGAATTAGCCTCCCCAAAGTTAGGGGCAATTGTAGACACTGGGTTCTGATGAGGCTCTTGATCAAAGTTACTAATGAGAAAATGGTTTCTCATAAATAAACAAGCAATGGAAGTGTTAGGCTTTCTCTCGGGTTTTATGGTTTCAAAATATTTTTGAGCTCTTTTACGGTTTTTCAATGTTTAAAAATCCTTTTTGGTTGTTTTTGCTCTTTTCTCTCGATTAGCAAAGTTAAAATGGTTTTTAGGGGTAAAAAAATTTAAAGTCAATGATTAAAGTCAAAGTCAAATTGCGTCAGTCACTCTCTTGACTCACGAGTCAAGGCCATGACTCACACCCGTGACTCACTTCTGGAATCAATTCTGCATTCGAAAACAAGGGAAGTAATAGAGAGGATTTTATTTGATCTTCATCTAAACATTTAATTTCTTAAGGGATATTTAATCAAAGGGGACATATTTTAAATAGGGGGCTCTCTCTCCTGCCCTTTCTCACTCCTACCCTTTCTCTCTCCTACTTTCCCTCTCTCACATTTTCTCTCTCTCATAAAAACACACACATAGAGCAAAAAAATAGGGAGGAAAGCTAAGAACACTGGGAATCCTTATTCTTTGATGGTACCAACACTGAAGGTAATATTCTTAAGCCTTTAAGTCAATTAATCTAGTGTTAGCATTTTGTTTACAGTAAATACCCATTGAATTTCTTTATTTTTTTATTTTTCCATTTATTTGATTTCTTGAATTAGAGCTTGTTAATTTGTAATTAATTGAGTTTTATGCTTATTTCATTCATTAATTCATCTTAATTAATTAAGATCATGTTAAAATTGAGTTAATAGGGAAACTAGAGTTTACTATTCATCATCTTCTTCATTGGTTTGAAAATCTTTATTTTCATATTTCTTGTTTTAATTTCTATTTTCCTCGTGTAAATTAGTTTTTCATGTGTTTTAATGAGTTTTTTTTTTGCCTTTTTATGCATTAAAGTGGTTAAAATTGCATTTTTGGTGGATTTTGTGATTTTTAATAACTCCTAGCATCGTTCCAAGAGTTGGTGTGCATTTATTTATTTATTCATATAATTACACATATATTTAATTTCCTTTAATTTAATTACTAGATTAATTACTATGTCTTTATTATTATTGTTAATTTTTACTTTACATTTTATTTTAATCTTTTATTTATTTATTAGTATTATAATTGCTAATATTTTGTTATTTACATTAAATAAGATATGTGTTTTAAATTAACTTTTTTCCTTTTTATAATATGCTTATACATTTGATTATTATATTTATTTGTCACTTTAGCTTGCGCGTACCTATAAATGTTGCATGAATTCCAGATGTATCATGCATTTTATGTATTTTATTTCTATTATATTAAATTGATTATCCATCTAACTTATGTAAATTAACTAATTATTTATCATTTATTATTTGTCAATTTATTTTGTTAAATTATATAATTATTATTCATTATGTTTATCTATTGTTTTAGCATACGTGTATCAATGCATGTTGTATGAACTCTGGATGCATCGTGCATTCTATTTATTTCATCTATTTTATTATTTTCGATTAATTATTTATTTAAATTTCCCAGTTTAATTAAGTATTTACAATTTACTATTTGACTTAATTCATTAATTAACCAATACTATTTTTATACCATATTTCAATATATACATCATGCATTTTGGGTCTAAATGGAGAATAAAGCAAGAAAATAGTTTGGGATTTACCTTATTTGCTCATCCGTTTATTATTTGGGCTTGTATTTAATTATCCCTTTATTTTATTTTTTTTCTTGCAAAGCATGTAATAATAATGGCTTTTCACATGCTTATATTAAAAACAAAACTAAAACTATTTCTACTTAATTAATCAAACTTTTTCTAACAAAGCAGACCGATGTCAATTCTTTTCCTCAAAAATCACACAAAAGAGTTTACAAATATGCATGAAAGAACCGATGTTCCTAATCCAATGAATATCCCGATTTATATATGTCATTTTTTCTTGTATTATTATTCTTTCATGCCTTTCTTTATTTATTACAAATAAACAATTTTTTTCGAATGTTAACCTAAAACACTCACCAAATGATTTTATATGAGTTTGATTGGATTTTTTTATAAAGAGTGGACCAATATCCCATTTTTTCACCCACAAACACAACATGTAAAATTAATGATTTCCTTTATAAATACAAATGATTTTTCTATTTTTAAATTAACTAACACAATTCTTTTGAAGATGTGAAGGATCCAATATCCCTATTTTTTTATCCAAAATACACCCAGAACTCTGCCTTTTTGTAAATATGCATGCAAGGATCAACGTCCTCATCCAAATGAACCCAATTAATTTCCTGATTTATTTATGATTTTATATTTTCATTCATTCTTATATTCTTTAATACTTTCTATGCCAAGCTTTTATAGCTTTCAATATACATGCTTCATAGCTTTCCAAAGTGCTTGAGTCTGCCTTACTTTTCTAGCATGATATCTCGCATGAGAAAAAAGATAAAATAAATTAATCATTAAAATTCATTTATATAACATCAACCAAAGGTATAAATAAGAGTAAGGTCCTAAACCATCTTTGGTTTTAGCCTCATAAGGTTAGAACTAATTTCCTAATGTTTTATTGGGTGGCGACTCTAAGATACCTACCTTATGATACCCACAGGCACCCTTGTAGGTTGGTCACCAATTATGGAATAGGGGTACCTCGAAATGTTGTCTCATACCTTTTTGAGGCTCGAGGCATAGAAAATTGGATTGAATCCCTACCATTATTTTATCCAGCCTCGAACCTTTATCCGACCTCGAACCCTAAAAGTGGGCTTTCGAGAGAAAATTGGATGCCTTTGGGGCTAGACACATATCACACAATACAGGTCCCACTATATAGTCACTTGTATAACAAATGAATTCAAAAGGTAGACTCCAATCTAGTGGCATATATAACTACCAACGCAAATATTAGCTTTTGATTCAATAAATTAAAAGTAAGCACTCATCAGAAAAATTAAATGTAGTATCTTACACTACAAAAAAATGTATTTTATCGAACGAAATGACCTTACCAATTATATTTTATTATTTTATCGACAAAATCCATCCGTCACTAAAATGCTCTTAGGTACCAAATTACCAGCGAAAAATTCTGTCAGTGAATATTACCGATGGCTTTTACCGATAGATTTATATAAAACATTCCGTCAGTAGTTTTATTTAAAATTTGATGGATGTTTCGTCACGTTGACCAACTACCGACGAAATAAACCGTCGGTAAAATTTAATGAATAAATTATTAATTTATTTTAATATAAACAGTGATGGATTTTTTCGTTGGCAATTATATTGACAAATATATTTAGTATAAATATTAAAATGGCAGGGATGGATGTTTCCATCGGTAATTTTATCGGTAGCATAAAAATTTTCTATATATTTTTTTGAATTTTTTGCAAAAATTATATATTTCCTATTTGCAAATCCCAGATTAGACACGATAAATTAAATAAAAAAATCTAAAATTTAAATTGATATAAAAAAATTAATATATACGTGATAACTATTGTGCATATATATCTATATTGTATACAATATTTTATAGTTATATGTAAAATTAACTATCTCAATTGAAAACTCTAACTGCTATACAAAAAAATGTTGTACCAATATCGACGTTTGAATTTGCATACCACAAATAATGCTATACAAAAAATTAACTATTTTAACTGATATATAAAAGATTAACTATCTCAATTGAAAATTTTGACTTCAATATAAAGAATGCAAATTTACTTTAGCAACATTTGCATACCACAAATAATATTGTATTGCTCTTCAGCAATTCCTCAAAATGCAAATGGATTTTTCTGCCTTCTGGACCAGCCTCCTAAAATTCAAAAGACAAAAATGGGAAAATTATCAGTGTTTATCAGTCCATATATACCGAATTAGAAAGCATATACAATATGTATAAAGAGCATTATTAAATATTCAACTTTGATTGTTTTCCTCAGCCAATAGCCTTGCAAGGAATCTCAATTATCCTAAAGAATATCGATCCTTACCTTCAGTACAGAGATTGTCATATCATAGTTGCTTATAATAAATACAATTTGAAGTTTATGCCTTGGGAATGTTTCGTTAAGCTTGATGAGCAAGTCATCAACAACCATTCTCAGTCGATGTATTGCTTGTTTTATAACTCTATTGATAGATAAAACTTTATGTTGTCACGTGTTAAGGGTACCTACTATCAAGACACAACATAACTAACTCATAAAATAACTTAAAATCGTACTAACTTTATCAAAATCATGAATTTTCAAAATTAGATACAACACCAGCATCTTCAAGAACATAAATCAAAGCAATCGTACCCACATTAGTTAACCAATAGACATATCATTTTACAGTTGGGTTCTTGTTTGATATTTACTGCTAAGATTTTGAGGGAGCTGACTAAAAGAAGAAATTATAGCAGAATGTCTAGGATTTTAAGGGAACTAAAGTTTCTAAAATTTAATAAATAGGGTTATAGATGCATTTTTTGGTAAAATGACATGCAACCTTTAACTTGTAAACATAGTCGAGTCCACTATAACTAATACAATACCAGGGTAAAACACCCTTGTGAGATTAATAGGCCCAAATTAGAAAGCAAAAATGCAGGAAATATTATATTTTTAATATGTTGAAGTTGAATAAACTGACTAAGCAATATAATTATATTTAAATTTTTTATATAAATAACATACAAAAAATAACTCCCTATCAGAAAAGCTGGTTCTCATGTTAATTAAAAATAAGAACAAGGGCTAACCTGATGTAAGATCTTCAGCTTCTTTAAATGTAGAGAGGAACTGCTTCTGCATCCCAAACACTAAAGGCATGTAGAAATGCATCAAAGCCCAGAGTTCATTGAGATTATTCTGAATAGGAGTGCAAGCATCAGTAGCAACAAAAAATTGATGACTAATCTCCGCACATCTAACAATTAATTTTCATATTCAAATTCTAATAAAAATTCTTTTTTTTAAAAAAAAGATCTAACTAGAGATAATCTTATCTACAAAATGGAAACCAAACATCACAATTGTTAAGGACAAACCTCTTAAACTTCAGCAAGATCCTTTTTGCTCTTATTGTCGTCTTGCAAATAAGTAGCCTAATTCTGTGATAACAAAAAATATAACATGGATAGGAAAAACTACTTTCTTTGGCATTATGAAGAAATAATTATTCTACTTTACTGCCTTAGCATAAAGTTGTTCTAGAAGTTATACACTATTATTTCTTTGTTATCAATAAACAAAATAAATTTAATTTAAGAATAAAAATATGTAAATAGGAGTTATTTCAAAGGGACAATCCCTAAAAGCCACTAATTAGAAGCTTAATTATAGGCTTTTCTTCTTTCTACCCTTGCCAATGCTTAATCTCTCTTCTTCCAAATACCTCACAAAATTATAAACATGATTTCAAAAAATAATTGTAACTTGAAAGATACATTTAAATTTTACTAAACAATTTATTTTTAGAATAAATTCATAACAAAAAATAATAATAAAAACTTTAAGATTTAGCCTAAATCTAGAAGTTGACTAACACTTAAGTACATGATAATAGTATCCTTCAAATTACAATTTTTTTTTCAATGTATAAACCCACTAATTATTCATCTTTGCTTCCTTTGATTGCCTCAAATAAAAAGCATTTTAACACTTTTATTCATCAAAAGTGATTATTGTTGAAGGGACCCACTTCCTAATTTTGTTTTTTTTCCTTTTTCCTTATTCTAGTTAATGATAAAGAGAGCAAGTATAATTAAAAAGAAAAAAAAAGTGCAGCAAAGTTGAATTTGGACCTAAATTGTTGATTTTCCTATTACAATACATCAATTTATGCACCCCCATCTGAACATAGTTAGAAAATTAACCATTTTTTACTAGTTATCCACTAATTTAATATTTAAACATGTCATTATCCATTTTACTGAATCTCTAAGTTATGAATCAATTCAATTCAAACAAATGCATTAAACTATTTTGCAATTTCAAATAAAAAAGAAAATTTAGTAAAAATAAATATAGGAACAAGAAATTGTTTGTAGTTTTCTATTTTGCATATCTCAAGAAACAATAATCAATGCCTTTAGCACCTATAAATATTCAAAGCAACCAAAGAACCATCAAAATAACAGTAAGCGAAATAGAAAAATTAAAATACAAATATAAAGGTTGTGCCTTTTATGATCATCACAAAAACCTAAAACTTGTATTATGTGATAAATGTATTTATATTCTACAATTATATACACAAAATTAAAAAAGAAACAAAAGTGCTAAAGCTAGTGAATTTTAATAATAATAATAATAATAATAATAACAATAATAATAACAATAATAATGTTATACAATTTCTCCCTTTCTCACCCTACTGCTCTACTACCCCACGAACACAAAACAAAAGAACACTCTCTCCTCTTGTAGTCCCTCAAGTGTCACTTTCCCACATATACTTCACAAAAAAGAAACAACCGTTCTCTCTCTGAATATCAAATCTCTGCAACTACTCCTCTCTAAATTGGAAAAGAGTTAAATAATATCAAAAGATAAGCACTATTCAAGTTAGCCTAAACTTTTATTTTGCATTAAGCCCGTATAAGGGATAAGAGTATTACAAAAGTTTATACAACCAATGCCTCCTAGTATGGCCTAGACAACTTCAGATGTTAGACTTCTAGCTTTTTAAACCGGCAAAACTTGTACGAAAATAAACGAGCCACAATATTAAACATGAAACTTAATAAAAAAATCTCTAAAATAAATGAGCAAGCAAACATATATTAACAAATTAGTTTTAATGTATACGTGGTATCAATGTTATAAGGCTAAAGCATATAATTACAGCACAAGAGACAAAAAAAATAAAGTAAAAATAAATAAGAAATAAAGTAATATTTCTCTTCAAGAATAATTTATTAACACAACTTATGACTACAGGACTATTAACTAAACAAAAAATAAACACGAATAAATTAAGATTCCCATTTATAACATTAAAATAACAATAGAAAAACATACACACACACACATATATAAGTTCTCATACAATATTTTCCTCTTTATCAAAACCATGCTGCAAGAAAACACTATGAGTCAAATGTTTAGATAACCATATATAATTAGTGGCAAGTAAAAATACTGAGAAAAAATCTACCATAACTATAGTCAGGTGTCATGGTGGAGTTCATAAAAAATCCTAACACATGTCAATTGATCTAAAATGCTTACTTTACAAGAAAAAGATGCAAAAATGGGTGTGTTCTCTTGCATCGTCCATTTGTACAATGCATATGATATAAATCGGAGGCCATCATAAATAAGAGCAACTTCTAGAAGCAGATTAATTAAAAAAAGGCAACACAAAACAACATTCAAGAAATATGGTTGCGTACTTAACTTTTTTCTTTTTTTTCAATTTAAAAGAGGTACCTAAAGCATTGTTATTGATGATGACAAAGAAGAGCTCCCAAAAAGAAATCCATAACAGCTAGAAAAAATGGAGATGATGAGAGCATATGGAAAAATGATCCTCAGTGGGTTATACATATCGGATATCAGTATACTTAAGATACTTGGATGTAAGCAAGTCTATTTAAAAATCAACAGGTGTTGCTGAGTGAACCTATAAGTTAAAAAGCTTATGAACATATGATCAAGTACACAAAGCAGATAAAAGATTTCTAGCCAAAATAGTATATCCTCTTTTAATGGTAATACTTTTAACAAAAGCACCAATTCATTTGTTCGAAGCATTAATGCATTAAGGCTATTGTAAGTTTCTACTAATCCAAATCATAACATAAGCATAATTATGAAAACATTTTATAGTCTATTAGATCACCTTTCACACTAACTCTCTCTCTAGTTATGATACGGATCCAAAAGGGCTATCTTATGCCATTGAAGAGGGGCAACTTTATGACTTTCAAATGGGTCTAAATGGAGTTTAAACACATAAATATAAGATCCAAATGTCATTGGGGCGTGCTCCAATTTATAGGAGGCAGATTTGGTGTTTTACCATCAATTTTAGGCTTATACAACTTTGGGCTTTAATTGTACAAGTCATGTGCTTCATTTAAAAGTCATATGACTCACTTAAGTTGTATTATTAATGGGCTAGGCGTGTGGGCTTCTTTTGGGCTTAGTTTAGTTAGTTGGTTATTTATTTTAGTCTTTCTTTTAGGCTTTCATTTTAGGCCTATAAGGTTTATTAATTAGTTTTGTTTAAAGTGTGTTTAAGACTTATTTGGGCTTAATTTGCTTGTAAAAAGCCCAAGGAAATTCGTGTAAGGCCATATGAGTATTTAAATTAGGGTTTTAAAGAGTGAATTAGGGTTAGCCACCTTATAAATAGGCTAACCTAGGTTGTAAACTTCATTATTGAATCAAATTATAAACTTTTGAGAGTTTGCTCTTGGCTTAGCCGAAATTCTTTAGAGCGATTGTGAGATTGCTTACTTTCTTTTCTATTGCATCATGAATTAGGATTACTTATCAATCATTTGATTGTGGAATTTTCTTAATTCTTCTTATCCCAATTATTTGCGTTTCCATTCATGTGTTGTTTGGGGGTTCAATAGAGAGGGTGTTTGTCTTCTTTGTCTTTTGAACTCAAAGCGTATGTTCAAGGGGTTTCGGGTTCTTTAACCTTAGGATTCCGCATCATTTGGTATCAGAGCCAAAAGTAAGGTAAATTCCTATTTATCTTAGTGTTAGGTTTGTGTTTTCTTTTCTTTGATTTCTTTATGTTTATGCCGAATTAGGTAGTGATATGTTTAGATTTGTGTGCTTTTTGTATGTTAAATTTAGCCTTTTCTTTTCCTTACCTTGTGTTTTGATTCATTAAAAAACCTTAGAAATCGAACTTAAACTTTGAATCTTTGGCATGAAAAACCAAATTATGGTAGTACCCTTTAGATTGGTGTGTTGAATTAAAAAAAAAAGAAAAAAAATCGTGGTACTGTTCATGGCACTGTTTATCGTATTGTTCACGGTACTGTTCATCGTACTATTATGGTAGTGTTCATAAAAAAAAAAAAGAAAGAAGAGAGAAAAATGTGAAAGAGAAGAAAAATAGAAGAAAAAAAAGTAAGGAGCAATTGAGTAAGGGTAGTTTATATAGCCTAAAGAAATCCTAATCCTTTCATAAGTGGGAAAAACTAATCCTTTTTGCTTTAGGATTGGGAGGGGAAACATTTACACCTTTTCCAAACACCTTTGGGAATCTTTTAAAGGGTAGGAAAAACAATCCTTATTGCTTTGGGTTTAGGTTTTCAAAATCCAATCCATACTTGATTTGGAATTACAATCCGAGTCCTACTTAACCAAGGATTTACTTTGCAATTATTGAACCACCATTTGTCTTATCCATTTGTGCCACCATTTTATATCATTCGTTATCCATTTGTGCTGCCATTTGTTATCCATTTGTTCTATCATTTTTGGAATCATTTTGATCATTTATGCTACCATTTTGATATCATTTTGCCATCATTTTTCCAATCATTCGCCACCATTTTGTTACCATTTCTGGCATCATTTGCTATCATTTTTGCCATAATTTTTCTATCATTTTGCCATCAATTTGCAAGCACTTTGCCACCATTTTGCACACAACTTGATACACTAATCAAGCTTGTTACACCATTCGGCCTAGTGATAATTTTGGCTCTAAATTGAATTGTTTTTGCATGCAACCTACTTCATTTAGTCTAATTAGGACTCTTTGTTGATTTCTTGCTTTGTTGGGTAGAATATTTAGGTTCTATATTTGATTTACTTTGTAGTGAATCAAATTCATTCATTATATCCATACTGTCATTTCTTTTATTCTTGTTGCTTATTTCTTTGTTTTAAGCTAGTTTTTATTCCATTTACATTGTTAGAGTATCTTTGCTTATTGATACGGATCCAAGAGGGCTATCTTATGCCATTGAAGAGGGGCAACCTTATGACTAAGTGTCATTGGGGCGTGCTCCAATTTATAGGAGCCAGATTTGGTGCTTTACCATCAATTTTGAGCTTATACAACTTTGGGCTTTAATTGTGCAAGTTATGTGCCTCATTTAAAAGTCACATGACACATGTAAGTTGTAAATGTGGGCTAGGTGTGTGGGCTTCTTTTGGGCTTAGTTTAGTTAGTTTGGTTATTTATTTTAGTCTTTCTTTTAGGCTTTCATTTTAGGTCTATAAGGTTTATTAATTAGTTTGTTTTTAAGTGTGTTTAAATACTCATATGGCCTTACACGAATATCAAATGATGTGGAACCCCAAGGTTAAAGAACCCGAAACCCCTTAAACATACACTTTGATTTCAAAAGACAAAGAAGACAAACACCCTCCCTATTGAACCCCAAAACAATACGTGAATGGAAATGCAAATAATCGGGATATGAAGAATAAGAAAATGCCACAATCAAATGATTGGTAAGTAATCCTAATTCTTGATGCAATAGAAAAGAAAGCAAGCAATCTCACAATCTCTCTAAAGAATTTCGGCTAAGCCAAGAGAAAACTCTCAAAAGTTTATAATTTGATTCAATAATGAAGTTTACAACCTAAGTTAGCCTATTTATAAGGTGGCTAACCCTAATTCACTCTTTAAAACCCTAATTTAAATACTCATATGGCCTTACACGAATTTCCTTAGGCTTTTACAAGCCAATTAAGCCGAAATAAGTCTTAAACACACTTAAAACAAAAATAATTAATAAACCTTATAGGCCTAAAATGAAAGCCCAAAAGAAAGACTAAAATAAATAACCAAACTAACTAAACTAAGCCCAAAAGAAGCCCACAAGCCTAGCCTATTAATAATACAACTTAAGTGAGTCATGTGACTTTTAAATGAGGCACATGACTTGTACAATTAAAGCCCAAAGTTGTATAAGCCCAAAATTGATGGTAAAGCACCAAATCTGCCTCTTATAAATTGGAGCACGCCCTAATGACATTTGGATCTTATATTTATGTGTTTGAACTCCATTTAGACCCATTTGAAAGTCATAAGGTTGCCCCTCTTCAATAGCATAAGATAACCCTCTTGGATCCATATCATTAATGATGCGAAACCCTAAGGTTAAAGAACCCAAAACCCCTTGAACATACACTTTGATCTCATAATGCAAAGAAGACAAACACCCTCCCTATTGAACCCCCAAACAACACGTGAATGGAAACGCAAATAATCGGGATAAGAAGAATAAGAAAATGCCACAATCAAATGATTGATAAGTAATCCTAATTCTTGATGCAATAGAAAAGAAAGCAAGCAATCTCACAATCTCTCTAAAGAATTTTGGCTAAGCTAAGAGAAAACTCTCAAAAGTTTATAATTTGCTTCAATAATGAAGTTTACAACCTAGGTTAGCCTATTTATAAGGTGGCTAACCCTAATTCACTCTTTAAAACCCTAATTTAAATACTCATATGGCCTTACACGAAGTTCCTTGGGCTTTTACAAGCCAATTACGCCCAAATAAGTCTTAAACACACTTAAAACAAAACTAATTAATAAACCTTATAGACCTAAAATGAAAACCCAAAAGAAAGACTAAAATAAATAACCAAACTAATTAAACTAAGTCCAAAAGAAGCCCACACACCTAGCCCACATTTACAACTTACATGAGTCATGTGACTTTTAAATGAGGTACATTGCTTGCACAATTAAAGCCCAAAGTTGTATAAGCCCAAAATTAATGGTAAAGCACCAAATCTACCTCCTTGGAGCACACCCCAATGACACTTGGATCTTATATTTATGTGTTTGAACTCAATTTAGACCCATTTGAATGTCATAAGGTTGCCCCTCTTCAATGGCATAAGATAGCCCTCTTGGGTCCATATCATTCCCTCCCTCTTTAGAAAGGATTCATCCTCGAATCTTCATCTTGCAATAGTTGGGAATTGACACTTGAGGAATATTCATCTTCGTAAATGATCTTCGACATTGGTGGAAATAATATGAATGCTTATTCATTGAGGAATTCATCATGATCCTGCAAGTTATAAACAAAAAGATTATGCAAAACATTGTTAGTATTTAATATAGTGATATGATTTTTACTTCCTTCACTTCCCATGTGTACCTCATCCTCCTTATGCAGTAGAGGAGAAATTGTAACATGTGGATCTTCCATCTCTATTAAACTAGCTTCTTCATTCTCGGTCAAACAATCAACGACATCTTCACTTTCAAATATTTTTCCATTATACACAACATCATTATCCTCTTCTACCTCTAAAACAACCTCATTCATCCTAGTTCTTCACATCTTCAACTTCACCCAAAACCTCTTTTTCCTCATCAAACTCATCAACAACCTCCTCTTCATGGTCTTGAGTAACTTTACTACCAAAGCCTATATCTATATCACCTTTTTCAGGTTCACAAATTATTTCTTCTACGATAACTTTCTCCTTCTTTCTCTTCGCTTTGCTCTCCTCCACCCTAATGAGTGGTTCGAAATATTGTCTAACCAACCATTCTAGATTATTAAGGTCTTTCCTTATCAACTTTATATCTTCTTTAAACACATTCCATTCATCTTGATTTAAATGTCACTTAAATTTGTAATAAGACATCCTCACATTCACTCGTGTTTCACTCAAAATTTGGCTTTTCCCTCTTAATGTCCTCTCACTCTCTTGCCTTTTTCCTCTCAAGCTTGCAACTTCAAAATTGCACTTTAGAATATAAATCACAAATCAAAAACTTGAGCACATTTAAGAAAGCAAGGAAATAATAACTAACAACAAAAAGATAGCTCAAAAACTAGAAAAGAAGACTCTAGATACAATGGAGGTGATACACGAACAAGAGTGGTGTACCTCAATATGGTAATCAAATTAGAGTATTGGATAAGCAATGATACCCTAAGAATATAAATGGAAAAAAAGCTAGCATAAAACAAAGAAATAAGCAACAAGAATCAAGGAAAATGACAATATGGATAAAATGAATGAATTTGATTCACTAAAAAGTAAATCAAATATAGAACCTAAATATTCTACCCAACAAAGCAAAATATCAACAGACCTAATTAAACTAAATGAAGTAGGTTGTATGCAAAAACAATTCAATTTAGAGCCAAAATTATCACTAGGCCGAATGGTGTAACAAGCTTGATTAGTGTATCAAGTTGTATGCAAAATGGTGGCAAAGTGATGGCAAATTAATGGCAAAATGATAGAAAAATGATGGCAAAAATGATAGAAAATGATGCCAGAAATGGTCACAAAATGGTGGCAAATGATTGGAAAAATGATGGCAAAATGATATCAAAATGGTAGCACAAATGATCAAAATGATTCCAAAAAAATGGAACAAATGGCGACACAAATGGATAACAAATGATATAAAATGGTGGCACAAATGGATAACAAATAGATAGCACAAATGGTGGTTCAATAATTGCAAAGTAAATCCTTGGTTAAGTAGGACTAGGTTGGTAATTCCAAATCAAGTATGGATTGGATTTTGAAAACCTAAACCCAAAGCAATAAGGATTGTATTTCCTACCTTTTAAAGGATTCACAAAGGTGTTTGGAAAAGGTGTAAATGCTACCTTTACTCAATTGCTCCTTACTTTTTTTTCTTCTATTTTTCTTCTCTTTCACGTTTTTCTCCGTTCTTTCTTTTTTTTATGAACAATACCAGACAGTGCGATGAACAGTACCATGATTTTTTTTCTTTTTTTAATTCAACATACCAATCTAAAGGCTATTACTACTAGAATTTTTTTTGATGCCAAAGATTCAAAGTTCAAGTTCAGTTTCTAAGGCTTTTTTTTAAATCAAAACACAAGGTAAGGAAAATAAAAGGCTAAATTTAACACAAAAAAAGCACACAAATCAAAACTTATCACTACCTAATTCGGCATAAACATAAAAAAATCAAGGAAAAAAAAACACAAACCTAAAACTAAGATAAATAGGAATTTACCTTACTTTTGGCTCTGATACCAAATGATGCGAAACCCCAAGGTTAAAGAACCCGAAACCCCTTAAACATACACTTTGATCTCAAAATGCAAAGAAGACAAACACCCTCCCTATTGAACCCCCAAACAACACATGAATGGAAATGCAAATAATCAAGATAAGAAGAATAAGAAAATGCTACAATCAAATGATTGATAAGTAATCCTAATTCTTGATGCAATAGAAAAGAAAATAAGAAATCTCACAATCTCTCTAAAGAATTTCGGCTAAGCCAAGAGAAAACTCTCAAAAGTTTATAATTTGATTCAATAATGAAATTTACAACCTAGGTTAGCCTATTTATAAGGTGGCTAACCCTAATTCACTCTTTAAAACCCTAATTTAAATACTCATATGGCCTTACACGAATTTCCTTGGGCTTTTTACAAGCCAATTAAGCCCAAATAAGTCTTAAACACGCTTAAAACAAAACTAATTAATAAACCTTATAGGCCTAAAATGAAAGCCCAAAAGAAAGACTATAACCAACTAACCAAACTAAGCCCAAAAGAAGCCCACACGCCTAGCCCATTAATAATACAAGTTAAGTGAGTCATGTGACTTTTAAATGAAGCACATGATTTGTACAATTAACGCCCAAAGTTGTATAAGCCCAAAATTGATGGTAAAGCACCAAACTTGCCTCTTATAAATTGGAGCATGCCCCAATGACATTTGGATCTTATATTTATATGTTTGAACTCCATTTAGACCCATTTGAAAGTTATAAGGTTGCCCCTCTTCAATGGCATAAGATAGCCCTTTGGATCCGTATCATTCCCTCCCTCATTAGGAAAGATTTGTCCTCGAATCTTCATCTTGCAATAGTTGGGAATTGGCACTTGAGGAATACATTCATCTTCATAAATGATCTTCGGCATTGGTGGAAATAATATGAATGCTTCTTCATTGAGGAATTCATCATTATCTTGCAAGTTATAAACAAAATGACTATGCAAAACATGGTTAGTATTTAATATAATGATATGATTTTGACTTTCTTTCACTTCCCACGTGCAAATCATTCTCCTTAATCAATAGAGAATCAATTGTAACTTTTGAATCTTCCATCTCAACTAAGCAAACTTATTCACTTGCAATTATTTCTCCATTATACACAACATCATTATTCTCTTCCACCTCTAAAACCACCTCATTCATCCTTTCAACCACGTTCTCCACATCTTCAAATTCATCCAAAACCTCTTTTTCCTAATCAAGTTCATCAACAATATCCTCTTCATGGTCTTAAGTAACCTCTTATTGAAAGGGATTCAAGATACCACTTATTGAAGAATTGTATCATGTATACTGCTTATAAGATTTGGGCTTATGAAAGAGTTTTACCTCTGTACCACACATACCTACTGGATATGATGTTTAGCTTTTCTTTATTTTTTCTATTTTTTATGTCAATGCTAAACTCTGTGTCTCTTGGAGCATTGCATGTTATTTACACCAATACAATTCATTAGATTCTTAGCTTGATATTTTGAAGTCATTATATTCTCCACTCTAAAAATTAAGTCGTTTGGAAGGCCTAAAGGTATCTATTTGTACTTTTTCATCTACAACCCCTTGCCAATGTTTTTTTTGTCCATTATGGAATGAAATAGATATAAATATGTTTTTCGTATTGTATGAAGAATATCTCTACATCTATGTTTTTTGTATACTTTGATTTTGGTAAACTAATGGGGCTAACATGCATGGGACTATCCATTAAAGAATTTTGCATCCAATGAAAATAATATATAATGCTACATTGAGAACCCTTTTGTGCAACAGGTATCATGATGGTGGTCAATTGTCGGATCAGCAAATGGATTTACTCTAATATCAGCATGAGAACTTCATTTTATGAGTGAGGAGGTATTAAACCTATGATTTTTTTTGTTTCCTTCCACATGCTTTCTTTCTAGAATGCCCGAAGGCATGGGCACTAGTATCATATAGGCAGCAACTTTGGTTTTATATATTTTTGCTTTTATAGTCATCTCTCTATTTCTCACTACATGCCCACAAACATGTGTTCATGCAGATTCTTCATTTACAATAGTGCTTAAGCAAATACGAGAGGTCTTTTCTTTTATTTTTTTCTTTTTCTTTTCTCCTTCTACTGCTTGCAGTAGATATTAGATATTTGCTGCTATGGCTTTCTTGACTTGGTTTCTATCCATAGCTTCTTTTCTTTTCAATCTTTGGTTACTTCCATCATTATGACAATCATAGTCAAGTTGGTTCTTATTTTTGTTATTCCTTTTGTAACAATTTGAAGATTGGTTATCATTTTTCCCAATTGTTGTACATTATTAGCATTAAACTTTTGGCGGACAATAGTTTACATATTTGTAAGTATTTTGTTGACACTATCAATTGATCCATTAATTGGAATATTTTATTATATGAAAATGCTTTTATTACTTAATTATGATATATACTTAATTGGATTCAATAGTGGCGATTCTGGGAGTTCTTCATCAAATACTGGCTGTTTGGCATTGTTTTTCCTAAACAAGTTTTATTACTTCGAAGATTTATATTAATTATATTTATTTTGAACTTTTCAAGAGAGTGCACGAGCTTTGGCTCTTTCAATTTAGGAGTTGGGTGTTTTCTTCTATATTTAATTACAATGAGTAAGAACAAGTGTCATAAATGATGGAGATGAGGAAGGAAATAGAGGCATTTCTGGTAAATAACAGAGAGGAATTTCTTCTTATTTGTTTTATTGTCTTCCACTTTACATTTGGTCATATATCTCTAGTTTGTTATTATCTTTGGTTGCTGATAAATGAATGGCAAAGAAGTGAAAAATGAAGAGACTAATTCTTATTCATGTTTCGATTCATATAAATCTACTAGCTTTTTTTCGTTTAGAGAGAATGTATATATTTTGGTTTGGAATTTTGATGATCAAAGTCCTTATTTTAAGTCAAAATCTCATGTTACATTCGGTGTTAGATGGTGAATTAGTAATGTTTAACATTTTCTCATGTTCGTAGCGATGAAAGAAAAATGAAAGAATAAATATTACAACTCCACATAACATTTCCCGTAAACATGTATAAATTTGAAACTGATTGTGTACATTTTTATAACTAAGGAGTATGTTTTCAGAACCATAAAAATGCATTTGTAAATTTGAAGTGCCCTTAGTATGGTGAATTTGAAGTGCCGAATCATAAATTTTAATGATTTAAGGGAGAAACTTAAGGTAAAGGCTCGAACTGGCTATCTTCTGTAATTTTCTTGGGATTAAATGATGAATGAAGTTAATTTAATTTCAAGAATTGATTTTTACTATTCACGAACTTTTGAACAAAATTCGGAGAGGATTTTTTAATTGCTTTTAGATGGAATCTAAACCAATTTGATGAGAAACAATCCTTGGATTGTTGTTAGATAGGCCACAGGTGGTAGGGAATTTGGTTAATTTCCAGTCAACCACACATAATTAATTTATTAGTTGCCTTTAAATTTTAATTAATTCTTTTTTATTAAGGCAATCTTCTTCATCGAAAGTTCTGTAGAAAGTTTGGTCAGTTAGGTTAGATACTACTATATATATATATATATATATATATATATATATATATATCAACTTTTTAAATAAATATACTATATTTCACATCCCATTTTGTTTTTTCTTTTCATTTATTAGATTTTACATCTCTAAACTGAATTTGAAAATTAAAAAAATATCAAATCTCTATGATGAAAAAAAACTACAATTCTTTAAATTGAAAACAAAAAAAAAACCTCCAAGTGTCTAAAATTCAAATCAACGCCAAAGAATTGCAAGAGCTTATTAAAGTAAAAAAAACTTAAAGACATCTTCAACACAGCCATGTACCTTTATTAATTTAATTATTATTTTTTTATGATAAGCTTGAATGGAGAGAAAAATTTGTCAAATTTGTAGAATTGGGTAAATACTCAAGGAAAAGAAAAAGACTGGTTCAATAGCATAGTAACGACCTCTCTTTAGGACTTCTCTTTATTTAGGCAGAGAAGCAGAATTTTTGTTTCGATTGTTCAACCATTTCAACAATAGAAGCAGGATGTTGTAACTCTACTTTCAGAAGTAGAAGCTATTGATATTTGAATTGGCAATACTGTGAAAGAGCTTATTGTGGTTTAATATTGATTTTGCAATTATTATCGATTGGTTTACTTTATAGGACTCTCTCATTTATTACCTTTGAGTGATCATGCTATGAGGCATAGTAGGCAAGAATCAATCTCTGTGGTTAATTGTTTGGTAACTAACTCTAATATGATGCAATGAGGCAGAGTAGGCAAGAAGCAATGAAGTCTACTCAGCCTTATCAGTATCATCAACCTCAGCTAAGCATGACTCAAGTTATATGAGGCAGTTGCAGCAAAACACCAGCCATCTATCTCAGCCATATTTTGGCTATGTTTGTTTGCCTCTTAAGGTTTCTAATTTCGGTAATTCATTAATTTTCTTGTGCAATGTTTAATAATATTTGGACATTTAATTTTGTAATTATGCCATTCCTGGATTAATGTCTTTTATACTTATTGGATCACTCTTTGACTATGTAGAGTGTTCTCTAAATCTCTATTTTTCCCCTTTTCACTTATTCCATATAATAATGAATTACATAAGAATGGTGGACTTGTTTCTGATTACAGTATAGGTGTTTGAATACTGTTTGTTGCATGTTTTTTCATATTCTTATGATTCTATATGTTACATTTTCAGGGTTGAATCTTAAAGTAGTTATAGAACTCCTTTTCTTTTTGCTAAGGTATCAAATGGAGTTGGAATGGGAAATGTTGACATTATAAATTAATAATAATTTTTCGTAAAAAATTAACAATATTTTAGTGACAGAATAGAGACAAAAAGTTTTTCGTTAATTGTTTTTTAATGATGGCTGAATTTACCAACAGAATAACTAATTTCGTTGCTAAATTTACCAACGAAAATCAATTTTATTGCTAAAAAAAAGCAGTTGTCAAATCTGCAACCACTCCTTTCATTGCTAATTTTGATTAGCAATGGAAAATCAACAATTTTTATTGCTAATTGAGTATTTTCTTGTAGTGGTAAAATCAACATTACCTACACGATAGGCCATACTTACTTCAGAGTAGACCAACTATTCAAAGACACTATTCCAAGCTTTATTGAGCTTTAGAAATACCAGGTTTGGTCTATAAAATACACACTCTTCTCTCTTTAAGTAATATATACTCTCTCTCTCTAAAACTTTTCCTCCTATTGCTAACTTATGCATCGGAGTGCTAATGCTTGGAACCCTAAGCAAGCACCTTTTATAGGGTTTTTCCACTCTAATCTAATCGGAACTTGCTTTCCAAACCATCGAGTCTTATTCTTTCCTATACAAACACCTCCCTCATCTCTATGAAAATTTGTGATTTATCAGGAACTATATCTTTGTCAATACTAATGTACATGAACAATAAAAGGGTTCTAACTCAATACCACAACATTTACATTAATTAGTTATTGAAAGTATGATTAAATTATCAAATTTTTCCATTTGAAAAGTTAAATATTATGTACTTTTTCTTTTACAATACTTTATTTAATGCAAAATGCAAAAATAGAGATGATTTATTTTTTAAATGATATTTAATTATCTATTAAATTTATTTATTTAACACATTTATAAATCATTTATTGAGGATATACATCAGTGTACATTATATATATTATGAAATTCACTTGAAACTATCTTTTTTGTTAACATAAATATTTAGAAATATAGTGTTTATTTTAATCTTATACTTATTGAAGGTGTACATGGGTATATACATACGTATACCTTATGAAATTAACTTGAAATAATTTTTTTAGTAATAACATTTTTTAGAAATATAGCGTTTACCTTGACCTGACACTTACGAAAGTATAAAGTAGGGTTTGACACTTATTGAGTGTGTACACAAGGGTACATATATGTATACTCCTTATATACCTTATAAAATTTACCAAAAATCACTTTTTTCTTATTAAGTGAGTTACAATTCCTAAAAAGATTGAGCTAATTATATGAAATCTCAAAAATAGTGAAAAAATGGAAGTTGAGTGACTATTATTACAAAAGTGCTACAGTGTAAATTTTATTACCTTAATCTCTAAGACTTAGATAGAGTGAGTAGGGTGTTGAATGATGGGAATCAATATGTTTAAGAGCTATTTTTTATTAACTAAATAGATTCTAAGATGGATAGGCAATAGTAACTTTGAATGACTTTATAACTAACAAACAATCAAATAAGACATTAGAATAACAAGTCATAAATTAATCAAATAAAAACTCAATAAAACACATATGCATGTAATGATTATACAATCCTTAAATGCATTTTTAATTGTCAAATAAAAGCATTTCCATCTATAGTCCAAAAGAACTCTCATGTCATTGTGGTGATAGATAAAAATCATGAAGTTTTATGCCTATTCTTTAACCCCTCAAAGTGAAATCATTGTCTCCTAATTGATTTCTAAACTTCAAGTAAATTCAATTGCTTATCCACAAAAATGCCCCAATTCTCATTGTAAACAAATTGATTAACACATTATATATGGTGATCAAGCATACATAACAAGTTAAACACCCAATTGAACTTAAATTCATACTTCCAATTCTAACAAACAAAATTAGCCTTAATACATATTGTCAAAACAATAACACAAGGAAGAGAATAATGTCAAGCAAAGATCTAAAGAAAAAAAGAAGAAAAAATAGTGGTGACTCCTCAATGCTTCTTCAAAAAAATACTTGAATGTTGAATGACCTCTTTTGATCTCTCTTCTTCCTTGGTGTATTCTTTTTCCTCATAATCTTTTCTAATTGTTTTGGAAGTTACTTGGTAGTTTTTCTCTCCAAAATGTAGTTATATTCATGTATTTATAGGTCCAAAGGTGATCCAAATGATGCCTTTTCGGAGAGGGGTGTAAACTTGAAAAGGCATATAAAAGGTTGCAATGGTTGGCTTTGGTGACGGCTCGGCACACTGGTGCCTAGTTGGATGAGTCAGAACATACAGGCTCTGTAACGAGTCAGCACTATGATCATGAGTCAGCACACTTTCAATTGCTTCATGACTAGGTTTAGCAAGGGATGAGTTAGCATCCTGAGTCACTATAACGAGTAGGCACATGCTGGCATGAATCGGCACAGGCTCTAAAACACCTTTAAAAATCTTTCTTTTCAATTCTTTAATAAAAATCCCTCATTTATGCTTCAAACCATCCAATTAGGCACACTTAACCTAGAAAACAAAGAAAACATAAAAAGTAACACAAAACATAATAAAATAAACAAAAACACATGCATTAAACTCATAAAATGATGCATAACTTAACAACATAGCTATACTAAATTGCATGACATTAAATTCCCCCCACACTTGAACCTTGCTTGCCCTCAAGTAAGAATACAAAAATCCAACCGGAAGAACTTACAAAAGCATTTATCTTGTAGGTTAGAAAATAGTTTCCCTAAAATCCTCTTTAATATGAATGAGTTATTCAAATAAAATAGCCAACAACTAGTTACAATGAATCAACAATGATAAAGTAGACAAGTTGTATGGCATAGTCAATAAATTTAACACATTATCTCAAGTTATTAAAATCAAAATCAAGAACACAGAGTCAATAATCTAACCAAACTATTCAACTAGGCTGGACAATCATCAAACTTAGATGTTCAAGAACAAACATAGCCATTAGGACGAGTCAACACATGCTGGCATGAGTCGACACAGGCTCTAAAACTCCTTTAAAAATCTTTCTCTTCAATTCTACAATAAAATTCCCTCATTTATTCTTCAAATCATCTAATTAGACACACTTAGCCTACAAAACAGAGAAAACATAAAAAGTAACACAAAACATAATAAAATAAACAAAAACACATGCATTAAACTCATAAAATGATGCATAACTTAACAAAATGGCTATGCTAAATTGCATAACATCAAATTCCCCCACACTTGAACCTTGCTTGCCTTTAAGCAAAAATACAAAAATCCAATTGGAAGAATAACAAAAGCATTTATCTTCTAAGTTAGAAAAGAGCTTCCCTAAAATTATCTTTAATATGAATGAGTACTTCAAATAAAATAGCCAACAACTAGTTCCAATACACCAACTATAATAGATTAGACAAGTTACATAGCATAGTCAATAAATTTAACACACTATCTCAAGTTATTAAAATCAAAATCAAGAACATAGAGTCAATAATCTAACCAAACTATTCAATTAAGATGGGAAATCTTCAAACTTAAAAGTTCAAGAATAAACATAGCTATTGGGACAAAGTTAATCTCACACACCAACTCACAATTCTCATGGTATTTTAGACACTTAAAATTTTTTAAGTACTTTGCAATTTGGTGGGAGCATTTTATGTTTCATCCCACACTTTTTATTTTATCAATCTTAATGGGTGCATTTTATGCTCCATTCCATAAGATGACTTTGATTTTTTTGCTCTTTCTTCTTTTTTTTGTTATGCTTTCATCCGTTATTGAAAGGTGAGTTATGCGTATTATGGCTATAGTTTCCCTAAAACCATCTAAGTTTTAAAATACTAAACTTGAATCATGCCATCCTAATCTTAAGTATAGTTAGAAAATTGACTAAAGATCCTATGAACTTTAAAAATAACAACAAGGGATAGTAAAAAAAACTTAAAGACTATACTATATGAAATTAAAATTCTACCAATTGAGCTTCAAAAGAATGCACTCAATCATATAAAGACAAACTTAGAGAAAACTTATAATAAAGATAAAGAAGATAAATGACTAAATATTCATCAAGATAGCATAGCACATGCATGTAAAACAAAAGCTTAAACACTAAACATGTAACAAAAACATAAAAAAAAAACATAAAACGTAAACATAAAGCATCCCTTCCCCCACACTTAGAACTTCACATTGTCCCCAATGTTAACCCAAAAATGTAAAAAAAAAAAGGAAAAGAAAAACTTTCCTCAATCATCCGAATGACAAGATGGAGGAGAATCAACCACATAGCCCTTTTTAGCAATTAATGTATCAACCTTGTGCTCCATCCTCTTTTACCTCATAGCAAGACGGTGAGTTAGAGTCTCCACTAAATTTAATTAATGTCGTATCCATTGTTGATTTTCAAGAACTTGCTCCCAAATCCTTGAGGATCGACTAGAAGAACCGCAAGAAGGGCCATGAGAAGTACCATAAGTTGGCCCACTTACACATCCATAAAAAGGAGCTAGAATGATAGCCAAGGGTTTATGAAATTCTCCCTCTTGAGGCATACCAAAATCTTATTCTCACTCTTCCTCCTCTTCTTTACTCTCTTCCTTCTTTTGAGGTGGTGGTGGTTGTGCTAATCCCCTCCAATATGAATGAGAATGTGCAAGAATAAACCTCATTGAGGCATTAACCACTTCACCTCTTATCAAAGTTTTCCTAGTGAAATACAAACACTCAACCAAATGGGTAAAATCATCCAAATTAATATTCAAAGCTTTGACAATAATTATGATTGCATGACCATAGGTAATAGGGCTTTCCTTCCTAGATGCATATGTAAGCATTTGATTGAAAATCCAATAAGTCCAGTATACTTGTCTGTTATTATAAATGCACCACATAAGGAATAATTCTTAATAAGAAACCCTATTGAACTCAAATTTATGAAAAATCACACATGCAATAACTTTATGCAAAAGCCAAAACCTCAAATCTTTTATAAACATTGCTTTTCCTTTCTTAGGTTAAAAAGGTGTTCTAAATCAGTCAAAAACATCCAAAACATATTAACATTAAAATTCTTAAGGTCACACATCCCATCCCTATTGAATCTAAAAACTTTATACATGAAGGAATAGGTAAGTGTATGTCTATCTCATAGCATACGAAACTATAATACCCTAGAGTCAGTCTCATTCACTTCTAAAGTTATATAAAATTCCATCAGCAAATTAACAATAGTAGGCTCATGCATGAAAACAAATCTACCAAGACCATATGTATTCAAAAGAGAAGTAAGAGCTTCTAGCATACCAAGGTCTCTTAAAAGTATAGTAGAAAGATACTTACAAGAAACAATATCTCTAGGCTTAAGAGAAATAAACTTAGCACCTTTCTCATAAGAGAATATGTGGAATTAAGTCTTGTAAATGGAAGTGAAATCCTCTTCTTGTGGAACTTCCTCTTGTGGCCTTGATGAAGTAGAACCCCTTGTTCTTGGCATCTTGGATATGATAATATTCAAAAAGAAAAGAGAGAAAAACTTGCTAATGGGACACATGAAAGAGAAGAAGAAGAAAAATACAAGCTTGTTAATGGAGGTTTTGAGAGAAATAAAAACAGACAACTAGTGAGAGAAACTGAGAAAGAGTGAATAAGGGATATATTTATAGGGAAATAACTCTATTGGGAAAGGGAAAAGACTGTAATAATAAATGAATATGAAGAGTAGTATTTATAGGGAAGGAAAATCTGAATAGGGATGAGAAAAAATAGGAAAGGAAATGGGAAAAGTCATGACCCTTTTAGGGCTTTTCACACCTTTTCAAATGAATTTCAAAAGTAACTTGAAAAATGACAAAATTCAAACACCAAAAATATAAAACTGAAAAAGGGAATTTAAGATATTGAAAAATACTGAAAATTTCGGTAGGATTAGGGTTGTAATGAGTCAGTATGAGTGGAATGACTTGGTACACATGCCATCTGTAATGAGTCAACACATTTGGTGATGAATCAACACAGATGTAACTCTTTATGAATCGGCACATGCATGTATGACTTAGTATGAGATTGTTCTAGAATGACTCAACACATATGGTGATGAGTTAGCATAGTCTCTGTAAGTCGGCATTGCTACTCTCTATAATGAGTCAGCATAGGCAGAACGAGTTGGTACACCCTACCTAAAATCTCAAAAATTTAAAACAATAAAAAACTCAAAGAAACACGTTAAACTATGAAGAATAATGTGTAAAAATGAAACAATAATAACATAATAAACAATAAACAAACCTAAAAGCATACTAAAAACTCCTAAAATAAACGATGTGTAAAAAGAAATACTTAATGAAACTTGTGTAAAAACTAAAAACATTAAGAAACCCTAGAAATAATCTCTTAGGTGTAGAGGGAGTAAGTAAATTCACCATACCAATGGACCTCACCAACAAAATATGGCTTGAGGCGATGACCATTGACCTTAAAAACTTGTCTCTTATCATTCTCAATATCAATTACTCTATAGTCATATACTTTAACAAGTTTAAAAGGACCAGACCATCTAGACTTGAGCTTCCCAGGAAATAATCTAAATCTTGAGTTATATAGAAGGACCTAATTAGCTTCATGAAACTCTTTCTTGAGTATATGTTTGTCATACCACATCCTGGTATGATCTTTGTATAACGTGGCATTCTCATAGGCATTCATCCTTAACTCCTCTAACTCATTAAGCTAAAACAACCACTTCCTACTAGCTTGCTTCATATCAAAATTTAAAGCCATTGATGCCCAATAAGCTTTATATTCAAGCTCTATAAGAAGTGAAAAGATTGGCTATAGACTAATTAATAGGGGGTAAGACCTATTGGTGTTTTGAAGGCTGCCTTATATGCCCATAGGGCATCATTTAACTTCAATGCCCAATCTTTCCTTGATAAAGAAACCATTTTTTCCAAAATCCACTTCAACTCTCTATTACTTACTTCAACTTGTCCACTAGTTTGGGGATGATATGAAGTAGCAACCTTTTGTGTCATCCTATACCTTCTTTAATAAACCATCAATCAAATTATTACAAAAATGGGAACCTCCATCACTAATAATAGCTCTATGAGTACCAAACCTAGGAAATATGATCTTCTTAAGCATCTTCCTAACCATTTTGGCATCATTAGTGAGAGTAAGCACTACTTCAACTCATTTAGATATATAATCCACCATGACCAAAATATACTTATGTCCTAAAGAATTAGGGAAAGGACCCATGAAATCCATCCCCCAAACATCAAATATCTCAACCTCTAAAACTCCTTTCAAAGGCATCTCATTCTTTCTTGTTATACTATCCATTCTTTGACATCTATTACATGTAAGGACATAATTTCTTACATCTTTAAATAAAGTAGTCCACAAAAAACTAGATTAAAGTACCTTAGAAGTTGTCTTAGAAATACCAAAATGACCACTAACCTCCATAGAGTGGCAATGCTTCAAAACGTCTTCAACCTCATCTTGGAGAATACACCTTCTAATCAAATCATCTGTACATTGCTTGTAAAGCAATGGCTCTTCCCAATAGTAGAAGCAACAGTTATGCAAAAACTTCTTTATTTGATTTTAATCCAAACCGTATGGAAGGATACCATTTGCTAGGTAGTTGGCAATATCAGCAAACTAAGGGACCTCTTTAAACACCATGCTTAGAAGATAGTTACCATGAAAACTCTCATTAATAGGCAGACCATCATCATGCATTTTCAGTCCATCTTAATCCAATCTTGATAAGTGATTTGCCATAAGATTTTCACTTCCTTTCTTATCTCTAATTTCCTAATCGAACTCTTGAAGCATCAAAATCCACCTTAAAAACCTTAGCTTTGCATCCTTTTTGCTCAAAAGGTACTTTAGAGCAGCATGATCTAAATAAACTATAACTTTTTGCCCCATTAAATAAGTTCTAAACTTATCGAATGCATAAACAATAGCTAATAACTCGTTTTTTGTAATAGTGTAATTGATTTGAGCTTAATCTAATGACTTACTTGCATAGTAAATAACATAAGGTTTACCTTCCTTCCTTTGCCCCAAAACTGTCCCTATCGCGAAGTTGCTTGCACCACACATAATTTTGAATGGTTCATCCTAATTATGTGGTTGCAAAATAGGTGCTAAAACTAGAGCTCTTTTTAACATCTCAAAGGCATCAGGGCAAGGTTCATTAAATACAAACTCAACATCCTTGGCAAGTAGATTGCAAAATGGCTTAGCTATCTTTAAGAAATCCTTGATAAACCTCTTATAGAATTTCGTATGGCCAAGAAAACTCTTAATACCCCTTGCACACTTTAGAGGTGGCAAATTGGCTATCACCTCAATCTTCGCTTTATATATTCCAATCCCTTTACTTGAGATAAAATGACAAAGAACGATACCCTTTTGAGCCATGAAGTGACATTTCTCCCAATTAAGCACCAAATCATGCTCTATACACCTATCAAGAACTTTGGAAAGACTCTCTAAACAATCATCAAAGTTAGCTCCATAAACACTGAAACCATCCGTAAAAACTTCAACACATTAATCAATTAAATCACTAAAAATTGAAAACATGCATCTATGAAAAGTAGTAGGAACATTGCATAAACCAAAAGGCATAAGCCTAAAGGAAAAAATACCATAAAGACATGTAAATGTAGTTTTTAGCTTAATCATCGAAATGAATGGGTATTTGATAAAAACCACTTAAACCATTTAGATAGCAAAAATGTGAAAAATTAGCTAGCCTTTCTAAGACTTGATAAAATAAAGGTAATGGAAAGTGATATTTTTTAATAGCCTTATTTAGCTTCTTATAATCAATACACATACGCTAGCCCGTGTTAGTTCTAGTAGGTATCAAATCATTAGTCTCATTCTTAACCACTATCAAGCCTCCCTTCTTAGGAACAACTTGAACGGGGCTAACCCATTTACTATCACCAATAGAATATATGATTCCATTATCTAAAAGTTTAATCACTTCCTTTCTCACCACTTCTTTAAGAGTAGGATTCGAATGCCTTTTGACCTTCAAGTAAAGGCTTAACATCATCTTCCAATAAGATCATATGCATACAAATCTTAGGGCTAATCCCTTTCAAATCATTTATAGAATAACCCATAGCATGCTTATGCTTAAGCAAAACATCACGTACGACATCAACATGATCATTAGGCAAAGATGAATTAACTATAAAGGGAACTTGAGAGTTTGAGTCGAGAAAAGCATATCTCAAATTTGATGGTAGAGGCTTGAGCTCTAACTTTGCTTCCTCCTTTTGTGAACTATCCTTTAGGTCATCATCCTTATTCAAGGGTTCAAACCTTGAGGGCTTACAAAAAGGACATGAATTGGCCTCTAATTGATGCACTTTAGCATCCTCTCTAGCATAAGGCTCAATAAGCTCTTATCTCAAATAATCATGCAAAACATCATCGACACACTTATTAATAATGTCAAGAGAATCAATTTTAATTACACTTTCAATAGATGAATATCTAATCATTTTAAAAACATCAAATTCTACACTTTTATTATTCACCTCTAAAGTGATCTTACCTCTTTTCATATCAATGATAGCACCAGCTATAGCCAAGAAAGGTTTTCCAAATAATATTGGAATTTCTATGTCTTCTTCCATATCTAAAACAACAAAATCTGTTCGAATAACAAATTTACCTACCTCGTAGGGACATTCTAAAGAATTCCAAGGGGATGAGTAATCATTCTATTAGCCATGGATAAACACATATTAGTAGGCTTAAGTTCACCTAAATCTAAATGCTCATAAATAAAATAGGGCATAAGACTAACACTAGCACCTACATCACAAAGAGCTTTATCAAAAGGAATACCACCAATAACACAATGAAACATAAAATAACTAAGATACTTTTGCTTTGGTGGAGACTTAGAATACATAGCCTTAGATTCTTCAACTAGAGAAACTAAGCCATATTCTTCTAATTTACTCTTGTGTGTAGTAATATCTTTTAAAAACTTACCCCATTATGGCATATCTCTAATATCATCCATAAATGGGATGGTGATGGTTATATCCTTAAGATAATTTAAAAATTTACCAAATTACTTATCTAAATTATGCCTTAAGAACCTCTGAGGAAAAGGCAAAGCCTTAAGATCCACTTTAGGTTCATTCTTTTTATTAGTATGGTCATGCTTATTTTTATCAACTTCAAACTCCAAAACATCTTTACTACTATCATCAATAACATGCTCATTTGACTCTTTAGACTTACCACTTAACTTATCATCTTGATTAACCACTTCTTACCTCTTACCCCATTAGACTTAACTTTCTTACCATTTTTTAAGGTTATTGCTTGACAAGTCTCCTTATGTGGGAACTCAAGTTGGCTAGGTAGCTTTCCCATAGATTGAGAACCAAAAGAAGCTTGTTGGACAATTTGAGTTTCTAAGATTTTATTATAAGTAGCAAGTTACTCAAACTTTGCATTAACTTGCTTAAATTGCTCCTCATTATACTTATTAATGGTAATTTGTTGGTTAATAAATTATTCTATAAGAGATTCAATATGAGATTTGGGTTGTGAAGTATTAAAGGGTGGCTTCATAAGAAAATCAAGTGGGTTTTATGGTCTAGGCATAGGGTTATTTGGATGGTTAAGTTGTGATAAGGTATTGGACCATGAAAATTCAAGGTGATTTCTCCATTGAGGGTTATAAGAATTAGAATTTAATCCCCCTGTTTGATTAAAACCTACTTAAACAAAATTTACTTCTTTACTGGAACTCATTGTGCATAGGAGTGAGACCCTTCACACAATTCACAAGCAATACTTGAATTATCAATGGAATTAACTTGAGATTTACTTGCCAATTTGGTGAGTGCATCTACCATTTTTGTTAGTAAATTGATTGTATCAAGCTTCAAGACTCCTCTTGCCTTAGCCATAGTTAGTTCATCTCCCATATATCCTTGCGATGCAAGTTCCTCAAGCAATATAATTGCTTCTTTGGCTGTTTTGTCCATCTATTTTCCATTTGAGACTGCATTGACTATATTGCAATTTTCATCTGTCAAACCATTGCAAAATATTTAAGTAATCATCCAATCTGGCAAGCCATGATGAGGATATTACCTTTGGTGTTCCTTAAATCTTTCCCATGCTACATAAATTGTCTCATTTGTATGTTCTCTAAAGGTTCTGATATCATTTCTGAAGTTAGCTATCTTATGGGGTGGAAAATACTTATGAAGGAATGTTTGCTTCAATCGATCCCATGTAGTAATGGACTCACTAGGCAAACTAGCAGGCCATAATTATGCTTTGTCTTTGATAGAAAAAGCGAATAGTCTAAGCCGAATTGCATCATTTGTCACTCCATTTATTTTGAATGTTATGCACACATTGAGAAAGGCCAATATATGGGCATAAGGATCTTCGCCTTGGAGACCTCCGAACTGATTATTTTGCACCATTTGGATAATAGTTGCCTTGATTTCAAAGTTATTGTTGGCAATTATAGGTGCTACAATTCCTCCAAAACTCTTTAATATGTCGAGCATAGAAAAATTGCCTAAAGTATGCCTATTTTGATCAGCTATGATATTTGAACTTTGGTCTTCCTCTTGTTGTTATTGTCTTTGATCTCTATACAATGCACAGAAAGTTTTATCAATTTCAAGATCAAATAGAAGAAGATTATCTTTATTATTACTTCTACGTATAAAATAAAGAAAACAATCAAAACAAAACAAAATTACTACAACTAATCAAACTAACAAGAAAATTAGAGAAAAGGCCTAAATCAACCTTTTTCTACCCTAAGTTAATAAAAACAATCACTTATTTGACTCTCCGACAATGGCACCAAAAACTCACTGCGATGTAAATTTTATTATCCTAGTCTCTAAGACTTAGAGTGACTAGGGTGTCGAACATTGGTAATAGTAACTTTTAATGAATTTGTTTATACTAAAGTCTTTACTAAATTAAACTAATAATCTAATATAAATTTGTAACTAACAAATAATCAAATAAGACATTAGAATTAAAAGTTATAAATTGATCAAATAAAGATTCAATAAAACACATATACACGTAATGATTGGAGAATAAAGCCTATAATATTTAAGTGCAATTCTCATTGTCAAATAAGAGCATTTACATCCAAAGTCCACAAGCACTCTCATGTCATTGTGGAGATAGATGAAAACCATAAAGTTTTATGCCTATTCTTTAACCCCTCAAAGTGAAATCCTTGTCTCCTATGTGATTTCTAAACTTCAAGTAAATTTAATTACTTATCCAGCAAAATGCCCCAATTCTTATTGTAAACAAATTGATTAACACATTATATATAGTGATTAAGCATACATAACAAGTTAAGCATCCAATTGAACTTAAATCATTCAAACATTGAAATAAAATAATAGTATTAATACAGATCAATTCATACTTGCAATTTAAACAAACAAAATTAGCCTAAATACATATTGTTGAAACAATAACATAAGGAAGAGAATAATATCAAGCAAAGATCTAAAGAAAAAGAGAAGAAAGAATAGTGGTGACTCCTCAATGCTTCTTTGGAAAAATATTTGAATGTTGAATGACCTCTTTTGATCTCTCTGCTTTCTTAGTGTATTCTTTTTCCTCGTAATCATTTCTAATTATTTTGGAGGTTACTTGGCAGTTTTTCTATCCAAAATGTAGTTATCTTTATGTATATATAGGCCCAAAGTTGTCTTAAATGATCCCTTTTTGGAGAAGGGTGTAAAAGGTTGCAATGGTTGGCTTTGGTGATGACTTAGCACACTGGTGCCAAGTTGGATGAGTTCGCACAGGCAGGCTTTGTAATGAGTCAGCATTGTGATAATGAGTCAGCACACTTTTAACTGCTTCATGACTCAATTCAACAAGGGACAAGTCGACATTTTGAGTCACTGTAACAAGTCGATACATGCTGGCATGAGTCAGCATGGGCTTTAAAAATCTTTCTCTTCAATTATTTAATAAAATTCCCTCATTTATTCTTTAAATAATCCAATTAGACACACTTAGCCTACAAAACAAATAAAACATAAAAAGTAACACAAAACATAATAAAATAAACAAAAAACACATACACTAAACTCATAAAATGATGTATAACTTAACAAAATGGCTATGCTAAATTACATGACATCAAAGAGTTATAGTTTTGTGACCAAATGTGCAAATTAACCCAATTATCAAAATGGAATTTAAATTTCAATTAATATATAGTAAGCATAGTTATACAATGTCAATATAATTTAATTGAATTAATTAAATTTCAACTTTTTTAATTTTATTGAAAATCAATTGTCAATATTGAAATTTGATATATTTAGTATATCTAAATTACATTAGGGTTATACCACTTTAAAACATATAAATTTATACTGTGCTAATTATATGAAATGTAAAAATAGTATAAAAGAAAATGATAACAGTTGGATTGCTAGTTAAATGGATTTTAAACCAAAATATCCAGAGTTTGGCTATCCAGTAGAGAAAGAGAGAGAGATTGCCTAAAAATAAAGATAATTTGGTGAAAATTTTAGTGAGAAACACTCCAATGGTCAAGTTAAAGAGTATTTAAGGAAAATTGGATGAAATGCAAGTGTGGGGGAAAATCATACTTGAGCTTGCAAGTTGTTGTGTTGCTCTCTACTACGTTATTGTGAAGTTAGGCTAATTGTGTATGAGTTTGGGTAGAGTTGCACTATTCTTGGAGTGATTATTTTCTTTCAAGTTTGTTGCTTTTGCTTTTCTTAAGTTATGAGTTCAGTAAATAGTTCTAATGATAGGGGTAGGATAAATAGGGGGTTGCTCAATAGGTTTGTCGGTTTTGCTCTTGCTTTTCTTAAGTTATAAGTTCAATAAATAGTTCTAGTGGTAGGGGTTAGATCAGCAGGGGGTTTCTCAATGATAGTGTGCCTAGTACATCAAGTGACGAGTGCCCCCTAAGTAGGGGTATTGTTATTATTAAGAAAAAGAAAAAATCGAAGAGGTTGACAAGAGTCAACAGCATTAGCTCGACATAAGAGATTTCCACCTTACTCTTCTGAGGAAAAAGTATGAAATAATAGATATATACTTGGTTAGGGTTCCAAGTGCTTCATTTAAGGTGAATAGAAAGCTCTCTAAGTGAGCTATTATTGTATATGAGGTCGACTTGGAAGCTGGGGTGAGGCTACCACTCACCAATTTTGAGTTGGAATTTTTCAATCATTATGGCTTGACTATGGAGTAGTTATATCTAAATGGATGGTCTATCATTATCGAATTGCAGCTATAGGCTGCCACACACAATATTGACCTAAAACTTTGCCTATTTCAAGCTACTCATGTTGTGGGCCTAAGAATTGCTCCCAAAAACCAAAACTATGTACTAGCACAAGTAGGATATGGCATTATTTTAGGCAATCTAGACTCATTGAAGAATTGGAAGAATAGTGTTTTGATTTTGGAGAGCAAGTATGAAGATTTTTCATTCAGGACCTCATAAGGTCATTTGGTTGATAGTGGCAATGGCCTACTCTATCTCTTAGAGGAAGAAGAGGTCGTTTTGGCTTGATAGAAAAAGCTTGCCTTTGAGAAGAGAGACATTAAAGCATAGCTTGAGCCTTTTGTAACATGTGAGGCTTGAAAATAGAGCAAAAAAAGAAAAAAATGGTAAGTTTTGCTTTTTTTACCAAGTTTTTTTTTTCTAATCTTGTTATCATTTTTCAGTTGTTTTGTAGTGATGAAGAGATCGAGAAAAATTGAGATTTATTGAAAAAATGAAGTAGAAAATTGAAGGTTAGTTGGGCCAATAGTGACGATCTAGCGAGCGTGGTTGAGAGAAGCTTAGCTCATATTGTTGAGGTTGTTGATATTGCTCCAACAATTGAGGTAACCAAAATGAACAATTCAGATGCTACTACACTAGTGCTTAAGAAGAAATTTTAGGAGCTCAATGATGAAATAAGGGGATTTTAAAGGAAGCAACAAAAAAGGCACAGTGTAGCACCATTGATAAGTTTGCATGCTGAGCAACTCACCTATTCATACAAGAAGCACCAAGTAGAGGTAAAATTCGAAGTGCTATTTTTTTAGAAACTTAAGAATATTTTATTCATTTGCTGATGTAAGGCTTTTTGGTTAGTGCTGCTGTAATGGGGAAGATGAATAAGCTACTTTGCCAAGTTGCTAAGTAAGAGAAGGCAATAAGTAAGCTATAGAACAAGCTCGATAAAGCTAATTAGAAGGCTATTGAGGCTGAGCAAAAGGCTACTGAGGCTAGGGCCAATCTTGTCAAGTGCAAGGAAGAGCTTGGAGCTACAAATAAGCATATCCAAAAGAGCAATGAGGAGAAAACCGAGCTTAATAAGAGATTGGCCAAGGTAGATGAGAAGGCTAAAGACCTTACAGTCCAACAATGTATTGCCTATGGTAAGAAACTCATGAACGCTATAAAGAATATATTTCTTGATGATTATTTGTCTTGGATGGATGAGGTCTATGAGAACAAATAGTAATTAGGTTATTTCCTTATAAGACTTTTCTCCTGTGATATTTTTTCTTTTGAAATGAAATGAAATAACTTCTCCTAACTCCGTGTGCAATGTTTATAGTATACTAACATATTTGGATGAACTTTATTTATTATTGCTCATTAATGGAGCTAAGATACAAGATAATTTCTTAGATAACGATATGGTTGAAGTGAACGAAGATAAAATAAACAAAACCATTAATAATACAACTCGATATTAGAAACAGTCTAAAAGTGTGGTAATATTTTCCCAGATAGGTCTTTCAAACAATAAGCACCATAATTAACTATTTCATATACTTGGTAGGGGGCCTTCCCAATTTGGTCTAAGCTTGCCAACTCTGCAATTGTTTGAGCTAAGATGACTTTATTTAGGACTAGCTATACCACATGAAAAGACCTTAGTTTCAAACTTCAAGTATGATGAGATGCTATATGCTCCTTGTATACAACATATTACATTTGTGCGAGCTCTCATTGTTCCTCCAATTTGTCAAGGTGATGGAGCAAGTTGGCATCATTTTCTTCAGTGTTGTATTAGGAAGTTTGGATGCTCGAAATGCCAATTTCACATGGAACACTAGGTCTCGAGGCGGCTGTTGATCAGGGTTATCTAATAAGGAAGATGTTTCTCATAAAAGTTAAGGAATGAAAGTGCTTTGTTTTCCTAAGGTTTTCAATGTTTTCAAAAAATTTATTTTTGGGCTCCACCCCTTTATTTCTTTGGGAAAGGCAAAATAAGGAAAACAAGTTTGGGAATTTTGAACGTTCTTGAGTGTTTCAGCCTGATCTCAGCCTACAAACCTTTGAATTGGGTGAATATAAATCCATGAGAATCTTAAGACTTAGAAATATAACTTTCATGAAGAAACCTAAACATAGTTCAATCTCTAAAACCCCTAAAATTAGGCTTGAACCTTAGCTATAGGAATGGAGGTAAAACCTCAAGAGTCTCAGCTACAGGAACAACCCAATGACATAATTAAGACCTAAGAAAGCCATTATCTTAGGGTCTTTCTCGTCTCACAAATGAAGGGAAATTGCAACCTTTCCCACCAATGCCGCTAAGAATATGGGGAAGCCCGAACATAGGTTTCACTTGTACTGTAATTATCATCAGCATACAAAGCATGAGACTGACTATTGTCGAGTCTTGAGGGACTATATTTGGGACCTAATTGACACCCAACAAATCCCAAATCCAAAGAGGGAAAGTAAGAGAAGGAAAGGCTGCAATGCTGTATGACCACCTGTATTTGTGACTGACTTAGGTTCTCTAGAATGGTATGTGCTTTAGGAATTATATGGCATGTAAATATTTAGCCATTACCCGCTCAATTCCAGTAAAAAGCAATTCAAGAGTTATGGGATGTAAATATCATCACCAATCTTGGGGGCATTATCCAGGAAAGGAGAGCGTGAAGTGTTAAAGGACTTTTGGGCAACCTATAATGGAGGAAGACGTAATATAAGCACTTTTTGATAATGCAAAATGTGTTTCTAAACTATTTCTATGTTTCTCTAGCCATGCTAATAATATGAGCTTTTCTTATGTATCCAATATCTTGTTTTATTACATCATGTATGACAATAATCATGACTCATTTATATAATATATTAATTCAATAAACACTACTTCATTTAGTCTCGAGAGAAAAACATCTAGATTGCTTCCATTGTGATTCCAGAAGTGAGATAAATGCTAGGGAATAAAATAAAAATATAAAAAAAGCCTTTGCCTAGACTTGAGGCGACATGGCAAGAATTAACGAAGACACCGTAGGAGCTGCTGCCCAATTGTATTTGAATAGTAGACCGTTTAAGTAGCAAGTTCAAAGACTTAGACCAGAAGGTGGAAAAAATAAGATGAAGATTCCAAGTAATGAACATCATGGGAACTAATGGGCAACTGTAGCTCTGACATTTCAAAATGCCGAAATTTCCTAAGACTCCACAAAAAAGGACTGGAGAATGCCTCATAAGATGTCACCTCAGCTCATTGTCTTAAATGGAGTATTATACAAGACATGGGTTGACAAAACCTAATTAGGATAATGAAAGGAAAAGGAAAACAGAAAAAACACATATGAAAGCTTGCACAACCAACATGAATGAAAAAACACAATAGCAAGCAAAATTGCGAAGGACCATTTTTCTCCTTAAATATCGTGAGGGCATGACATAGCCAATCAAAATTGAGCTTTAACTATTAAAGGCTATTTCAATAGTCCAATTGTCTAAGTCGGCATGAGATACACATAGGTTTTTACAATTTAAATGGTAGCTCACCATCTCCTATAAATTTGCAAAAAGATAGTTTGCTTAATAATCTAGAAATGGGTCAAGTTTGGCTTAATCTTCTAGAAATGGATCAAAGGCCATTATTTGCAAGAACTTGGTATTCAAACAACCAAATTAAGTGCACCAAGTTACACGGGTCAAAATTAGAAAAGCTACTAAAAGAAAGGTAGTTATTCTTGCTAGCAAATGATGAAAGTGACGTCAAATGAACCAAGCAATGCCAATGGATTGAAGAAGGTTCCATGGCAAAGGTTAAAAAATAAGTCCATAGGTTAAAAATCGAAAAACAAATAGTTTTGTTAAATTTGGACACCTTGCTAGGATGAAAAAAAAAGATTCCCTAAACAAAAATTATGGATTGAGTGAAAATATTCAATCAAGAAAATCTAAGAGAGCTGATTAATAATAGGAGTCCGATACACACAAGGTGTTATCTTTGAGATTGAATGAGACATGTGTGTTTGCATTACATGTCTAGTTATGATTATTATTGTTGATATATGGTGCATGTAGATAGGAATGCATGCATAAGCTAAGCATGAGCACATGATTAACTTGTCAAGAGACACCTATGGCATGCATTAGGACATATGCAAGAGTGGGCTTAATTTCAAGGCAATAACGGTGGCACTTCTAATGACGATGGCTTCTTCTATTGTTATCCTCATTATGACATTCTCACCAAAACGGTCCTATTGACAATAGTACACTATGGGGAAGAACCACCTTTTAGTGTCCAAAAGTTTATTCTTGATGAATGTCGCAAAAAGAATCTAGTGTGGACTAGAAGAGATAAAGCTGTGCATTCCACCCAGATAAAGTAGAAATACTTTTGGGGTGTTTCTGGTGATCACATCTGAAAAAAAGGATAGAGATGAAAATCATAATTGGATCTCTAAGCAAAAGTTAGGCCAAGGGATAGGGTGAAAACTTAGAAACATAAAGTTTGTCCTATAAAAATAAAATAAATAAAAAGTTGCTAGATTGAATTAGATCCATTTCATGCAAAAATTAAGCATAGAGTCATGAAAATCCCTCACAAGATGCATTTTCCACTAAGAAAAGCTACTGTGAAATTTTATAAGGGATGTGCTACCTTTAAATAATTACTATAGGTGTTCAAAGAAATAAGAGGGGTCGATGGTTAGCTGGACCAGCCTATGTAAGTTCACATACAACCTCTACTAGAACTAGTGAAAGAATGGCTCAGTCAACTTCAAACACCATTGTTGACATCACAAGGCTTGCCATTGCCAAGTAATCCATTCCTGATCACAGTCAGAATTCAAACAAGACAAGTGCTGCAAGATTACAACATCATTGTAACACCCAATGCTCGAACATTGGTTTGAACATCAGAATGCCACAATTACTAGTATTGCAAGTTCGTTTGTATTATTTAAATGAGCTATTGGTTGTCAATTACTCAAAACCCATTGGACATACATAAGGCTATAACTATTAAATTGTATTATGGCACGTAATTCCCTTATAATATTAGTGTCAAATTCTTAATATTTGTTTGGTAAAAATTTGTAATATCATATCTATCTTCTTGCATTTTTCAAACAAACAATCTCAAATAATTCACAACACATCCTCCATAATTTCTCCAACCCATCAATCGCAATTCAACCACAAACCATCACATTGATCAACCAACACAAATCATATCACGTGCAACCATTATTTATATTTATCGTAATACATAACCATACTTTACTATTAAACTTATGTTCCTGACATAACTAATTAATATGTTACAAGTTCAAAACAATTATAACATAATATACTTCATCTTCGCTTGTATATAACGTTCATGCCATATATTGCCTTCAGTGCCATCATCTATGTGCACAGTCAAACAAAACCATGCGCTAAGCAACATTATTGCCTAGTAGTGGATACACTACACAAAATTTTATTGTATATAAAATAGTATATTATCGATGTTCGTTTTCTTCCTATTGCTTAATACTATACATTATTTTAAAATTTTCTTTCTTGATTCCTTAAATTACCATTTAACCCCTATTATTACTTATTCCTATCTTTTACTCACCTATTCCACAATTTTAGTGAAAATTCCATTTTAGTCCCTAAATTTTCATTTTATCCCATTTTCACCAATTACTATACTAATTTTACCATTTTGCCCTTTTCAAATCTTTTATTTCATTTTCATCCTTTGACTTATGTTTTAGTCCTTATAATTCCTTCATACAGTGGCAAATTACCATTTAGTCCACATTGACTTTATTCTTTTACATTTCATCCTTTTTGGCATTTTACCCCTTTTAACTATGTTTTAGCATTAATTTACATTTTTGCCCTTCTTTTCTTATTTATTCACATAATTACCACTAACAATAACTTAACCATATTTTTCATATTATTTATTCTTCGTTTACATATTTAGCATTCTTTTTTACTTATTTACTCTTTTAGTCTTCTTTTTCTCGCTTAATTATATAGTTTCCCCTAATAATAACTAGTGAAAACCCTCAAACCAGATATGCGAAACGAGAACTCCCATAATCTAAAATAAGCTAGAGTGATCTACACCTCTAGAATATGCTAAAGGATCACATGGAGTGATCAACACCTCAACCGACATTCTAATATACATATCACAAATAGGTAGATTGATGGTGGTCTACAGTCCAAATCCAACCCATCATTCTACTGTGATATGTCCCTATGGCTAGCCGTTATGTCCTAAAATTCTGGTTTAACCACAATATACTAAGGCAAATAAACTCCCTATCTTATATTATGTTTTTCTCAAATTTTTCTACAAATTCCACATTATGTAACATATCTACTTTGTGTATCTCACATCCAATTTGTTTATAGCTCATGTATTCACATAATACACACATATTCTCATTAATATACAACTAAAACATGCCATTCCCATATTGTATACCATTTTTCCATCATCACATACCAACCATGCATTAGCCTTTTCATGTATTCTCATTCCTTTAGTGTTCATTTGATCATTTTATGCTTCCACATGGTTATGTACATGCAAATTTAATTAGTATACAAGTATATACCATTTGGCCTACATAATATTCAAGCATCATTTGTTGTTTTAATACTCATACTAAGTTTAATTAATATTCTAATGACCATTCAATGCCATTTATTTAATTAAAGATCAAAATATTGACTTATATTCTATAGTATACATTTTGGTCACCTATGTATTCATAGTATATTATTTTATTTTCATACTAATTATCATTTATTTCATGTTAATTCATTATTTTACCAATTAATTTGATGTTATTTCATCATTTTACACATTTTTCTATAGTTACATAATATAAATTTATGCAACATTCAAAGAAAATTCAATGAAATTATGTGTACTTTATATCTACTAACCTCAAATATATTTGAAACTCCTTAACCTTCCTTTTTCTTGCCTTTTTTCCCTTTTCTCTTTTCTCTTTCTTATTATTCACCTTATAGATGAATTCACCAACGATAGACTCACAATTTTTTCTCTTCAATTTTAACATATATAAATACTCAAAACCATAAATTTTATCAATTTCCTACCAAAATACCCTAGTTTTACTTATTTGGCAAATTTTTCCAACTCAGAATTCTTTTATTTTCTCCACTCAAAACTCCATTTAAACTTATTCTAAAGTAGAAAAGGACATGAAGGTAAGATTCTATATGAAATTTGGATGAAAATTAATGTAGGAGAAAGCTTGGAAAAAGGTGAGGAAATATGGAAAAAAAAGGTTTGGGAGGAAGAAGAAGAGAGGGGGATGTATTTCTTTATATAAATCTACCCCTCTAGCCCTTTTATACCTCTCCCAAATAAGATCAAATTAGCTTTGACCACTTATTAAATGTGTGGTCCATATTAAGCCACTTGTCACTATTTCATTAGTTATGTGTTTTAATTGTTAAATCACTTCCAAAATTAGTTTAAAAATATTAATTAAGGTGTGTTTCAAATTTTGGTTTAATTTGAATTCATTTTAATACATTTTGAAGCCTAGAGGTAAAATTTTCGACTCGAAACCCTAATTTTTCAAAGTTGTCGAAAAATTCATTTTTCACTTTCACAAATTCATTAGACTATTTTTAATAGTTTAATGTTATCAGAATAATTTTTTGAGGTCCAAAATATTTTTCTTGAGTTGGTTAAAAATGTTAACCCTTTTATGTTCTGAGTATTTTTTTTCTCTATCTTTTGGGGACCTATTGGACCTCAATTTATCCTCAAATTATATCACTAGACTTATCATTGATTTTACTTTCTAGTGGTGATTTGAAATTTTCGTAGATCCCAATGGACCCTGGTGGTACTATTCATTTCTGTCTCTCGATATTACTATTCATAACCCAAAAAGTACTGCTTATAAGAATCAGCTTTTTCAAGGCATCACAATCATGATGGGTCAACATATTGAGAAATCTTATTCAATGCTTTAAGTAGAACCTCCAATGATACATGATCATTTTAAAGCATCAATCATGTTACAAGGGGTAAAATTTTTTAAAGCCTAAATAGTTCTCCTCAGGTAGTTTAATGCATAATTCAAGACATAAAGCAGAGTCTCAAGGGAAAAAGGGAGTATTCTCAAATGACCAGGGGGCATAACTTTCAATGAACAAAGTGAAGAAATAGGATTGAGGACCCTAACACCATACAACTACTAGCCAAAGGTTCTTGGGGGCATCAGATATTATGTGTAGTCTATGGAGGAACATATTATCTTTGGCCAAACCACAACAACAATGGACTATCCTCCCTCAAAACAATAAGAGAACTCAAAAAGAAGGTAAGGAAGAAAAAAAACAAGAAGAAAGCTTGACTGTAATCCATTAGAAAATGGATTCTTGAAGGGTATTGAACAGACAACATCAAAATGCACTCACAACTAAACCCCATAGCTACACCGAGACGTGATCTATGCATTTCCACATGCATTCTTTTGGCACAAATGCTTTGATGCATTTAACTTCTCGCATGTTGCACCCATAACCCTCTTTGCATGTGTTTCTTCGTATCAAATCTTTTGTAAATGTTTCATATATAATTTTTTGCATATGTTGGCACAAATAATCTTTTTGCATATGTTTAAATACACATAATTCATCACATGTGTTTTGCCTGTATAAATTCTTGTGTACATCTCTTATATAATCTTGTGCATGTTTCTTTACACATAATATACACACAATCTTTTGCATATATCGCCATATACATAACCTTGCAAGTGAAGTCAAACCCCATGCACAAGAATTGGTTGTAGAATAGCTTTAGCTCAAATGTTGTATGCTCTCGGACACTAAACAATTAGATTAAGATGAAGACCCCTCAAGGAGTAAGACCATCTATGAGTTCCTTGCTAGAGGCAGTAAGGTAATATTCTTTTTGTAAATTTCAAAAATAGAATTTAAAAATGTAAAAAATTCAAAATGTAAAGAATCTAAAATACATCCAAAATGTAAGAATACAATATACATCTAAAATGAAAAAAAAACTAAGATATATAAAAAAATGTAAAAATTAAAAATACACCCAAAACGTAAAAGTTCAAAATACACCAAAAATTGTAAAAATTCAAAATACATCCAAAATATAAAAATTTCAAAACTAAAAATACATCAAAAATCTACAAACTCAAAATCTAGGCACAGTCACAAATAGTAAGGTTCGCCTCAAAGCTAGGCATTGTCGTAAATGATGAGTTTCACCTATAAACCTAGGCATTGCTGCAAATGGTAGGGTTCACTTATAAACCCAGGCACCATCGCAAATAGTGAAGTTCACCTATAAACCCAGGCACCATCACAAATAGCAAAGTTCGCCTATAAATTGAGGCACTGTCTTAAACAACGATATTTTGCCTATGGATTGTGGCATAGGCACAAATAATGGAGCTTACCATAACTTTGGCATAGCCACAAACAACAGGGTTTGTCGTACCAAAATTAGAGTCCTTTCAATAAGCATCGCAAAGCCTTTTCAATAGGCCATCAAATCCAAAGTTCTTTAACAAAAGTGCCCCTAAGTTCTCTTAAAGGGCACACCTAAAAATTCAAAAGGTTAAAATACCCCAACAAATGAAATGCTTAGACCAAAAACAAACCAATGATTCAAAGGTTCAAAGTCTCTAGAAAATAAGCAAAAAACTAAAAAATGCCCAAAATCCAAAAAGGCTCAAATCCTCCAAAAAATTCCATAAACTTAAATTATCCAAAAGAAAAGGAAAAAAGAGGAAAAAAACTCAAAACCAAAATCCTCAGAGGAGGCTTGAAAAACTCAATTTTATGCACAATCACAAATAATGGAGTTTGCCTAAAAAACTTAGCATAGTGACAAACAACGAAGTTCATAAAAAATTCAAAGTCCTCTTAAGAGGCATCAAAATCTTTTCAAAAGGTAACCAAAGTCCTCTTAAGAGGCATTAAAAATTTTAAATCCATCTTCCTATGGTAAGCATCAAAAACTCAAATCAAGGCATAGCTGCTAATAGCAGGTTTCGCCTTAAAAATTTGGCACAACCATAAATGAGGGGGTTCGCCTAAAAGCTTAGCATTATTGCAAACTGTGAGGTTTGCCAAAAAAATCTAAAATCCCTTCAATAGGTACCTAAGATCCTTTTAAAAGGCTTTAAAAATTCAAGTCACTGTCATAAACTACAAGGTTAGTCGAAAAATCTAAAATCCTTTAGGAGGTATTTAATTCATTTGCAAAGGGTAAACATGTCGAGACACTGGCATTGGCCATTTGTTCTCCATCATTAAAGAATCAACAAGTTGTGGTATTGGTGGTGTTTCTTTGTTTAATAAGTGACCCTCATGCCGAGACACTTGCATTGGTCATCCATGATTCAACATGCTGACAAATGGCATTGATCACGAAGTTGGTTTTGAGTTGTCATGTCGACAAGCTAACATCAATCGGATACCTAAAATGATCTTACTCACTAACAAGCCGGCATTTATCGTGCCCTGAATGTTGTTGACATGCTGACAAGCTGGCATCAATAATTTGACCTAAAAAGGTTTAACATATCTACAAGCTAGCATTGATCTTCTTCAAATATGGTTTTGACATGCCAAAAAGCTTGCATCGATCTTCTTCAAATGTGGTTTTGACATGCCAACAAGCTGGCATCAATTATGTAATTTACTCTGGTCTAACAAGCTAAAGCCGATCAGGCACTCACAATGTTTTAACATACTGACAAGCTAGCATCAATCATTCAATCTAATAAGTTTTGACATGCCGACAAGCTAGCATCAAGCTGCTCTGGTTTGACATGTCGACAAGCTGGCATCAACAAGGCACTCATAATGATTTGACATACCGACAAGCTAGCATCTATCATACAACCCAAAATAATTTGATATGCAACAAGATGGCATTGACCGTTCCTTCATCAAAGTCTCTTAAGAGCACCAAGTCCTCTAAAGAAGCACCTGAATTTAGCAATGATCACTACAAGAAAATTTGCTTTTACTGACGAAAATTTCCAATGGAAAATAATGATTTTCTGCAGGGAAACATATTAAACGATGGAAATTATTGATGGGAAGAGTCGTAGGAGAAATGGCTAAAGGACATTTCCCAATGGAAATGAATTTTCGTAGAAAAATTTAACGACAGAAATTAGTCATCCATTGTTAATTTCTTCTGGAAAAACATGCGACAAGTGTCGTGAATGTCTCATATTTTGCGACGAAAATATATTTTTCATTGGTAATTTTACCGACGAAATATCAATTTTCATAGGGAAATTTAGTAATGCTAAATATATTTTCGTCGGTAATTTTACCTCTTACTAAAAAATATGCAATGGAATTACCTGTCACCATTCCATCACTAAAAATAATACAATTTTTTAACAATTATCTAAACCTGAATCTAACCAGTAAACCATACTAACTAGTAACAGTAAATTCGATCAATAAATTCTCAGAATGCTACTCTATTTTTTATTTTTCCATGTGAAAATAAAAAAGAAATGCACAACACACATACACATTAAAAAAATACAGCAAGTATCAAATTACTAGCAAAATCCTTTAATATGAACAAGATAAAATGAAAATCATAAAAAAACAAAAAAAATGGAAAAAATCAAAAAATTACAATGAAATTTATTGTTAGTGTAAGCCCTAGCCCCAAGACATTGTAATAAAACACTTTAGTTAATAAATGAGGCATTCGTTTTATCTATTGTATTCCTATGCATATCAATTGATAGAACTATCCAAGAATGTTGTTTTAGTTTAAGTTATCATGTGTGAGGCACATGGTTGTAAGACCTTGAAACAATAGAGACTTTATCCTAAATATCCCTAGTCAGTCATTATTACGGGAATAACAATGATTAAAGACTAGTATGCTCTCTCTGATAAGTTGAGTTCTGTCTTACGAATCATAAGGACAAGAGTGTCAATCAGAGATCATAGATACATGTTTAGAACATGGTATCTAGATTCGATCCATTCATGAGAACACTACATGGTACAAGTCTTATGTGTTTTTCATGTGCAAGTTTTGCATCGGAGTTCTTAGACCTAAAATCTCTATGAAACTCTTTATGAATTACTGTGTACTTTGACATACACCTAACGTGCTCGTAACAGAGTGACAAGTGTGGGTATGCATTGATTCATGTTAGAGAGCATGAGAGAAGTGAAGGGATTACCCCTCTCAATAAGAGAGAAAATATCATCGGCCGCTTGATCAGTGAACTGAGAAGTGTATGGCCATACCGAGATGAAATAATGAGTAGTCATTATTTATCTGAGAGTTCAGTGTCACTGGAATATCAAGAAAGGAATTAATATATATAAGGATGACTAGTTCCATGCCTTATATTAATTCTGATATTTATGGGTAAGAGACTTTGCAAAACTGCATTAGGTCACTAAATGCCATTTACATTTTTATTTAATTTTGAATGCTATAATATCTTGCTAGAGAATATATATAGCCTTTGAATTAATTCATTAATTCATTGCTAACATTAAATGGACCTATAGGATCGCACACCATTGGGATTAAAATATTTAAATAAAGTATTGGGCATTAGTTTGGGCTTTTAATTAAAGTCAAATTAATGTATGTAATGGGCATTATAATTGCTAAATGGACCTTGATCCATTAGAGAGAGATATTCGGACCAACAAGGTTTATTTTCAATTAATTGATTATCTTGTATTAATTTAATTAATTGAGTATTAAAGCCTAAAAGAATTTAAATCAAATTAAACCACTTAAATAAAAGATGGAGTGGCCGAAATTCCAATTCGGTACATGTATATCTCTTAAGTTATGTGATTTGTTTTGATTAAATGTCTTAGATTTATTTCAAAAGAGTTTGAATCAATATATGTTACTTATTTTAAGGAAGTGATTAAGAATGAATTCCCTACCTAAATGGATGAGGATCTCGGCATTATCACTTAAGAAAATAAGTGATATATATTGAATAAGAAGAAATAAAAACCCTAAGGTGTGAAACCCTCTCTCTCTCACTCTTGGCCGACTTTCACAAGGAGAAAGGATTTTTCCTCATTCTCTTGTGTTCTTTGGCAGCAATAAAAATTAAAAGGAAGTACAAGATCAAATCTTGTAGCTTCAATCCTTTGCCATTACACAATATTTAAATTGACAGCTAGCAATCTCAATTTTAAGCTGTCATTGCAATTGTGTGTGAACATAGAGAGGAGTGGCGTAAAGGCTGTTCCTTTGGCATTGGTGGTGAAGATCTAAGGCTGACATATCCTTCTTGGGTGCTGGTCATCAACAAAATCAGATCTTGAAGTGCATCTAAAGTTGTAAGTTTTAAACACTTAAAATTGCATGCTTTCGATTCTTGTTCATGGATTGAGTGGCTTGTATGATCGATTTTTATTATTTTCCGCTGCATGATCATCATATAAATGCCATGTCATATTCCATCAGTAGTATCAAAGACTAATCATGCTTATTTTAGTGATTTAGATGCATGAAATAATTAATCAAAAATCGTTATTATAAAAACATGCAATGCTGAAATTTTCTGTTTTGAGTTTTCTGCATTATTTTTGTGTAAAAATGATTTTAAATGATTAGATAAGTATTATAATTAATATGACATGTTAATATACTGTCCTAATATGTTCTTAGAGCTGTTAATGGTCGGATTTAATTGATAATACCTGATGGTACATGATAATCTTGAAACTAGCTAGGTGCTAGTTGGCATGTTAAGTGATTATTTAACAACTAGTTTTCAAAATTAAATGTAAAATGATTTTGGCATGTTTGTAAGTGATTTTTAAAAATTAAATATCAGGTCTGGACATATTTTAAATTTATTTTTAATTTTGGTCCATGAAAATTTAATTGATTAATTTAAAAATTACTTAAAACTATGACTATTTTGTGTTTGTTACATGTTTAATCAACATTGTTTTGTTTTGATTAAAATGGTAAAAACACATTTACATCAAAATGGTACAGAACATTAACTCAATATTTATGACCTTATTTAAACAATTAAATGACTCATAAAATTGATTTAAGTGTTTGTGTATTTTTTGTGGCATATATGCATTAAACAACTAGTTTTATTGTTGTTTATTTGTTTTTGTATGAATGCCGTGTATTATATATATGTTCTTCATGATGTTATGTTTTAATTCATGTTGGTACATATTATATGTACTTTTAATGTTTATGGGCTGTATGACATAAAATTAAAAATGGCAAAATTGGAAATTATACCAGAGTTGATTTATGGCACAAATCTAACTAGTTAGTGTTTTGGGCTTTTAAGAGAACTTATTCAATGAGACGATTTAGTCCATTGGGCTTCGGCCCAAGCCCATCATGGGATCCTCTCTTAAAAGTTCAAGTACACAATTTCCATTAATGGGTTTGGCTAAATTAATTAAAATTGGACTTTGTTTGATCCATGAATGTTATGTATATTTATTAACTTGTTTGGTGTGATGAATGGATATGCATGGTGCATTCATGGGCCCTGATTTTTTTAATTAAATATGGCCTGCGAGCCATTATGTATTATTGTAAAATTTTCATTTATTTCTTAGAATAGAATTTATTTGAAGACTTTGTAAATCAAGACGAAACCCACCGGAGTGGAGAAGCCCAACTCGAAGATTCTTATGTAATAGTATAGAATCTTAGTTGTAGGTTTTTGGGCCCATGTTTGTCATGCTTTACTTTATGCAATTATATATATATGCATGCTATAAATGGATGACAAAGCTTATGCCATGTAAGTCGTAATAAAATGAATCCCTAAAATAGTAAGTCACAAAGTTGCCTTCCTAATTCGAAACATGTCAAGGCATCAATCATCGGTCACGTAGACTAGGAGTCCTAGATGCGCTCGATTATCTTTGTAAGGCATGGGTTGTGAATGTGGGTTGGACTTAACATGGAAAGGGATGCCCGGACTTAGGCAACTAATAAATGGGTTTGTGCTATAACATCTTAAGATGTTAGCCCATTTGATCCAAGAGTCATGTACGAGACATGATTGGAGTTTTCCTACCTAAGTAACTTAACTTGTTAGGTGTACAAGCTCAGCTTGACTAATAAGTTGTTGTGAAAAGTGGATCTTGGCCCACATTAAATCACTAACGCGAATTATTTAAAGGGATATTAATTCGATTTGTGGGATTATAAATAAGACCTCATTTAATCTTGCTAAATTTTATTGTAGATTGAAAAATGGCATCTTCAAACAACAATTCTCATTACGATCGGTCCTTGAAAAGGACAAATTGAATGACACCAATTTCATAGACTGGTCTCGAAACTTGTGAATAGTTCTTAAGCAAGAGAAAAAGTCATATGTTTTGGATGCACCCTTGCTTGAAGAACCTGGTAGGAATGCCTCTGCGGTTCAAAAGGAAACTTTTGAGACCAAGAAGAGCGACTCCAATGATGTGACCTGTCTGATGCTGGCCACGATGGTGCCTGACTTGCAAAAGCAATTCATAGACCAAGAGGCTTATACGATCATGGTGTACCTCAAGGAGATGTTTCATAAGCAAGCTCATCATGAGAGGTTCGTGACAACAAAGGCCTTAATTTCTTGTAAGATGGCTACTGGTACTCTTGTTAGTACCCATGTACTTAAGATGAAAGGGTATCTTGATACTCTTGAGAAGCCTGAGGTGTTCCAAAGGAATTGGCCACTGACTTGATCTTAGGATCATTGACTGATGATTATGATCCATTTGTGATGAATAACATGCATGCAATAAACAAGTCAGTCACCGAGCTTTATAGGATGCTTAAGAATGCTGAAGAGAACAATCGAAAGACCAATCCGGTACTGATGGTTCAAGGAGGCATTAAAAAGGGACCCGCTAAGGGAAAAGGAAAGGGAAAGGCAGAACCCAAGAATGACCTAGCTTGGTTCAAGTCAAATGGGAGTGCACCTCAGGCCCAATCCAAGCCCAAGGCACAAAAGCTTAAAGAGAGTGAGAGCACTTGCTTCCACTACAACAAAATAGGGCATTAGAGGAAGAATTGCACTCTCTTCAAGGAAGAGCAAAAGAAGAATAGAGCCAAGACGTCCAGTTTTGGTATTTTTGTTGTTGAAATTAACCTATCTATTTCTACCACTTAGGTATTGGATACCGGTTGTGGTTCTCACATTTGTTCAAATATGTAAGGACTAAGAAATAGGCGGTTACTTGGGAAGAATGAAGTGGACTTCCATGTGGGGAATGGAGCACGAGTTGCTGCTATGGAGATAGGCAACTATTAACTCACTTTACCTTTCGAACTTTGTTTAGTTTTGAAAATTTGTTATTATGTGCCTGCTATGAGCATAAACATTATTTCAGTTTCATGTTTGGATTTGGATGAATTTGATTTTGTTATTAAAAATGGCAATGCTCATATTCGTCGCCAAGGCATTTCATATGGCAATGCCATGTTGCAAAATGGCCCTTATATCCTTGATCTACAAAACAAAGAGTCCATATACAACATTAATACAAAGAGGGTTAAATCAAATGAATTGAACCCTACTTACTTCTAGCATTGTTATTTAGGCCATGCAAACGAAAAATGCATTTCAAGAGTCCACAAAACTGGAGTGTTTGGGTCATTTGACTTAGTCTTATGATACATACGAGCCATGTTTACATGGGAAAATGACAATGAGTCCTTTTAACAAGAAAGGTGAGAGGACTAATGACTTCTTAGAACTAATACATACCGATGCATGTAGACCATTAAGTACATAAGCTAGAGGTGGTTTTAGCTACTTCGTGACGTTCACAGATGACTTCAGTAGATATGGCTACATCTATCTAATGAAGTACAAGTCTAAAACTTTTGAGAAATTCAAAGAGTTTAAGAAAGAAGTAGAAAACCAACTTGGCAAAAGTATAAAAGCCATTCGATCAGATCGAGGTGGCAAATACTTAAGCCAAGAGTTTGATAGTCATCTAAAGGAGTGTCGTATTATTTCACAGCTCACTCCTCTCGGAACGCCACAATGGAATGGTGTGTCCGAAAGGAGAAATTGAACTCTGTTGGACATGGTTCGATCTATGATGAGTCAAGCAAATCTTCCTATCTTTTTTTGGGGTTATGCATTAAAAACTGCTGCGTTTCTATTAAACCGTACTCCAACTAAAGCAGTTGAGAAGACACCATATGAGGTATGGACTGGGAAAGAACCCAACATGTCATTTCTTGGGATTTGGGGCTGTGAAGCACATGTTAAGAAATTAACATCTGACAAACTAGAGTCCAAATCCATTGTCTGCTTGTTTGTGGGTTATCCCAAAGAAACAAAGGGATACTACTTTACTCACAAGCCGAGAACAAAGTATTTATTGATCGCAAAGTTGTTTTCTTGGAAAAGGAGTTCCTTCTCAAGAAAGACAGTGGGAGTAAAGTAGAACTTGGAGAAATTTAAGTGTCACAAACTCCTATAGAGGATGAGTTGGAAATGGGATCAAGTTCACAACTAGTTGTGGAACAAGAACACATTACACAAGAACCTAGAAGGTCCGGTAGGGTACGTCAGGTGATTGAGAGATATGGATTTCTAATCACTGACAGTGACACTATTGAGTTAGTAGACCATGAGGATCCTATTACCTACCAAGAAGCTATTGAAAGCCCAGACTCAAAAAATTGGCTTGAAGCCATGAAATCCAAGATGCAATCAATGTACGATAACCAGGTTTGGACCTTGGTTGATCCACAGGAAGGTGCTAAGGTAATTGAATGCAAGTGGCTATTTAAACTCAAAGCTGATAAGACCTACAAAGTTAGACTAGCAGCAAAAGGTTTTCGACAAACTCATGGTGTAGACTATGATGAGATCTTTTCACCTGTAGTCATGCTCAAGTCCATTAGGATCTTGCTTGCCATAGCTGCATATCATGATTATGAGATATGGCAAATGGATGTCAAAATTGCTTTCCTCAACGGAAATTTACTTGAGGATATGTATATGACATAGCCTGAGGGTTTTGTCAATCCCAAGCATCCAAAGAAGGTTTGCAAGCTTCAAAAATCCAAAGCAAGCATCCCAAAGTTGGAATCTTCGTTTTGATGAGGCAGTCAAAGAATTTGACTTCATCAAGAACGAAGATGAGCCTTGTGTGTACAAGAAGGTTAGTGGGAGCATAGTAGTATTTCTTGTCCTATATATGGATGACATCCTTCTCATTGGAAATAATATTCCAACATTGCATAAGGTTAAGCAATGGTTGGGGAAATGTTTCTCAATGAAAAATTTAGGTGAAGCCGAGACAATACTTGGTATTCGAATCTATAGAGATAGATCTAATCGGCTTTTGGGACTAAGTCAAGAAAAGTACATAGACAAAGTACTAAAGCAGTTTAGTATGGGAGACTCAAAGAAATGGTACATACCTTTTGCTTTGGGAGTTCCTTTAACTAAAGAACAGTGCCCTAAAACCAAAGAAGAAAGGGACAACATGAGTAGAATCCCATATGCATCTGTTATTGGATCTATCATGTACACTATGTTATGTAATAGGTTGGATGTTGCTCATGCACCTATATAACCAGTAGGTATCAGTAAGACCTTGGTGAGAAGCACTGGTCTGCTGTAAAGGGGATTCTAAAGTACCCGCGAAGGACTAAGGATCACTTCTTGGTGTATGGTAGTTAAGAAGAGCTCGTCATACAAGGTTATGCCGATGCTGCTTTTCAAACCAGCACTCAGGACTCTAGATCGCAATTTGGATTTGTTTTTGTTTTGAACTATGTGCTGTCAGCTGGAGAAGCTCGAAGCAAGAGACCGTTGCCGACTCAACTATAGAGTATGAGTATATTGCAGCGAGTGAGGTTGCAAAAGAGGCTGTTTGGATTAGAAATTTCATTTCTAGATTAGGAGTGGTCCCAAGCATCCTAGATCTATTATAAATTTTTTGTGACAATAACAGAGCCATCGCACAGGCCAAGGAGCCCCGGTCACACCAGAAATCCAAACATATACTCAAGAGGTACCACCTGATCAGAGAGATAATCATGGGGACGTCAAGGTTAGCAAGATAGCAAGTGAAGACAATGTAGCAGATCCTTTGACGAAACAGTTGCGTCCAAATCTGCACGAAGCTCATTTAAGAGCATTCAGTCTTAGGGTTATGCCCCATTGGGACTAGTGCTAGTGGGAGATTGTTAGTGTAAGCCCTAGCCCCAATACATTGTAATAAAATACATTAGTTAATAAATGAGGCATTCGTTTTATCTATTGTATTCTTGTGTATATCAATTGATAGAACTATCCAAGAATGTTGTTTCAGTTTAAGTTATCATGTGTGAGGCACATGGTTGTAAGACCTTGAAACAATAGAGACTTCATTCTAAATATCCCTAGTCAGTCATTGTTATGGGAATAACAATGAATTAAGACTAGTACACTCTTTCTAATAAAATGAGTTATGTCTTACTAATCATAAGGACAAGAGTGTCAATTAGAGATCATAGATGTTTAGAACATGGTATCTAGATTCGATCCATTCATGAGAACACTACATGGTACAAGTCATAAGTGTTTTTCATATGCAAGTTTTGCATCGAAGTTATTAGACCTAAAATCTCTATGAAACTCTTTATGAATTACTGTGTACTTTGACATACACCTAACGTTCTCGTAACAGAGTGACAAGTATGGGTATGCATTGATTCATGTTAGAGAGCATGAGAGAAGTGAAGGGATTACCCCTCTCAATAGGAGAGAAAATATCACGGCCACTTGATCAGTGAACTGAGAAGTGTATGGCCATACCGAGATGAAATAATGAGTAGTCATTATTTATCTGAGAGTTTAGTGTCACTGAAATATCAAGAAAGGAATTAATATATATAAGGATGACTAGTTCAATGCCTTATATTAATTCTGATATTTATGGGTAAGGGACTATGCAAAATTGCATTAGGTCACTAAATGCCATTTGCATTTTCATTTAATTTGGAATGCTATAATATCTTGCTAGAGAATATATATAGCCTTTGAATTAATTCATTAATTCATTGCCAACATTAAATGGACCTATAAGATCGTACACAAAGCATTGGGCTTAAAATATTTAAATAATGTATTGGGCATTAATTTGGGCTTTTAATTAAAGTCAAATTAATGTATGCAATGGGCATTAAAATTGCTAAATGGACCTTGATCCATTAGAGAGAGATATTCGGCCCAACAAGGTTTATTTTCAATTAATTGATTATCTTGTATTAATTTAATTAATTGAGTATTAAAGCCTAAAAGAATTTAAATCAAATTAAATCACTTAAATAAAAGATGGAGTGGCCAAAATTCCAAGATAAATATCAAGGGAATTTCGGCACATGTATATCTCTTAAGTTATGTGATTTGTTTTGATTAAATGTCTTAGATTTATTTCAAAAGAGTTTGAATCAATATATGTTACTTATTTTAAAGAAGTGATTAAGAATGAATTCCCTACCTAAATGGATGAGGACTTGGCATTATCACTTAAGAAAATAAGTGATATATATTGAATAAGAAGAAATAAAAACCCTAAGGCATGAAACCCTCTCTCTCTCACTCTTGGCCGACTTTCACAAGGAGAAAGGATTCTACCTCATTCTCTTGTGTTCTTTGGAAGCAATATTAATTAAAAGGAAGTACAAGATCAAATCTTGTAGCTTCAATCCTTTGCCATTACACAATATTTAAATTGAGAGCTAGCAATCTCAATTTTAAGCTATCATTGCAATTGTATGTGTGAACATAGAGAGGAGTGGCATAAAGGCTATTCCTTTGGCATTGGTGGTGAAGATCTAAGGCTGATATATCCTTCTTGGGTGCTGGTCATTAACAAAATCAAATCTTGAAGTGAATCTAAAGTTGTAAGTTTTAAAACCTTAAAATTGCATGCTTTCGATTCTTGTTCATGGATTGAGTGGCTTGCATGATCGATTTTTATTATTTTTCGCTGCATGATCATCATATAAATGCCATGTCATATTCCATTAGTTTTTTACTGCAGAATGCCGAGGATTCATGGAAATTAAAGTGAGTGAGGTCTATATATAAGGAAGCTATAAGCAAAAAGCATCACTTTTACACCAAAGCTAATTGATATAAATAAAAACAATATGAGGTTTAGATTAGAAAAAGACTTAGTCTATGTTTATACTATTAGGAATTAAGTTACTAAATTATTAACTTTACATAATACTGATAGTATGATCACCTTGCATCACACATTTTTTCTGCAAGTAAAATATTGGCCATTGTTAACTTTATAAAATAAGTAAAAATGATACAATTTGTTAATGAGACATCATGAGAGCAAGTTTACCTGATTTAATGCTTGTGCAGCAAAGTCGACTGTCATATATATAAGTTGCTTTCAAAACCCATCATCCAAATTGTCGTATCATCATGAGCATAAGTCTTGAGAGATGCACTATATGCAATAGGGAATTGAAATTCGATTAATATTCTTAGGCATGGGTGATCAAGGTGTGTAATAATGTGGCAGCTCAAGTTTAATTGAGAGAAAACAGTACTAGTGTCAATTACTAGAATTTGAAATAAAAACTATATTGACTTCCCATAAATCCAACTAGCCTGTTTATGTTGATATACTAAGCCAAAGTTTTTGAAAGTATCATAACTAAGCCACTTGCATGCTGGAAGTACCTGAACAATGTAATATAAATAGGGTCAAATGTATAGTATTGACCTGTAGCAGCATCCAGAATCGAACCAATGATACAATGAGCACTTACGACTTCCACCAGTCAGGCTCATACCATTGCTTTCCCCTGAAAATTATTAAAAAGTTTAATACTCAATAACCAAACTTAAGGACCTCAAAATGCAACAAATAGATCCTCTAGGTACTCATTACAATAAACATTTGGACAAATTAGAATTCGCAAATGAAAATAATTGAGCCATAAAATAGAAATGATATCAACCTAGCAGACAATACAAGAAGCAAGAACTTAAAAATTCTAGTTAGCAAGAAATTAGAATTAGTATATTTAGAAGATTATACAGTATAAATATACAAAAAAAGATAGTAACAGTAAGGCCTTATATTAGAATGCATATACTCTTCAGCTATCACGTCAACAGACTTCATGCACCCAATATAGGCACTATCTTGATCACGGCGATGTTGAAGAAGTCCAATTAATCCCTCTATCGCAGAAAAAAATGTAAAGAATGTTAAAAGAAGTTCTGAGGAATAATTACAAGTACAAATAGTGATGCTTTAAACAACTACGTAAGAAATTAAAGCTATACCAAGATCCAGATTTATATTGTCATCAACTTTAACATAAAAATCTGCTTCCCAGTTCTATACTACATTACTAAAGAAGGATTTTACTTTTTTTCTAGGAATTCTTCCTTATGGCCCTCTTGAGAAATTAATGAAGAAAGAGAGACAAATTTATTGAATATTAAAATTGAAAGATTCAGAAAGAATAGGAAATTGCTCAAATAGGTAGAAATGGAATTAGCAATGATAGTGACTTTCTTTTAATGGAATTAAAGATTAGATAATAAAGAGAAGAAAAAGAAATTATCTATTCAATATAATGAAGATGGTACTTAATTCAGCAAGTACAAAGCTACAACCAATTTAAAATCCATGATGTAAACCCACCAATTTAAAAATTATTTTATGATAATTGTATAGTCTAGTGGTACGTATTGAATGTCTAGCCATTTTAGAATCCATAATTTTGCAATTTAACTAAAAATAAAATTTTCTAAAGATACTATAATTTTTATATAGAACAATTGGATTCAATATGTGTATTAATGAAATATGAATATCTATATAAATAATTATTCTGCAGGGCTGCATAAATGTGACATAACAATTGAAATGCACCAATATAATAATATGTAATGTTTATTAGAAAATTTTCTCCTGTATCTATCTTGTAAAATTACTAGCACATTAGGAAAGCACCCACTGGACAATAGCAAGCCAAGACAAAGATTTCATGTTCCTTTTGGAGGAACAACATTTGAAATGCGAATAATCTCAAATTATATTGAAAATTTTTATTTTTTATTTTTTGCTTAAAATACATATTTTTTTATTTGTTGTTTCAAATATAACCAAAATCCCACCTAATTCTTAGACCTTGTCGATAATTTCAACAATTAAACAACTATATACCACTCTTGTTATCCATAGATAGTGTTCTACCTATATGGTACAATGGGATTGTAGCACCCCCTATGCAAATACCCCATTATACATGTATCATGAATACTATTAATCATGCTTATGCTACATATTCATTTAATCATCATTTAGCCATTAAACATGCCTCATGGTTTCATATGCCTATATGCGTGCTACAAGTCTATTCCTGTTTTCCATTTCATACCTATTAACATGCATACTAGACTATATGAATATTACTTTATGTAAATCACATGCACACATATTCTGTCTTAGCTTTACTACTAGTGAGTTACAATATTCTGCATAGGTTTTTAACATAACATAAAATAACTGGCCTTAATGCAAACATATGATAATTTTATTACAAAATGTCCTACATCAAGGTTATAAGTCGATGGTTGGCCCTTCCTGATGCAGAGAACGTCCCTCAACAAAAGTCTTGCTATTTGAACCTACACGGATAAAATAACCCGTGCTAAGCTATAAAGCTTAGTGGGGAATATCTACAGATGGATGACCACACACACAGGTCATCAAAAATACATATACAATGTATATAATTAATAACATATGCAACATATCATGTCTTTAATACCAAATACTTTAAAGCATAACATATTCTTCCATGTTCCTAATCATTGTACCCAGAAGAGTAACAATTATGCTCATATTCATAATTCATATAGACAGTAATTTCCCATGTAAACATATTCAAATAAAACATAATTCCTGTGGTAAAACAACATTATGATCCACAATATCAATCTTTAGTCAAATCACTTTAACTGTTTAATTTATTTATCATTACTATGAATAACGTTTAGCCTGCCTTAGCTTTATCGGTGGATAACGGGAACTATGGATACACATCAGTATCAAAGAAGGATATCCGAAGATATCAAATCTATAGACCCAAACGGGGCCAAACTATACTATGGACCGGTCAAGCATACCAAAACGGGGTAGCCTATCAACCCAAACGGGGCTGATCATGATCCAAACGGGATCATACATATACTATGGACCCAAGCGGGCCAAACTATGGCAGCTGCAATTTCCTTATAGGCGCCTATCTATCTACATCTAAAACTGTATCGCAGGCAGAACTATAGTCGTGTTCAATTCACATATTAATACTGTATTCATAGTATAATGTTGTGCACATATACATAGTCTTATATAACTATGAATTCTATGGTGCATAATCAGATATATGCACAGTTCACATGCCAAGTTATACATCTGGCTCATTCAAATCTGTATGACTATATAATTTGCATCATAACATATAGGCATGACATATAATCATCATATCATATACTCGATCATGTTTTCATTAAGCATTTCACATGCTCATAGTCATGCTAATTCATCCTCTATCTCATAGGGTAATTACATGCTTATATACTCATATACATAATCATAAATGTACATACCTGTGGGTACATTCGCATATAGTTGATTTATTCTTATGAGCATGTTTCCAACACATATATATATACCTTTATCATTATTCAAGTCATGTGCTATACAACATATCAACATGTTTCCTTATGGGCATATACACATGCCAAAGTCATACTATTATAGTTCCTATTTTATAGCATAGGTACCTGTCAATATGTGCACTTCCATGTCATAAGATTTACATGTGTATATATATCAATTTAGCATATGACCATCATGCACAAGACTAATCACATGTATAGGTTAGATATTTCATCACTAGTCTTTATTCATATACACAATTGAATGCATCTGTATTCATATAAATCCTTCATTGATAGTCATACTACATGTCTTATTCAATTAACTTTACTATCACATAAGCAACTATCTGTCTCAATCAATTTAAAGATCATATAATCAAGTGTAGCAATGATTTGCACAATATTGCAATTTCTGTTATATTGAGCAGTCTAAAACAAGTCTGGATTCAACCCTAGATTACATGTACTTAGAGACAGATTTAAACTTAGGTTTCTTCATATGAAATATAGGTATGGAAGTCTAATTTTCAATGCAAAAAAAATCATTCAATTTACTGTTCTATAGCTCAACTTATGAGCAAAACATTCCAGATAGGTCATTCAGTCGTGAAGGGGAGTTCGACTAGTGAAGGGCTTCACGAGTGAAGCAAATAAGGCAAATCTCACGACTCGTGAAGGAGTTCACGAGTGGAGAAGAAAGGCTATACATCACGACTAGTGAAGAAGCTCACGAGTGGAGAAGAAAAACTGCATTTCACGACTCGTGAAGAGCTTCACGAGTTGGACTAATGTTCACGACTCGTGAAGTCATTCACGACTCGGCAAGAATAGTTTTCTTCTTCAACCTCACATCTATAAAATTTCCGAAAAACATAAATTGAGTTCTGTAAATCCCACACAATTCCAATAATCATCCTCACATGCAATATGAACAGCCTAAATTCCCATACCTTAGCTGATAAACCCAAAGTATTCAACCTCTATCAATTCCTTTTCCTTTGTTCCTTCTTCCTTCCTCTTCTCCTTCACAAATACCATCACCATCATCATTTAAATTTCCAGCAATTACATTATTCTAAGTTAACTTGAAAAGAAGAAGAAGATGAAGATGATGGAGGGTTAAATTAAGAGTTTGATTACCTTAATTTACTGCATTTTACTCTTGCTTAAACAACAAACATCATCCTCAATGCATTTGAGATAAAACATTGGAAATCAAAAGGAAGAAGAAGAAGATCTATTTTTCTGGTTTTTCAATCTTCACTGCTGATTTCTCACTAACACTTGACACCTCCAAATTCCACTAACTCAAGCCTTTTATTCCAACTTAACAATCCCCTCTTTAGTCCCTTGAAAAATTACATGTCAAACAAATGGCACAAACCTTTATGCATGCTATAATATGAGCCCTCCACTAACTCTTTTTCTTAATTCAACCTATCAATTAATTCAATCTTCCAAATTAACCTTGAATTAAATGCTTTTATTCACAATTGGCCACCAAAATGCCACCATTACAAATTAACACCTATTTACTTCAATTACATCCTCAATTACTATTAAACCATATTCTTATATTTTATTTTCATGCAATTAACATAATAGCATGCTAATTTATCCCCTTAACTTAATCATACAAATATGCAAAATTAAATTAGGGTCATGTTAGGGGCCTTACAGGGATAACTAATCAATTGTATCCTAAGTTATCCACAGCTATTACAATAAGCAGTACTTGCATTTTGTAGCCTCCCAAGAATGGCCTTTATATAAATCTATCTCTTTAATTCTAGAAATACAAGCATCTAGGGAGTAAAAACATTTGATTTGCTTACCACTTTGTTTTCTACGTGAAAGAAAAGGCATCCAGGGAGTTACAGGCAATAAGGTAACAAGCTTGAAACTAGAGCTAAAGGAAGACAGCGAGAAGGTCGGGGATAATGGCAAGATGGGAGATCAGATGCTAGGGACAATGGTGATAGAGATAAGAGCGACAGGGGAGGGTGAGGGGACGGCGCGGCGAGGGAGAAAGGAGTGGTAAGGGAGCAAGAAGCAAAGGAGAGGGAAGAGAGATGAGGCTGGAGTTAATTAAAAGCTTGTGGGGTTTTAGGCTGCAGTGATATCCTATGATTCATTAATGCACTATATAATACAGTATGACATTAATGCACTATATAATACAGTATGATACGGTGTAGCATAGTATAAATTTAATGATATAATATTTTAAAAAATTGTATGATAGAATATAATTTTATAATATTTTTTATTTGATTCAACTATATGGTATTGTACAATTTTATTATAAAAATAACGTAATTATTCTCTAATTTTAAAAAAATATAAATATTTTTTATAATTATTAATAGTTTAAGATAACTTTTTAATATTATTAAAAATAATATTAATATTTCTAAAACAAATATTTATTTAATAACTATTAACTTAAAAATTTAATAAATAATTCAAACACATCATAATATAAATAAGTCTATTATCATAATAAATGTCATAATAAACATTAGGTTCGTAATATTTAAACATGTTAAATTTAAGTTTTAAATTATCATACATACCATACTAATAAATATTAAGTCTTTTATTATAAAAATCAAAATAAAATACTACTTACATCATCCAAATATATTTTAATATAAGATAGTTCCTACTTCTTTAATATTCTACTTGTTAGATGGCAACATCATCAACAAATCAATTTTTTTTTGCTATTCCGATGGCATTTCAAGCAAGCTTATCAACTTATCTCTATTTTCACAAAGAAACATATAAGCTTTTTGATCGAAATTGGAATCTAAATCCAATCGTGACACCAATTTCCAAATTTCGCTTTCTAAAATATGTAGCCTGTGGAGAGGTTGGTAAGTGCATTGGCCTCTTTATCCAAATTAGTTGCTACAATGCTCATTAGTCCCTTTTAATTAAATACTTTACATCTTTTAATAGAAAAAGGTGTTGCAGATTGAGCACTTGATGTAGTTATATTAAGAGTCACATGATCATTTTCCCTACCTTTATTTTCACCTTCAATACCAAAAAAGGCATCATTTTTAAAACCAACCTCACCATCATCGTTAATGCTTATGGATGTGTTTTCTAATCTTATTAGATTGTTTTGAGCAATTCGTCTTCTTATTTCCATTAGAGTTTCAGAATGTTGTCACATAGCTCTATCTTTTTCATAAAGAGTAAGCATTTAGTCATAATTTCTGATTGGCTTGTCTTTCCATTCAGTTGTATTAGGTGCGACCTATATAAATAAAACATATTTAATTTACTACCACATATTATTAAAGACAAATGAAACACATATTTAATTTACCTTAATCAATTTAGCTACACATCATTTTCAACATGCCACATGCATGTATGTGGATTCCATCCAAAACCACTCATGCCACCTTAAAAGATATCATAACACTTCATAAAAGTTCTTTTCATTGCTCTTATCATATTATGAACTCTCTCCTTAGTTATTGGTTTGTTAGGAAATCTTTCTTTCATCTTCTTCACAATGTTATCAATTGCATGACATGTAAAAGTGCTACTCACTCTATTTCCTTATATATGCTCATAGTAGAAAGCATCAATTAACTCATCATCCACGACATTCAACCAACTACAAATGACATGTTAATCTAGAGTGGACCTTTTTGGCACCTATATAATAAAGAAAATAAATATTCATAATATATAAAAAAAACATAATGAAAACATTAAAACATAAATGAAAGTCTCGATTCAATAACAACTACTACATGATAAAATAAATAACTAAAGTTCCTCCATTTAAAATAGACAAATACAAATATAATCAGCTGCTATACGATCACAAATCATTTCACCTCTCCTAGTTTTCTTATTATTCTCTCTATCATTTTCATTTTCATCCCATTCATTATCAATATTTAAAATTTCTACATCAACTTAAGCTTCTAATTCTTCATATGGATCCACACCTCTCAAATAATTATGCAAAATACAACATACAAATATAATCAGCTTTTGTGACTCAAGACCATCTGAGGGCTATATTGAGCTTGCAATTATTGGAAAACATTTTCTTGAGAACACCAAATGCTCTTTTAATTGCATTTCGCAAATGTCAAAAATTAAATAATTCTCTAGGATTTTGGGTTGAATATTCTTTTAAGTGATACCATTTCTTTTATAAGGTCTAATGAGTCTAGGTCTCAACATGAAGCCACCATCAACAACATAATATTTTCCATCTAGAATTCTTAATAAATGTTCTCTACTTATTGCATCTTTAATTACCCTGGAATCAAATGTTATCCTTTCCCACCTAGGTAAAACATATGTAAATTTTAAGATAAATGTGTTGGCAGCTAACACATTTTAGGTGGAATAGTCGTTCCTTCCATGGAATTTTGGTGCTTCTTGAGTATGAACTTTAACACATATATGTGTCCCATCAATTGCATCCATACTATCTTACCATTAAATTTAACAATTAATATTCAAACAAGCATTTTTGAAAGATATAAATTGATTAAATTATTAACTTTGATCACCTTAAAATATGGGTAGAATCTATTACTGTCGACAATTTCAGAAGGAACCTCAAATCCATCAAGTTTTTAATGAATTTGTCCTCCAACTCTAAAATAAACCTTAATACAGTATGAAAATTGCTTGTTGTCTTACCGAATCAACAAAAAGCAAAAGATATCTCTTGATTTGTTACATTATATGCTAATAGATACTATGTCTTAGCTATTAATTCTTCAACTTACTCAAATTGTAGGTCTAAGGCCACCCTTTCTAACTCACAAATCACATAATCTAATAGAAGCTAAAGGGGTCATTCGTATAATGCTATCGACGAAAATAAATGGCTCATTAGGTCATCTCTAACCCTTTCTCCTTCAACCCTTATATTATGCCTAACCGTATAATTATCCCTTTCACATCCATGCATATAAATGCAAAAACAAACTAAGACTAGATAAATTGCATAGGTTGCCATCGTGCTTTCTTGCAATATCAATTTATTATCTTGATTATTTTGATCAACCATCTATAACAAATATAATTTTAACACAAATAAATTAGCATAAATAGAATAATTTTTATATGAATTAACACAAATAACAAAATAACACATATTTAAACAAAAATAATTCTACAAGAGTTTTGGAGTATCATAAAATTTTATATAAAAGACAATAAAAAATAACAAATATATATACAAAATAACTAATAAAATACAAAAAGAAAAAAACTTAAAGAGAAAAAAAATCGTTTTCTGAAAATCATACATTGTAATGTGGGAAGTGAACCTAATCAGAAAATCAGAAAATATAAAATAAAAATATAATAATATTTATTAAAAAAAGAAGAAAAAAATATTGCTACCATGAGAATTAATGTTTAATGGAATTTTGCTAGAATTACTACTATTGCTATAGGGATATAGTCATCTTACTTCTTGTTAATGTCATGGAAATTTATAAGCTATAAAGTTATTTGCTTTGTTAATTTTTAGTATACATCCATTTTAATTCCTTAGTGTGCAAATTGAATTTGAGTACTATTGTAAATATAAAGGCTTTGTGGAATTGGTCTCATTGTGGTAGGCGAGGTACAATTAAAAAAGTAAACCATATACAAAATAAGAAAAAACATTATTTTTTGAAAAAAATTTAAAAAATAACACATATACAAAATAACTAATAACATACAAAAAGAAAAAAAAACTTAAAGAGAAAAAAATAAAAAAATTATTTTTGAAAATCATACCTTGTAATGTAGAGAGTGAACCCAATCCGAAAATCACAAAATATAAAATAAAAATATAATAATTTTTATTAAAAAATGAAAAAAAATATTGCTGCTATGAGAATAATTATGGAAAATAAGTGCAACAAGAAAGTTTATAACACATGAAGTATAGTAATTGACATAATAATAGTTATTAAAAGAAGAAGAAGAAGAAGAAGAATATGTCCATGAGAAATAAAAGTATGAGAAATAGAAGTACGGTAGGAGTAATAGATGAAATGGAGTAAAGGTGATTTATTAGGAAGGTGGGTGGTTATAAAAATTAATTATAGTAAAAAGTAAAAGTTATAAGGTTAGAATAGGAAAAGTAAATTCAGAAAATTATAGAGAATCATTAAATTGGTGATTCTCAAAATTAGACAAATCCATAATTTAAGAGTCATGGATCAAAATCATAGAATACGATACCATGAAAAGAATCGTGCTCCCAAATATTGTTCTATAAAGAATGATACATTAGTGAATCAAACCATACCACCAAACAAATACATCCTTAATGTAAGTACCTTTCCCGATGGAAAATAATGACACTATAGGGAATAATTATACCATAAACTTACAGATGGAATTCCATTGACTATTGGAAAATTTAAGATTTACCAACAGAATTTTACAATTCCATAGGGAATTTTTAGGGTAAAAAAATTCCCTACGGAATGAATTAAAATCGTAAAAAAATTGTATTTACCAACGAAAATAAATACTCCTGTAGGGAACATTTTCGCTTTGTCAATTCTCAATGGAAATTAAATTTCGTTGGTAAATAATTAATATTCCTGATGGTATTTCATCATTCCATCAGGAATTTTAGAAGTAGATTATTTCCCTTTGGACTTATTTTATCGCCGAGAAATATTAGAATTATCGACAAAAATAAATTAGTCCATAAGGAATATTTTTACATTGAAAATTCCCTATAGAAAAATGTTTCCATTTAGAATTTACCTACAGTAATTAATTTTCGTCAAAAAGTTTCATATGGGAATTTTGCCAGGAACCTTTAGTGCCAGTTTTTATGACGACATTTGTTGTTCCATCACAAAATTCCATCAACAAAATTTGATGGTAAAATTTACCTTTATTTTTTATAGTGGAATCTTTTTTAATTGCAAAATAACATTTTTCCCTACCATTTTCCCTGTGGAATTAAAATTCGATCGGTAATTTACAACAAAATATTTTTTTATCGGTAATTTGCAATTTTCTTATAGTATACATCCTCTCTGATAGAAATTGCAGCCTTAGGTACATCTATCCTTCTACTCTGAACTTTGGCTAACTTAGACACTAGTGTATTAACTTTTCCAAAGTTGGAGGCAACTGTAGACACTGGATCTTGAGGTAGTTTAATAGTTATGAATTTTAACTATGTTATTAGAATGTTTTAGTGTGTTTAAATTGTTAATTTAGTGTTAATTTGGTTAATTTTATGTTTAACTTCTTAACTTGTGTGTTTATGGGCTTACTTGTAATTTTTGGTATTTTTAGGGACTTATTTAAAGAAAAGGAAAAATTTCATGCTAAAAAAGGAATTTGGCTTGAATTAAAGAATTTTAAAAATTAAAGTTGTGAAGTCCAGAAGCATTCTCCTCTGTAGAGGGAAATTTCCATTTACGGAGGGGAATATGAAAAGTCGGGTTTTATTAGCCTCCTCAATAGAGGGAATTTTCCCTCTATTGAGGGAAGCATGGAAAAGGTAAAATACAAATCCTTAGTAGAGGGACTTTTACCTTTACCGAGGCAACCCAAAGGTTGCAAAGAAAAGTGATCTCCTTGGTGGAAGGATTTTTTCCTCTACCGAGGTAAGGTGTTTGAAATACGATAAAACTCTAATTTTTATGAAATAGGAAGTTTAATTTCATCAAGATTTCTTCCTATTTGAGGATTTTTAGTAGAAAAAAATACCAATATAAAAGAGAGCATGAATTTTGGAGAAAAAGAGTTAGTTTTTAGGGTTTTTATTCTTACTTTTGTAAATCAGGGTTTATTTTCTCTTCTAGCTTAGTTTTCTTTTCTTTTTAGTTTTTAATTATTTTAAAGATTCAAGCTTTCTACTGCATGTGCTGAGAAGTCTTCAAGAGCAAGTTTGAAGCTTCGTGAGTATTTTATCTCTTTATTTTAATTTTTCTTTCGTTTTAATAATATTCTATGAGTAGTTTTTTTACTGTTGATGAGGGAAATTTGAACCCTTATACTTTTACTGTCAAGACTTGGATTTTAGCTTAATTTTAATGCAAGTATGTTATTTCTTAATTCCTATGCTAAATCTTATCTTTAGTTATGGTTGGATTGATGTTTGACATATTAAATAGATAGTTGAATGTTAATTTAGACTTTAATTGACGATATGCATGTTCTCATTTTATTTTTCTCATGTCATTGTATTGTTACATTCTGAGAATTGAGGCAATGATTTATTGTTCATGAGTTGATTTAAATTTAAGAATGATTTATAGTTAGACCTTTCTCGAGAGGGTCTAATGAAAGTTTAAGAGTTTAAAATTGGATTATTATGCTAGGTATTAGATTGTTCCTAAATAGAGAATTTAGTACTTAGAATGATATTCTGAATAAGATATATGTTTTTATTTAATCAATTTTCCATAATCGCTTGTGTTATCTTTGATTGAGTCATTACAATAGAAGTTGATGTGGATAGTTCCTTTAGTAGAAGTGTTTTAGTTATTGCTCTATTTTTAATTTATATTAGTCTAGTTTTAGTTTTTGATTTGCATAATTATCCATTTAGCTTAGTTTTTGCTTTCAATTAAAAGCTTGGGAAATAATCGCAAATCAATTCAACTCAATTATAGGTATTTTACTTAGAAATCCATGTTCCTTTAGGTTCGATATTCTTGGGGTCTTAATTATATTTTCCTATATAGTAGCTGATTTAGTACACTTGCTAGACACCGATCACGGCTTCTAATTAGGGTTACCTAATGAGGAAGATGTTTCTTATAAAAGATAAGAAATGGAAGTGTTTGGCTCTCCCCGGGTTTTTCAAATATTTCAAAATGTTTTTTCGGGCTTCGCCCCTTTCTTTCTTTTGTAAAGGAAAAATAAGAAAAATAAGTTCAGAAATTTTGAGTAGTCCTAAATATTTTAGCTTGATCTCAGCCTAAAACCTTTAAATTGGGTGAATCCAAAATCATGAGAATCTTAAGACTTAGAAATATAACTTTTATGAAGAAACCTAAACCTAGTTTCATGTCTAACACCACCAAAATTAGGCTTGAACCTTAGTGACCAAAATCTATCCCTTCATCAGGACCAGTCTGTAGTTATTCAAGTATAACTCCTTCCCTAGCTAGAAATCATTTTAAGTTGAATCTAACTTTTATAGAAACCAAACTCATTTTGGGACAACTTTTATGAAAAGAGTATGACCTAATTATATTTCCATAATTCCTAGCAATTTTTCAAATTCAAAACATTAATTTTGTCCCTAAAAATTACCTAGGAGCAATTGTTAGTATTTTGGCCATCAATCTTAATCTACAAATCCAAATTGAGTGATTCTTGATTTGTTAGAAAGCTAAGACATAAGGGAACACATTTTAAAAGACACCTTGCCCAAAAAATGGCATTTTCAAGCTTAAAAATGGAGATATATTTCTAGTTAAGGTGTTGGCTTGCTGAGAAAAAGACTAAAATAGGGATCAAGGACTGAGGAGTGACTTAGGTGCGAGTGCCACCCGTAACTTACTGAGTCACGGGCATGCCTCGGTTGTGACTCACTCCTTAACCATTGACTCAAGCCTTTGGCTTGCTCCTAAAATTTGGGTTGAGTGCCACTCGTGACTCACTCCTAATCACCAAAAAAACCCCATTTTTTTATAATTGGATGGATAAAAACGTTGGAATTTTTTTGCCAAATCTTATCCAAGCATTAATGGTAATTTTTGCCTACAAAAAGTCACATTTTACACTAATTTTGGAGGGCTCTCTTTCTCTCATTTTCTCTTTTAAGATACACACACTGTTTTTCAAAACACAAGGAAAGGAAAAAAATGGGAAGAACCGAAAGCATTGTGATTTCTTGTGTTTAGAAATTGATTTTACTATAAATATCCATTTTTTATATTTATTTTTCAATTTTTCTTATTCTTTGATTTTTAGTTTTTAGCTTGTTGCTTGATTATTTCTTTTTTTTGTTAGTTTTGATCATCAGTCTATGGAAATTTGTTTAATATATGCATAAATCATGTTAATACATTAATTTTTTATTGTTCATCTTCTTCCCCACTTCCTTGTTTCATGTTCTTCCTTTTTTTGATTTTTTGATTTTGTATTTTAGGCATTAAATCACATTTATTCCTATTTGATAGTTAATTTCATGCAATTTAGTGCATGAATTAAGCTTTACTTTGTGATTATTGGCTTAAATTCCACTTTGGAGGATTTTAGTTTGCTAGAGTGAGGAGATGCACTTTCAGGCACAGCCGATGGACAGACAGTGATCGATGACCATCAATCATCATTCCTTGTTGCATCCCATTGCGCGTTGCTCCCTGCCTTGCCCGTTGTATTTGCTTGCTTATCTTCCTGCATTATGTTCTTCTCTTTTCTCTAGCATGGCTTGCATGCACGATCACTTTATGTGAGAAATGATGTTTTCTGCATTTAGGTTGCTGTTACTCCCCTTTCCCCATGCATGCATGGTTTTGTCCAACATGTTTATTTTTCCATTTGTGCTTTAATTTGATATGTTGTTATTATTAATTATTCATGTCAATTATCGTTTATTTATTATTAATTCTATTGATATTAATAATAACAACAACAATAATAATAATAATAATAATTATTATTATTATTATTATTATTATTATTATTATTATTATCATCATCATCATCATCATCGTTAATATTATTATTATTGTTATTGCTGCTGCTGCTTTAATCTTTAAACTTTATTAAACAAAAAAAGTTGTTTTCCCTTTGTGCGCGTGACTCGATCGCTCTCGCCTTGCATGCCATACCTCTTTCTTTTAGTAGTAATTGCATTTATTACATATAATTCCTCATTTTTGGCCATTGTCACGTCTTTTATTGCATGTATGCCAGTTTTTAGCCATCATGCATGTTTATTCATTTATGTCAATTTGATGTTTAGTTTTTTTATTATTCAAGTCAATTTTTATTTATTTATTATTAATTCTATTATTGTTAATATTATTATTTATTATGTGTATTATTCATTTGCTACATATTATTATTATTATTATTATTATTATTATTATTATTATTACTACTACTACTACTACTACTACTACTACTACTACTACTACTACTACTACTACTACTACTACTACTACTACATACTGGAAAAGAATATAAATATAGCTTCTGAAAATTAGGAATTAAAAGAAATATGTGAACCTAGACCAATAAATATTAATAATCAATTTTCTCATATACTAGAACATAATGATGGATCAGTACAGATATATTTCTCTTTAAAAGATAATCAATCTAGTAGAATTTAAACTTATTCAAATAATAAAACATCAGTAAGTACAGTTTCGAGTAAGTGGAGTAGATTTTAATACAAATATCCCAAGACCATTATATATAGAAGAAAATGAGAGTTAATATTTGGTTAGCCCAACTAGATCTAAAATGAAAAGCTTTTTCTCAAATCAATTAGTAAATATGGCTAATTTCGAAATAAATAAAGAATTTAAGGAATGAATTAAAGGCAGAATACAATAAACAAAAGGCAAAATGGTAATTTAATAATTTTCCTGAGAAAGAATTAAATAATTTTGAAAAATTATGGTATAAAGAGCTGAAAGATAAAAAAGTAAATATTCCTTTATTTTTATGGTTTGAAAATTATTGTTACTATAATAATATAAATTATCCATTTCAAAAAGAGATTAACATACTTTCAAAAATAGTAAAACATGTTGGAATTTAACGGTTACATGCATCACATACATGAGCGGAATTTTAAAATTTTTTTAACCATTAGATTTGATCTTGCCAGGAATACACAATATAACTATATGAGAATAAGAAAAATCACCTTTGATTTTTGTTGAACAGTTGATTTTACTTCGCACCGGGTTGTCGCAAACCACAGTGTCCAAAATCGAACACCTCCAATGAGTAATCCACACTAGAGAGGAGTAAATTGAACCAACAAATTGGTGTAATACAAGGAGTGGCCGAAATCCAAGAGGCTAGCAATGGAAGTGGCGCAAAAAGGAAGAGAGATTAAGAGAAAAGACTTTCCTTTTGTTTTAATCACTTAACCCTAATTCTCATTAGTTGGCCTTTTATAGTTAGGTTAAAATTCCAACTCCTTAATGAGATTGGGCTCTTTAAAATTGCTGGAGAATTATTAATTGGGCTTTTGGAATTAATTATAATCATTTGGGCTTAATTAAATTCAAATTAAATCTTTTCATAAAAGACCATGCACAAAATTCACAAACTAGGCCCTTTGTGCATCTAATTGGATTTAAATACCCAAATGGATTCCAAATCCAACCAAATTAAATATGTGAGTTCCATAACACTTATGTAACATATATACATTAATTTGGTCCAAGAAAGAGCCCTCTAAGCCCTTCTGTATGGAGTTGGCGTGTAGCCCTCTTCTGAAGGGCTTCCTCCAACTTTTTCATTCCTTTGGCCCTTTATAATTTCTCCAATGGTCCTATTAATTATTATATCAGTCCTATAACACTTATAGTAGTCTTATAACACTTATAAGACAATAATAATTAATCATGAAATACATTATTTCATTTAGGTCCAATTTACAGAATATTTCTCAAAAGTTTCGCGGATAATTTTATTTGATCATAATTAATTAAACTCTTTAATTAATTATTATCATATTCTCCTCTCTACCTTTATAATAATATCAAATATTATTATCCTTGTCATTTTACCATTTTACCCTTTTCTCTATATGTGTGTGACCTATTGGGTTCCTGTCCATGTTGGCAGTATAATATGTAATTGTGAGTTCTATTCAAAACTCACATGATTTAAACTCCTTTAAATCATTTTATCAATCTCTATTGATATTTTGATACATCATTATACAAGTGATGATTGGCCTCTAGCTAGGCATCATGACTACCCAAATGTCAGGAAAGTCATGTGGTTTGACTGTACCCTTCCATAGAAACAGTTACCGTGCAATTACTCCTTTCACCACTCTTATTTCAATTAGATTCTGAGTATGGATTTCTGTCAACTCATATAAATCTAATTATGTATGTTCTATTAATTTAACCATTGTTCCTAAAATGCCCTTCATGGATCTCCATCATCTCGGCATATTACTCTGGCCAGAGATTCACTGAACAAGGCAATTATAGAATCATGTAGATTGTTTAACATAATATTAAATATTAAATTTATTATAAGAAATGAGGATGGCAGCTAGTGCTTATAGATCAAAAGGGAATAGTGAGGCAACCATAACTCAAATGATCTTATCAGGATTTATTGGACAATGAAAAGGTTGGTGGGATCATTATGTTGTAGATGTAGATAAAGCACATGTATTGTTGGCCCGAAAAAGAGTAGTGAAAATGGAAAATAATACACAAATTGAAATGGAGCAAGATGACATAATAAATACTTTATTATACGCTATTACCAAAAACTTTGTTGGAGACCCTCGTTTATATCAAGAAAGAAGCTTAAAAATTCTTCAAAATTTAACATATCCAAAATTACAAAATTTTAGATGGTGTAAAGATTTATTCTTAACAAAAGTAATGACTAGAGCATATTGTAATAATATCTATTGGAAAAAGAAAGATTTAAAGTAGGACTACCAAAGTTGTTTGCAGAAAGAGTTAGAAATAGATTAAAAACGGATTATAATGGTACAATACCTATAATGAGCTCACTTATGGACAATTAATAAATATTATTAATATAGAAGGACTAGAAATTTATACTAATTTAAAATTTAAAGCAAAATAAAAAAAAAAGATAGTATAGTTGAACAAAAGAATTAGGATCCTTTTGTGAACAATATGGTTATCAGCAAATTAGAGCTCCATCTGTTACTAAAAGAAAGATAAACCTAAAAGAAAGGTATATTCATATGAAAAGAAGTTATAAGTAAAAAAAACTATAATCAAGAGATAGCAATTAAAAGAAAACCAAAATACAAAAAACCTAAACAAAAAACAATTAGGAAAGATATAGTAATTTGTTATAAATGTAGAAAACAAGGATATTATTCAAGAGATTGTAAAGTAACAAGACGTATTAATAATTTAGACATTTGAAATTGAATTAAAAAATGAGATAGAAAAAATTATAATTAATGAAACCTCTAGCAGTGAAGAAGAAATTACTAATTACTCAAAAGATGATTTAAATACAATAAATGAAGGATTTAAAACTAATAGTACTAATAGTGAATCAGAATTTTGTAGTTGTTTAAGACCTTGCCAATGTAATAATATAAATATGCTAAGAAATGAAAAGGAATTTTTATTAGATATAATTGATAAAATATATGATCAAGAAATAAAAAGGAATTATTTATTAAATTAAAGGAAGTAATAAGTACAAAAGAAAAATGAGATTTTACATCATATAACTTAGCAGAAATATGTAAAAGATTTGAAATAAAAAGGAATCCACTATACAAGACTTTCAAGAAGAGATTAAAATATTGAAACAAAAAGTAAATATTTTAAAAGAAAATGTGAAAAATTTAGAAGAAGAAAGTCTAAGAGTTAGCCTTAGTAATTTAGTAAAAGAAGATAAAAAATTAAAAGGTGCAACATCATCAAGTATAGCTATTAGATATTCACAAGATGAATGTATTAATAGTATATCTCAAGTAAACTATCAAAAATGGTATGTAAAATTAGAAATAGTTATTAATGATAATTTTCACTTAACAACATTAGCTTAATAAATAGTGGAGCGGATCAGAATTGTATTCAAGAAAGATTAATTCCAACTAAATATTATGAAAAGACTTCAGAAAGATTAAGCACTACTAATGGATCTAAGCTAATAATTAACTATAAATTATCAAAAGTAAAAATTTGTAACAAAGGATATTGTTTTAAAAACTCATTTAATTTTAGTAAAAATTTAAATTCAGGAGTTATATTAGGAACACTTTTTATTACTATGTTATATTCTTTTCAAGTATGTAATCAATGGAATCAAAACAAAAAATATTAGATAAAGAAATTCTTTTTGAATTTCCATTTCCTATAATATCTAGAGAAATTAGTCGAGTAAGAAAGAATCCTCAAGAAATTAATTTAATAAAAATTAATAAACAAAAACACATTAAATTTTTGATTCAAGAAATAGAAGGAAAAAGAATAAAAGAACAATTAGATGATCCAAAAATAAAATAAAAGATAAAAGAATTTGAAAATACATTTTCAAAAGAAATTTGTGCCCCAGTTCCTAATGATTTTTGGATTAGAAAACAACACATAGTAAAATTACCTTATATAAAAGACTTTGACGAAAGAAAAATTCCAACAAAATCTCAAGCTATTAAAATGTCAGCAGATCTAGAAAAATTTTACAGAAAAGAAATACAAGATTTGAAAGAAAATGGACTAATAAGAGATTCTAAATCTATAGGTCTTGTTCTGCCTTTTATCTAATGAATACAGCCAAAATAGAAAGAGGAACAACTAGGTTAGTAATAAATTATAAACCATTAAATGCAGTTTTACAATAGATAAGATATCCCATACCATATAAAAGAGATTTATTAAAAAAATTTATAAAATGCAAAAATTTTTTCAAAATTTGATATGAAATCAGGATTTTGTCAAATTTAAGTTGACAAAGAAGATAGATATAAAATTGGATTTAATGTTCCCTTTGGACACTATGAATGGAATATCTTGCCTTTTGGATTAAAGAATGCTCCTTCAGAATTTCAAAATATTATGAATGATATATTAAGAGCTATGCATGAATTTTCAATAGTATATATTGACGATGTACTTATTTTTTCAATTTCAATAAGTCAGCATATAAAAAATTTAAAAAGATTTTTCAATTTAATTCATCAAAATAGATTGGTTGTTTCTGCACCAAAAATGAAACTTTTTTAAACTAAAGTTAGATTTCTAGGACATGATATAGATCAAGGAAATAAAAACCAATAAATCAAAGTTTAGAATTTACTAATAAATTTTCAAATGAAATAAAAGATAAAAAATAATTGCAAAGATTTTTAGGATGTTTAAATTATGTACATGATTTTTTCAAAGATTTAGGAAAACTATGTAAACTATTATATAATAGATTAAAAAAGAAACCTGAACCTTGGACCAAAAAAATACTAATATAGTAAAAGAAGTTAAAGAGAAAATCAAAACTCTTCCATGTTTAAATATTCCTCATCCAGAAGCTTTTTTAATAATTGAAACAGATGCTAGTAATATAGGATATGGAGGAATTCTAAAACAAAAAAGAAACGAACATAATAAAGAAGAACTAATAAGATTTTATTCAAAAAACTAGAATCAAACTCAAAAAAATTATTCTACTATTAAAAAATAAATACTAAGCATTGTTTTGTGTATCAAAAAATTTGAAAAAGATTTATATATGATTTTTTTTATTAAGGATTGATTATTTATCTGCAAAATATGTTTTAGAAAAAGACATTAAGAATTTAATTTCAAAACAAATATTTGTAAAATGGCAGGCTTTATTAAGTAATTTTGATTTTGACATAGAATTTATCAAAGGAAAGAATTATAGTTTACTTGATTTTCTTTCTCATGAATTCCTACAGGGAAAATGAGTTCAAATAAAAGGGTTTTAACAAAAGCTACATTATCATTAGGAAGTTATCAACAGAATATTCCAATTACTCCTCCTCCCATTAGAACTATTATGCCTATCCTTAGACCATTTTATTTAACCCCTCTAACTTTTTCGCTAGTCTTACGACCTCAAGCTTTTCCACCTTTAACTCCTTATAGACCATATTCCTCCGCTCTCGCTTCTCCATCTTCTCCCTCTTCTCCTATTATAAATTCTCCTTCTTCATCCTTATCTATAACTTCCTCTCCTTATTTTCTAAATCAAAAAAATTGGAGTTTTTTTTAGTGAATCAATTATATTTTCCCTAATAATTGGCATTTTCATGAAGAAGATTGGAGTAAGTTAAGAGAGTATTGTAAAGCAATTTTAGTCTTCACATAAATTTTACGGTATTCTTCTGAATTGGTTCATCAGATGGTTTAACTATTTTGGATTAATATTAGAAGCAATCCCTTTCCTAATAAAAGAACCTTTCAATAAATTCAGAACCTACTGTCAGCCAAATATCCTAGATAATTTTCTCAAGTTTTGTGCAATTTTCAAGATTCCTTGGATTGTATTATTGATGCGGAACCCCAGCCTATATGCCAAACTAGAAAGCCAACATACCATGAATATTGAACATAAATAAGATAATAAACCCCCAATCTAAAGAACCCCCAAACAAGATTGATTGGAAACGCTTATGATAGATTGATTTAGAAAACAAGAAGAAGAAGAATCAAGCATACATTAATCATGAAAATAGCCTAAGTCTAATTCTTCATGCAATAGCAAGAATCAATAATAAATTAACTCTCACAAATTCGGCCAAGCCAAAGAAAATTCTCATTAATCAAAATTCAAGTGTCTTACAAATGAAGAATTCAGCCCTTTATATAAGCTAGGAAGCCACCCCTCCCTAGATGAATTAAAATCAAACACTAACTCTAAGAGATAAATAATGAAATAAATAACAAAGATAATTCCTAACCTTTATCTACATGTATTTGGCCATAATATGAACTAAGTACATGAAGAAATAAAGATAAATACAATCTGAAAATAATCCTTAAAGCTGGTGATAAATATGCATGATTATCTTAAGAAAATGAAGGAATGAATGTAGACTTAATCTTGGCTAAAAGTGGATTTCGGCCAGCCCTTTAAAGATATGGTCAAGCTATTATTTCTCCCTCAAACTCTACTTAATAATATCCTAAAATAATAAGTATTTATCAAGGAAAATCCATTCCTAAAATTTAGGACCCTAAGTTCACCAATATAGGCCTAAACTTAAATCTGACCCAAACCCATTAAAATTCAATTCTCTCATGTAAAATTCGGCCCCCTTAGGTATTCTAAGCCTCAAATAGTTATTTTGGCCTAACTCTTTAGAAGAGATAAGCCCAACTTTAGCCTGCCCACTTAAACTACCCAAAACAGTAAAATAAGCCCAAAATAAAACAAACATATTCTAATAAAGCCCAATTCATTTTCCTAAGTTCTAGGCTGCCCAAATATACTTAATTAAATGTTACATAAAGAATAGAAACTAAATAAAGTAGCTTGAAGGCCCATTGCACCATTCGGCCTAAACTTGTCTTCATAGTCCAATTTAGCTTCTTTCTCTTCTTGAACTTGCATCTTCTCCACATAAGGTTTCATGAATGCTTGTAGGACTTCTTTAAGCTTCTTTGACCTTACTCTTGTTATTGGTCCTTGAGGAAATGCTAGTTCATCTTTCTTGTTGCCATTGTGCTTAGTCGTGCTCATATCAATTATGGACCCTATCATACCTCAAAATAAGCAAATCAACTTCCCATTCTTTATAGAGAATTCATAATAAAATGGTAGGACAATTTTGAGATTAAAATAACAAACATTCAAGCAGTCATTAGTTTTTGTGATCAAAAGACTCTTACTCTTCCATCATCAGTTCCTCAATCACGCTTTATGATAGACAAAAATTAGATTGTGAAATTATTAACTTCATCTTCCTCAGAAGAAGAATTTAATAATATTCTTAATCAAATTTCTGTAGAAAGAGGTAATTCATCAGAAGGCAGTACTCTACCTCTTCAATAAACTTTTGAAGACTCCCAAGATATAGGCATAAATTGAATTATAAAACAATAATAATCAATTAACAAAAAGTATTTTCCAGAAAAAAATTTCAACAGAGTTCTCGACAAACTACTACTCACCAACAGTATAAGATTTCCGACAAAGTTCACTATTTTCAAAAGCAAGTCATCATTTCATCTCCAATTATCATAAGAAAACAAATTAACAATAGTAAGTCATCATTTCATCTCTAGTCATCCCAATAAGATGAATTAACAAGTCACCATCCCAAGAAGATGAGTTAGCAAGTGATTTTCATTTCCAATTATCCTAAGAAGATGAGTCAGCAAGTCATAATTTCATTTCAAATTACCACAAGAAGATGAATTCGATTATCAGTTATCCTTATCTAGAATAAGCCTGCTTATCCTCTATGAAAAGACATTTTTCATCGATTGAAAAGCATAACAGAAGAAACACAAAATCAACAATTCAAAATTCGAGAAAAGAATAAAAAAACCTCTTGTAATATCTACCTCTTTTTGTAATAAAATCTTAGATCTACAACTTATATTTCCAAAAGCATGTACTTGTATTGCTTCCTATACCACACCTTTTCTAACCTCGTTCAATCCTCTTGCTTGTAAATGATCATCAAAATCTATTTCATTAGGTATTTTATTTTAATTTGTCTTAGTGTATAAATAAATTTTTAGATGGTTTATTTTCTATTGATTTTGATGATAATAAAGATATGTTTTTATTAAAAAGAGAATTAATAAATTTAAAAGAACATTTAATTGAGATGTATGAAAATTTACATTTAGATGAATTTTGCAATTTTTAAGATTTTTATAAGAAAATGAATTTAATTGATATATTAATTGATTTTATTCCAATTATTCCAGCAAAGCATTTTTCTGATCTTTAATTATTTCAAATAATTGATAGAGAAAGAAAAAGACAAAAATTTTTAGAAGGATATAAAGAAATTTCTAATGTTAAATAAAAAATTTGTGAAATTAATGATCAGATAGTTAGAATAAAGGTTTATCTTATTGTTTATCATCATATTTTACATTAAAATGATATGTGTGATTGTAGAGATTTTAATCATAATATAAAATTATTAAATTTAATGTTAAAATTTTTTAAAGTAATAGTAAGTCTTTAAATATGGATAATATTAAAAAACTATTTAAGAGAATTGATTATCAAAAAAGGGAATTATGATGATAAATAAAATTACTAAGTTCTAGAAAAGAAATTTTGATAAGAGAAGTAATTATAATAGAAGAATTGATACCACAACCTATAACAGGATGGCATGAACCAGTAGAAACTTATGATCACATGATACAACATAATGAATATTTGATTTACAAATTAGATAATATACTTAATAGAATTCTTATAAGTTAATAAAATGGAAAATATTAAGATAAAAATAAAAAATATAGACTGTTTAATAAACGAATTATAAGAAGAACTAAAATTACTTAAACTTAGATTAGCAACATTAGAAAAGGAAATAATTACAATAGAAAATTTAACTTTACCTCCCTTTTTCCAACTATGATAGAATAATAGAAAATATTAAGTATATGATTAATTGAGATAAATATTTAATTAAAAAATTAATAGATTATAAAAAGATCTATTCCTATAGGTTAAAAAATTAAAATGTTAAATTAAGATAATAATTTAACATAAAAATATTCGATCCTGAGTTTTTGGTATTAGAGCCTGGTGGAGAGATATGAGTTTAATTTAGGGAACCTTTGAACCCGAGTTTTTTTTTGGGAATTTACTTTAAGTGAAGCCATAATAGCATTATTTGAAATATATAATATAGAACTAGAAGTTTTAGTTGAATTAGATAATCTGAGTCTTTCAGGAAATATATTCTATTGAGATATCCAGACTAAGGTTATTTGTTTAAGAGTGATTTGAATAGAAGCAATTAAGAATGCTCAAGGTGCAATGAAATGTTGGTTAGCTCTAAAGGGTTAGCGTTGGTCAGCCTTAGGATGCCGAGACGGCAAGTTGGTAGTCCCATTTGGTTGGGTGGTCCCGTGATTCACAGAGGTTCATTCTTAACTAGTTTTATTTTCAAATTAAGCTTAATTAAATAAACTTATATGGATAGATTAACTAAAATATTTTCTATTAAAGATTCAATTTCTAGTCAAAATAATAAAGATAATACTAGGGATATAGAAGAGATAAATTTTGTACAAGGTAATGTTGAAAAGGTAAAAAATGATTTATTTGATTGGATAATACCTAAACAAGATATTAGAACTATTTAGTCATTAGGAACCTTTGAATTTTGTCAAGATTATTCTATTAAGCAAACAAAACAAACAATAGCAATTAATAAAAAAATGAAACTATTCAATTATTATATAAAAGGCAATAACTGAACATAAAAAGGAAAATATAGATTTTTACATATAAGATCAATCCAGATAGTTATAAAACCCTAATTAAGATTAGGATTGGATACTCCTTTTTAATGTGTTTAAGAGATGCTAGACATATTAATTTTTCTAATTCTTTGCTTACGATGGCAGAAACTAATTTAGCAAACGGACCAATTTATTTTAATTGTTTTTCAGGATTTTCTATTAGCTTATATGATTCTAATATATTAGATACTCTAACCTTAACAGTTAAAACTAAAAATTTAAATTTTAAAGAAAATGTTAGGGCAGTAAAAGATATAAAATATATTAGAAAGTAATGACTATTACAATAAATCCTAAAACTAGAAAATCTTTTAAAAGAAATGAAACTTTATTATTTGAAGCCAATAGATCTCATTCTAATATTCAAGTTCTTAGAAGACTTAGATGGCATGAAATAATAAGTTCAGGAAATTAGGAATTAAAAGAAATATGTGAACCTAGACCAATTAATATTAATAATCAATTTTCTTGTATACTAGAACATAGTGATGGATCGGTTCAAATAGATTTCTCTTCAGAAGATAATCAATCTATTAGAATTTCAACTTATTCAAATAATAGACCATCAGTAAGTATAGTTTCGGGAGCTTTATCTACACGAAATTTAGAATTAAGGGGAGTAAATTTTAATACAAATATCCCAATACCATTGTATATAGAAGAAAAAGAGAGTGAATATTTGATTAGCCCTACTAGATCTCAAATGGAAAGTTTTTTCTCAAATCAATTAGTAAATATGGCTAATTTCAAAATAAATAAAGAATTTTTAAGGAAAAAATAAAAGGTAAAATGGTACTTTAATAATTTTCCTAAAAAAGGATTAAATAATTTCAGAAAGTTATGGTATAAAGAGATAAAAGATAAAAAAGTAAATATTCCTTTATTTTTATGGTTTGAAAATTATTGTTACTATAATAATATAAATTATCCATTTCATTAACATATTTTCAAAAATAGTAAAACAATGGATCACTATTGAAGGAGAATTAGTTATATTCATACATCCTCTATTAGATAGTATCAAATTGAAAAATAATGACAAAACTTATTTTGCTGAACCATTTAAGGAAATAAAATTTGATAGCAAAGATGTAGGAAAAGATTTACAACATGTAATATTACAAAATAATTTTTCTAATCAAATATTTGATACTATAGCTAATCAAATAAATATGGTTGAAGAAATAGCTCAAACCCTTAAAACACAAAAAGGATTCAATTCCAATGCTTATACTTCAAGCAGAATCATCATGTAATAAATTAAAAACACCTTTATTTAAACCCTTTGAATTTTCCCTAGGACCAGTTATTGATTTAAAAGATGAAGATCTTGTATTAAGAAAAAAAGAAGAAAGATTAGCATAATTAAGTATTAAAGATAAACAGATTATGATAATAGATGAAGAAATAACATCATAAATAAAAACTATAGAAGATCAATTTAGAGATAATGATCAAGAAGAATATTCAATAAAAAAATTACATTTCAATAATTATACACCTAGGCTGACAACTCGAAATTATTACACAAGACGTATACCTCCAGATACTCAATATGAAGAAAAAAATTATCAATTAAGATATGATGGAACTTTTTTTATATGAATGGAATATAGATGGTCTAACAGAATATCAAATATTAAATTTATTACAAGAAATGATGATGGTAGCTAGTACTTATATATCAAAAGGGAATAGTGAGTCAGCCATAGCTCAAATGATCTTATCAGGATTTACTGGATAATTAAAAGATTGTTGGGATTATTATGTTGTAGATGTAGATAAAGCACATATATTGTCGGCCCCAAAAAAAGTAGTTAAAATGAAAAATAATACACAAATAGAAATAGAATAAGATGACATAATAAATACTTTATTATTCACTATTACCAAAAACTTCATAAGAGATCGTCGTTTATATCAAGAAAGAAGCTCAGAAATTCTTGAAATTTTAATATGTCTGAAATTACACGATTTTAGATGGTATAAAGATTTATTCTTAACAAAAGTAATGACTAGATAGATTGCAATAATATCTATTGGAAAGAAAGATTTACAGTAGGACTGCCTAAGTTGTTTACAGAAAGAGTCATAAATAGATTAAAAATGGATTACAATGGCACAATACCATATAATGAGCTAACTTATAGACAATTAATAAATATTATTAATATAGAAGGATTAGCAATTTGTATCGACTCAAAATTTAAAGTGAAATTGAAAAACGATAGTATAGTTGGAAGAAAATAATTAAGATCCTTTTGTAAACAATATGGTTATCAGTAAATTAGAGCTCCATCTGCTACTAAAAGAAAGATAAAACCTAAAAAAAGATATATTCACAAGAAAATAAGTTATAAGAAAAAACAAAATTATAATTAAAAGAAACTAATTAAAAGAAAACCAACATACAAAAAACCTAAACCAAAAACAAATAGGAAAGATATAGTAATTTGTTATAAAATGTGACAAACAAGGACATTATTCAAGAGATTGTAAGGTAACAAGACGTATTAATAATTTAAATGTTTCAAACAAATTAAAAAATGAGATAGCAAAAATTATAATTAATGAAACCTCTAGTAGTGAAGAAATTACCAATTACTCAGAAAATGATTTAAATGCAATAAGTAAAGGATATAAAACTAATATTACTAATAGTGAATCAGAATCTTGTAGTTATTTAGGACCTTTCCAATGTAATAATATAATTATGCTAAGCAATGAAATGAATTTTTATCAAATTTAATTAATAAAATAGATGATCCAGAAATAAAAAGAAATTGTTTACTTAAATTAAAGGAAGTAATAAGTACAATAGAAAAAAGAGATTTTACACCATATAACTTAGTAGAAACATGTCAAAGATATAGGAATAGATTTTTTTATCATCTATTAATTTTTTAATTTAATATTCATCGTGATTAATTATATACCTAATATTTCCTATTATTCTATCATAGTTGGAAAAGGGAGGTAAAGTTAAATTTTCTATTGTTATTATTTTATTTTCTAATGTTCCTAATCTATGTTTAAGTAATTTTAGTTCTTCTTATAATTTGTTTATTAAAAGGTCAATATTTTTCATATTTCTCTTAATATTTTCCATTTTATTAACCTATAGGTATTCTATTAAGTATATTATCTAATTTGTAAATCAAATATTCATTACGTTATATCATATGATCATAAGTTTCTAATAGTTCATGCCATCCTTTTACAAGTCGTGGTATCAATTCTTCTATTATAATTACTTCTCTTATCAAATTTTCTTTTCTAAACCTTAGTAATTTTATTTCTCGTCATAATTCTCTTTTTCAATAATCAATTCTCTTAAATAGTTTTTTAATATTATCCATATTTAAAGACTTATTATTACTTTAAAAAATTTTAACATTAAATTTAATTTTATATTATGATTAAAATCCCTACAATCACACATATCATTTTAAAATAAAATATGATAAACAATAAGATAAACCTTTATTATAACTATATGATCATTAATTTCACAATTTTTTTTGTTTAACATTAGACATTTCTTTATATCCTTCTAACAATTTTTGTCTTTTTCTTTTTCTATCCATTATTTTAAACAATTAAAGATTAGGAAAATGTTATTCTGGAATAATTGGAATAAAATCAATTAATATATCAATTAAATTCATTTTCTTACGAAAATCTTAACAATTGCAAAATTCTTCTAAATGTAAATTTTCATGCATCTTAATTAAATGTTCTTTTAAATTTATTAATTCTCTTTTTAATAAAAACATATCTTTATCATCATTAAAATCAATAGAATAAAAACCATCTAAAAATTTATTTATATGCCAAGACATATTAAAATAAAATACCTAATGAAATATATTTTGATGATCATTTACAAGTAGGAGGATCGAACGAGGTTAGAAAAGGTTTGGTACAAAAAGGAGTACAAGTACATGCTTTTGAAAATATGAGTTATAGATCTAAGATTTTATTACAAAAGGTGGTAGATATTATAAGAGGTTTTTTATTCTTTTCTCGAATTTTGAATTGTTGATTCTGCACTTCTTTTGTTTGCTATTCAATTGATGAAAAAAGTCTTCTTATAGAGGATAAATGGGCTTATTCTAGCAACACATAAACCTCTTAGGCCATCAACCTTTCGTTCTCCACTTGAATCATCTCATCGTAAGGGATTTGGATATTTATGATGGTCATATTTTGTATTCAGGGAGTTTTGAAACTTTTTAAACATTTTGATGTATATAAAACTGATGATGCATTTATTTATGTTTTATTCTGTTTTCAATTATTCTATTTTTCATTGTTATTTTTTTTCAAGACTAAATGCATAACAAAAGCAATAAAAATAACAAGAATACAAATGGTAAAAGCAATAAGATAAATTAAATATAGAAAAAAGGGCAAAAGAATGAATTGACCACAATTGACAAAAAATGACATAATGTAGGATGATAAGTCTTCCAAATTTAATATGCAAAGCACTAATACCACACCTTTCTCATAGGTACCAAAAGCCTCCTAGAAGACACATATTCCATGTTTCACAGACAGTCATCATACAGACAACCCTGATAATGATGGTTTTCCCTATATTAGAGACACAGCCATGAGGAAGTGACAGAACCTATAGTAGACATATTGTTTGCTTATGGAATGGAGAAACTTGTTGATAATACCCATGCTAAACTGGATTAGACGGATAAAGTGTTTATGAATGGGGAATGGTTAGGAGTCTGTGATGATTCTTCTCCTTTGTTATTACTCTAAAACACCCGTGGTACCACAAAAAGCCACTTGAACAGGTTTAATTCAAAAGAGATGCAAGACAAAGAGAAATGTAGATATTTTCTGACTCTAGAAGGATTTAAAAGAGATAGTTATAACCCTTTCCATCTCCTTTAGACACGAGAATTATTGAACTAATGGGAAGGAAGACAAAGTGAAAGAATTCACTAGTGATTGATCTATATGGCTGAAGAAAAAGTTAAAGACTTCACTAGTGATTGATCCACATAAGGTGAAAGACTTAACTAGTGATTGATCCATATGGCTGAAGACAAAGTGAAATCCTTCACCAGTAATTGATCCAAATAGTCGAAGACAAAGTGAAAGACTTCACCAATGATTGATCCGCATGGCCGAAGACAAAGTGAAAAACTTCACTAGTGATTGATCCATACACCATAAAAAAACTGCCAATTAGCGACGGAATGATAACCAGATTTTCGTCGCTAAATTAAACTAGCGACGCCACAATGAACGGTCACTAAAAGGCTAGTCGCGAATATATTAGCGACGAAATTCAAAATCAATAGCTAATTTAGCGACGAAAAATTTCCTTGCTAATTTTTTTTTTTCCGTCGCTAATTTATATTCCTAATTAGTCGCCGAATTATAATAATAATATTTAACGACTACATTTTTCGTCGCTAATTCCATCACTAATTAAAAATTTATTGTAAAATTCAGCGACGAAATACTAGTCGCTAATTATTAGTTAAATTCTAACGTTTACATAGTAACGACAGTTGCCGTTGCAAATTCATCTCTAAATTATTGCATAATTTAATTTTTCTTTTGATGCATTTTTAAATTTTCATACTGTACACTATATAAATAATAATCTTATACTATAAAATTCATATATAATAGATACAAATATAAATAATAATCTTATTTTTTCATATATATATAATTTGTAATGAATTCATTACAAATATAGAATTAACATAAAAAACAATAGATAAAACAAAGTATTGTTTATACAATCAATTTCCCTAAAATTAATAACTAACAAATTAAATCTTTACAATTTCCTACCAAATATAGAATTAGCTCCTAGCTAATATTGTTGTAGTGATATACCTAAGCCTTAAATGCAGTCCCTTTTTACCGATAGTCTATGGCTAGAAATACGTGAATCTTGTTGGCAGTAGCTAGGGACTAACTCCTGCAAAGCCTTCATTCTCTCAGCAATCCGCTCCCTACGCAGCTGTATCTAGCAGAGGAAAGAATGAAAAGCTGATACAAACAACAATCATATAGAAATAGCTACCAAAAAATGTTGAAAAGCTGATACAGATAGCAATCATATATACGCAATCCAAGGTAAATGACTAAACCATTTGCATTCTTAACTCAAAAAATGTTAGTGTTACATTTACATAACATTTGACAGCCTACCAAAGTACAGGATGATGTGAGTGGATTGACACCCAGTGCATAGCGTATAATCCTATGGTATGAGGTGAAATAAAACATAGTCCAAGATTAGCAGGAAACCAAAAAGCTTACATCGAGTACCCTAGAGTCCAAGATTTTAAAGCTTAGAAAATATACGATATATGTATAGCTTCGTTAAAGGCATGAAGATGATGGAAGTGCCTCAACAATATCAATTTCGATATCTAGTCCTCTATTACAAGGTAAATACAACATTGAAGAGGATGTTTTCCACAATAACGAGGTTATACAATTAAATAATAAAAGTTCAACAAGATTCCTGACAATTATAAAATCTCGTCAGGTCAACTAGAAAATTCTAATAACAGCAGTCGGACCAAATATCCTCCACAAAATGAGTATTAAACATGCTTATCAATCGAGCATAACTAATGAGCAAGTCATCAACTATACATAACTTTTGTTTTGGCCATTTATTTCAATAGTTATTTCAAATCTGTTAGCTTCTTTCCATGGATTCTTGATTTAAAGCTCTTCAAATAGAAATTAGCATGATTATGTCATTACTCATCTGCATGTTCTATCATTCTTTTTAGGAAGTTGTTCAAGTACACCACTTCATCCTTTCCATTCTTTTGACATATCTCACAATTTGGTCTTACTCGAGTATAAGCTATTTACAGATGCTATAGAGAAGCATTTTCTTTATAAACTGTGAGATATCTCTAACTAGTCGTAGTTTTCTTTATTAAAGGAAAAATCTTGAACACCTATAATAGAACATTATGGTTTTCAGGTCTTTATTGTGTTTCACATAAAGATTTAACATTACTGATTTCCTATTTCATTTGCCCTTTCCTTCTTCATAGGTATGTCAAATGCTTCTTTCAAACCTTCAACAATATTTTTAAATAATATATCCGCCAAACAGGTAATAAAAGCAGTGTTAAATTTCAACATGATGATATTTTGGCCCAAAATGAACTTAATACATCAGTCAATTCAAAGCCAGAGAAAGATATCAAAAACTCAAGATATTGGGCAAATGGCTAAAGAATCTAGAATTTTTTAGTAACATTCTTATCTACAGGAAGTGACAAGCACGAATTTAAACAAATTAGCAAGCATTCTAAGTATTTCTCAACTATTAAAAAAGTGATGAATAGATTATTAAAAATGTATATCTCCAGGATTTTAAATAATACCTCAAGTTATATCAAAGTGATGAACTTCAACATGTACAAACTGACCTTTCATACCAACAACTTAAACTACAACCAGGATTTAAAAATATATTTCTCACTAGTTTCTCAAAGACAAATCATCGAACAACCAATGCCAATAACAAAGTAATACCAAAATTAAGAATAAATCTCCTTTATCAAATAGGAAAAAAATAACAAATCTCTAATGTACGATCATCAACTTTAGATATCCATAAACACATTGAAACCATAATAAAAGAGATGAGAAAGAATATCGAATCAGACCTGCTTGTTGACCTCAACTCCGATGGCTCGCTTTGTGATGTTCCAGACACGACTGGTGTGACCATGGTAGAACTTATAAGGCATACCCTTGTGAATGACACCATTCACTTTAACGTCGACATAATCTCCAACCTTGAAATTATGGAGATATGTGGTCCGAGGGATATAACCCTTCTTCCTGAATGGCTTGGTGAAGAGATCTTTAGTTCGAGAGCGAAGACCGTGTCCAGCAGGCATTTTCAATTGCTTCCTGCTTTCTCTCCTTGCGATGGCTCTGAAAAAAAGAAGAGAGAAATGATAAAACCTCTACCTAGAAATTATTTATATGTTATTTGGAATTAGGGTTTGTGGCATCAGTATCCCTATATTGGGCCACTGGACTTTAAGCCTATTTATGTCAAGCCCATAACATGCTGATCGATGTTTATTATTCATTTCAAGATTTAAAAAAAAAACTTTACTATATATATTTCATACCACATAAATGAATTTTAATTGGTTTAGCCATCACCACTAAAAAATTATTTGTGAAAATAATTTTCGTTAAATAATTCTCACGGATCCATGTTTTATCATGTTGGTTAATAAGGAGTTATGAAATGTAGATCTAAAGCCAATTAGTGAAGTCTTTTGCTCGAGAAACATGAATAGTTACTAATTATGAGACTGCAAAGATTAAAACGTTAATATTTTTTACAGTGGATAAAAGTATAGGTTCACTGTAAATCCAATGACAATTAGTTTAGTTGTACAAGCCCAATGGAGATGCCTATAAAGAAGCAAAATATATGGCAAATAAATTTATGATTGATGCGCGTTTAAAAGAAATGATTAAAAATGTCAAATGATTTTTAAGAAGTAAAAAGCTGATTATTTGATAAAAGCTGATTATGGGATAAAATGAAATTTCCATTCAAATAGTTGTTTTGTTTTTTCTTCCTTTAAAAAAATATTCTAAATATTTTATACATATTTTTTTTAGGAAAATCATGTTATGTGGTCCTAAATTTTAATGTTTTTCTATGTTATATTCATATACTTTTAAAAGTTAACATTAAATAACTATAATTTTTTAATAATTTAAAATTTGTTCAAATAAAAATAAATTATAAATTTTTCATAATCATTTTAAATGAAATAATAAACTTTATATTATTATTATTATATAAATATTTATATTTATTATTTTTCATAATATGACTATATAATAATTATAATAATTACTTTATTATTATTATTAAAATGTAATTTTTTTAAATAAATAAGCTTATATTTAGGGATAATTGATAAAGAAATCAATATAATTCCTAATAATTTAATATTTGATTTAAATTTTATAAAATAAAAATTAATTATAAATTTTTTTATTATTATTTTAAATGAAATAATAAATTTTATATTACTATTTTATAAATATTTATTTTTATTAATCTTGAACATGCAAATATATAATAATCGTAACAATTAGTTTATTATTATTATTAAAAATGTAAATTTTCTAAATAAATAACTTTAGATTTTGGTATAATCGATAAAAAATTATTATCAACTTATAAAATAATTTATAATTTTCTGTTACAAAATAAAATATTCATTTCATATGGTCTATATTAAAATTACTTGAAACTATACATAAATCATGTGAGTGAAATTAAAAAAATTTAATTTATTTGCGACGGATTAGCGACTAAATTCTTCCGTTGCTAATTGTATTACTGTAACAAATAACTATTAGCGACATAAAATTTTCGTCGCTAAACCGTCGCAAAAAAGGCATTATATTTTTCCTCCAAAATTAGTGACTAAAATGTTCGTCGCTAAATTTTCTGGAACTAATTTCATGAATAAAAAATTATAAAATTTAGCGATGAAAATATTCGTCGCTAATTCCGTAGCAAAACATGGCGCGTATACTTCCCGCCAATAATTAGCGCTGTTTATTTATTCCGTCACTATTTCGTTGCAAAAAAATAGAAAATATCCTCCCCATGACGAAATTGTAAAACAGTCGCTAATCCGTCACAAAATTTGCGATGAAAATAAGGCCGTCGCTAATTTTAGTCATTAATTGATAGTTTTTTTTGTAGTGATATAGCTGAAGACAAAGTGAAACACTTTATTAATAATTGATCTACATGGCTGAAGCTAAGATCACATTATAAGACTGAAGCACGCTGAAAGAATGATAGTCCATAAGGTTGTTTTAACATCTAATAATGAAAAGTGACTCCTCACAAATGCATATTTGCTAGAGATTTTCCAACAAAAGTGTTGATTTAAAAGGAGTTTAGACATGCCGACAGATGGCGTCAACAAATCAACAACAATAAGGTTAGACATGCCAATAGATGGTGTCAACCAATCAACAACAATAAGGTTAGACATGCCAATAGATGGCATCAATCAATTGACAACCACAACAGTAAGGTTAGGCATGCCAAAAGATGGCATTAACCAATCAACAATTTTACCTGATTCTACATGCCAATGAGCTGGCACTAATCAGATTCAAGCAACTGGTCTCAATTCTGCATACTGACAAACTAGCGCTAGAGAATCAACTAACACACATCAACAAACTGATGGTAACTACCCAACCAAGGGTTAACACATTGACAAGATGATGGTAACTACCCAATTAGAGACTCATTCCCTCAAATGGAACGTGTTTTAAAACAATTAACCAAAGATTCACTGCCATAATACTCGTCTTTTATCCTTTTACTCTGAATTTTGGCTCACTTAGGCACCAGTGCCTAGTTCACTAAGATTGGGGGGCAACTGTAGACACCATGACCCGAGGTAGCCTAGATCAAGGTTACTTAATGATAAGGAAATAGTCATATATCTAATAAAGAGCATGAATCTTGAAGTTCTAGCCTTAATTTCCACATTTCCATAAATGTTTTTGTGGTTTTCCAATTTGATTTTCTAAGAGTTTTGAAAAATTCAAAAACCTTGAGTTTTGGCCTCTGACAGTGATAGACTGTCATTTGTCATGAAAGGACAGCCGCCTGTGGCTGTCTTACTTCAATCTAGGTCATATTTAATGGTATTTTTGTAATTTTAGAGAATAGTGTAAGGAACGGCTATCTGTCATCTACAAATGTCTGTCTGTGGGGTTATTTCTAGATTTTTCACTTTTTTTAATTTTGAAAATCTGGGGATAAAGATCAAATTTGAGGATCTAATCTGAAATCGGATTTGAGGTGATAAAATCTTCATTTCTTGGAGAATTAGAGTTAGAGTTGGTCTCTAACTCTTCTCCAAAAATAAAAAAAATAGTGTTTCAAAAAAATAATTCTCACTTAGAAAAGATTAGACTTTGAGAAAGAGAAATTTGATTCTCTATTTTGGGAGATAAAAGATCTAAGCATTCTTTCACATAAAAACTTACACACTTCTTTATTTGAACATGGGAATTGAGGATCGAGGTTTGGATCGTTGTTCATTAGAGTTACGGAGCTAAAAATCTTGAGATTAATATTTTGGGCTTCAACCTCTCATTATTTGATACTTTGATCACTTTATTAATTAAGCTTATTTATTCTTTTACAATGCCATGATCCATATTTTGTGTTGTTTAATTCATTTTTCTTGCTTCTTGTGATGCCATGTTCTGTCGTGATAATTAGGATCTATTCTAATATGATGGAATAATATGTTAGATTTTATATTATACCATTAAAGCATGAAAAATAACTTGATTTGATTCTTGTAATTGTGTGTTTTACATTATGCTCGGATGATTTAAATTTCATTTATGGATTTTTGTAGAAGATTCGGTATGTTTTAGGGTCATAGAGTTGCATGTTTAGGATTAAATTTGGTTTTCCTTGCTTTTGTGTGAAAAGTCTACATTCTACTTGTTCCTAGAGTGATAGATAAAAAGAAGGCTCGACAGATGGCCATCAGTCAGTGCGATTGATGGGACATCTTGGTGCCTTCTCCTCGTACTGTCTCTCCCTCTTTTATAGCCGTTTGTCTTGCCTTGGGGTGCATGTGGCCCCTATTTAGCTCCTTTTTGGCATGTTTTAGTGTTATTTTGTTGATTTAATTCATTTTGAGTGTTTAGATGTATTTTAATCTTATTTTTTCCTTTGTCTTGCATGATTTACATTATGTTCTTCTATCTTTTATTCCAATATGTTTTTATAAGTATTTTTAGCTAATTTGTTTTAACAATTGATTTATTTTGATATGCTAATCGATATGTTTTTTGTATGATTGTTTGAGCAATTTTGTTTCCCTATTTTAGAGTACTTTTTTGGAGACTTGCATTTTTGAAGGCCATCCTTCAATCGGTTTTTCTTCCTACCCTTTATCTTTATTATCTTGCATTTAAATCTTTATTTTATTTAATTATGCTTTATGTATAATTTGTTTTATTTATCATTCTTTGTACTTTATTTATTTATGATGTATTTCATTTTGGGGATGTAATATTTTAGTAAAAAAGGTATTTTTAGCACGTTAATTAATTAGAAGTCATTTAACTATTTTGTACTTAATTAAATTAGGTTTTCTAAATAAAATGGACCAATTTTCGCTTTTCATCCCAAAATCACACAATAAAAAGTATCCTATTTTCATAAAAATTAGGATAAGTCATCCCATGTTTTCCAAAAATTGACAAGGACTTGTCATCTCTCTTTTGTAAATATGCATAAGAGAACCAATGTTTCCAACCTAATAAATGCCTTATTTTTGTATGTATTTTTTATTCTTTCAGTGGGATAATTTGCCTTTGTAATAGTTTAAGTAGTGGATTTGTTTACTTTATTTATTGTTTTCTTTATTGCTTTCTTAAATTGATTGATGTGTTTATCTATTTTCTTGTAATACATTGTGTAAAAAGCAAGGTAGTGGACAATTGTAAAAACCTAATCATAATAAACACCTTACTGAGATGCCAAGTAAGAGTGATATCCAGAATACCAATCACTATTTAGGCATCAAAAGGTTGAGATTTATTTCCCAACGTTCTATTGACTGGCGACTTCATGAAGCCTACTTCTTTGAGCCCATATTAGACGCCTTCATGGGTTGACCATCAACAATAAATTAGGCTTAACCCCTTTTTATTGTGAAGTGGCAAGCTTATGAGTTATAGTGAGCTTCATCTGGTCTTGGACCCTAAAAGTGGGATTTTAAGAACCCAATCTAAATCAAGTTGGCTCTGGCACATGTCACATGGTGCACAACAGATGCCCTTGTAAGTTGATCACCAACAACAAAATAGAGGTACTTTGAGATGCTATTTTACGCCTTTTGAGGCCCGAGCCTTTGATGAATTAGGTTGACTCCCTATCCATTATAAAATGACCAGCCTTCATGAGCTAAATGAACCTTCATTCGGTCTCAGATCTTAAAAGAAAATTTTCGAGAATAAGTCGGATCCTAATTAGGGATTTAATGAGTGTCACTATTGTAGACACTGTGACCTGAGGCAGCCCAGATTAGGGTTAACTAATGATGAGAAACCACTAATATTTCTGATACCTGAGGCAGCCCAGATTAGGGTTAACTAATGATGAGAAACCACTAATATTTCTGATAGAAAGCCCAAATCTCAAGTTTTGGCCTTGATTTCCACATGTTTATGAAAAAATTTTGTGGGTTTAAACATTATTTTTCCTAAAGTTTTGGAAAAGAAGTTTAAAAGCCTTGAATTTTGGTCTCTACCTATGATAGATGGATGTCTGTCACAAAGGGATGAGTATCAGTGGCCTTTTTCTTTAGGGCTATCTCTTGGCAAATGGCTTGTTTAGAATGCCCTAGGCTATCTGTGGCTCAATGACAGACGATCGTCTGTCATTGAGTCATAACCATAAATTGCTAGGTTAGATTCAAGGGTATTTTTATCATTTGAAGGGTGGCCGTCTATCATTGATAGACACCCGTATGTGGGGTTTCATTTTCCAATTTTTCCATGTTTTCCAGGTTTTAAAATTTGAGATAAGGATCAAATTTGGAAGGGGAATTTTATTAGATTCCATAGATCTAGACTTTCAAATTTGAGGGGATTAGAGTTAGAGTTGATTTATAACTCCTCCCTAGGTATTTAAACTAAAATCTAGGGTTTTTTAAGGGTATTTCTCACTTGAAAGATAGAGGCAGGTTTTTGAGATAGAGAAAATAAAATTCTCTGATTCTTGAAAATAGTACAACCTTAAGCAATCGAGGATCGAGGCTTAGACCACTATTTTCTAGAGTGATAGAATCTAGATTTTCGAAGGTAATATTTTAGGCTTCGGTCTTTTACTCTCGCTAAATTCATATCATGCTCACATAATTAATTAGATTTATTTGTTGTCTACAATGCCATGTTTTATATTTCTGTGTTGCTTATTTTATTTATTCATAATCTCTTTATTGTCATGATAATCTGGATCTATTTAACATGCTAGAATAACATGTTAGGTTTTATGTGCTTCCATTGATGCATGAAAAGATCTTGACTTATCCTCTATAATTGTGTGATTTATTTGATGTTAAAGCATGATTTAGGGTTATAGATATGCATATTTAGGTGTAATTGATTTTTCTTGATCTTTGGCTTTAAAAATCTGCATTTTGTCTGATTTTCAAGGGATAAACTGGAAGAAGGCCTGATAGACAATTGTCAGTCATAATGATCGACATGATGTCTCAGCACCTTCCTCTCGTCCCATCCTTCCTCTGTTTCTGGGCCATTTATTCATTGTTTTGGCCATCTATGGCCCTCTTTCGGGCCTTATTTATTTTGTATGATTCTTTACTACTTTAATCTATTTTTGCATTATTGGCCATATTTTAATGTGATTTTTGCTTTTGTTTTAACATGTTTAGTATTCTGTAAATCTAATATTTTTTCCATCATGCATTTTTATGTTATTTAATTTTATTATTTGTTTCATTATTACTTTTTATGTACTAATTATTTGATTTCTTATTGTGTTCTTTGAGCTATTATGTTTCATGCATTTGAGGAGTATTATTCAGAGATTAATTTGCTTTAGAGAGACATTCCCTAGAAAGTTTGAATTTCTATCCCTGTATTTTATTTGGCATTATTTATTTATGTTTTATTTTTGCTTTATTTATGAGTTTATTTCATTTAGTTATTTTTATACTTTATTACTTTGTTAATTTTTTGGATGTATTTTAATTTTGGGAATGTAATATGTACTAAAAAAGGGATTTTTGGCACATTAGTTAAGAAACTCACTTAAAGTATTTTCTATTTAATTAATTGGATTTTTCAAATAAAATAGACCAATGTCCTCTTTTATCCAAAAAACCACATAAAAAGAATTTTGCAAATATGTATGAGGGAACCGATGTTCCCAATCCAATAAATAGCTCGATTATGTATGTCTTTTATTTTTTTTATTTTGGATAATTGGCCTTTGTAATAATTTAAGTAGGGTTATTTTTTCATTTATTGCTTTTATTTACCGCTTTCTAAAATGCTTGATATGTTTATTTAATTAATTGTAATGCGTTGTGTGAGAAGATAGGTAGCGGACTAATAATAAAAACTTAATTATAAGAAACACCTAACTGGGGTGCCAAGTAAGAGTGATGTTCCAAACACTGATCTCTGTTTGGGCATCAAAAGGTTTAGATTCATTTTCCAACATTCTGTTAGGTGGCAACTTCATGATACCTACCTTTTGAGCCCACATCGAATGCCTTCATAGGTTGACCATCAACAATAAATTGGGCCCAAATTCCTTTCTATTGTGAAGTGGACAATTTATGAGTTTTTGTGAGCTTTTTTTGATCTTAGACCTTAAAATTGAGCCTTTGTGAATCAAACAAAAAATGAGCGGGCTCCGGCATGTATCATAGTGGTGACTCCATTGGGGACTAAGAGACCTTGCTCCTAAAGCATCTCAATTGGGTTACTTAAAATGGGGTTTTTATTATTAATCTTATTTCCTTTTAAAATTGCATTTTTACATACATATTAAAGCCTGAGAACTAAGTTAAGCATCCCTATTCAGCCCTAGCGCTATCCTGAAGCATGCCTTGCATTCACTCAATGTAAGGATGTGTTAAGGAGAACCACGAGCCTAAATCTAGTACCAATTGGTTTATGAAATGGTGATCCATCGATCTTTATACTCGTGATGAGCTAGACCTATGGTATGGACCATACATGGATAGCCTTAAGGTTTCACCACTCGACTACAAGCTCATGTATTGGCAATAGCTACTTCCCCTAAGTTGTATAACCTTAACAACTCTTTCTTGCAATATAAGCCCTCATGTATTGAATAAACTCAAATAAATTATGAAGGTACTAGTTAAAGGTTGCCATGCCTCAGTGGCCCCCACCCGACTTATTTGAATTATTTAAATATGTAATGACCAAAACCACATGCCTGTGCTTTTAATTAAGAGAGGTTGTGTTGCCAGTTTTTTGCCATGCACCATATGCATCCGTTGGATTCCTTGTTGACCCATAGGCTACGCCCACTTAGGAAAGAGACCACATTACCTCCTGTGTGGGTGTAATAAGATTGGAAGGCTATGTCTTACTTTTATATGGTTGTGATTAATGCCTAACGCCATTCATAATGTATATGCCATGTTCATGCATTATCATCATGCATCACTCTTGACGTTTAACCTTTACAGCCATCATAGATTCATTTAGGTGGTCCAAAGGGTCAGATGGTTGCCTTATCCAAAGATTTATGCTTTAGCTGCTAGAGCTAAGGTTAGAATTCAAGTTTGAGATTGGGTCAGAGCATGGTTAGAGTGAGTTTTCTAAAAGCAGTAGAGAGACTACAATAGAGATAGAAATGGTTGATAATGAGAGACAACATATAGAGATAGGGAGAATGATAGGAGATCTTCAATTAAGGATGTTTACTTCAGTGCCTCCAATTTCGCAAGACAAATTGGATGGAAGGTTAGACCAACAATTTCAAGAATTTGAGGAGAGAATGATAGCCTTGCTTGGTGAGTTGGTGGCTTCTTTAGCACCAAATACTAGAGCTTAGCCTGGAGCATTTGCTCAAAGGCCAGTGGAGCCAAGTTTTATTAGGTATGCTTCAATGACAACTAACTATAGAGCCTCAAGGCTTGCCAGTTGATCAAAAAAGAGAAAGAAGGAATGATCCTAAAAATGACTGCATCGAGGAAGAGGAAAAGGAAGATCCTCTTATAGTTGTTATGAGGAACAAAGGGCCTAGTGCTGAAGATGCTGCCTTCAAGAAGATGGAGAAGAAAATAAAGGCTATGGCTCGATTATTATCCGCTGGTAAAGGAATGTTCCCAACGATAGGAATCTAGATGGTGATGCAGAAATTTAAGATGCTAGATTTACCTAGGTTTGATGGTACTTTTGACCCCTTTGCACATGTTAAGCAGTATACTTTGATCATGAGTCACTAAAAGGGAAACATTGAGCATCGCTAAAGGACCTGGAAAAATGAATTTCATGTAGGAAATGGAAAAAACTCATTTCTTAGCATATTCAACTAATATAACTCATGCAAACACTTAGAAAAACTTACCAAAAATCCTTAAAAATCATTTAGAGGTGATTAAAACTCATTTTAAGTGAATTAAACTCAAAATAACCGAATTACCCTCAGATTTCTTTTCTCGAAAACAAAGAATTACATTTTTTTGCTCATTTCCCATTGGTTTGTTATTTTTTAAGTTACAGAGAGCAAGAAATGAAGAAGAAGAGAGAAAGAGAGAGAGAGAGTCCTATTCATTGGTGTATAAACTTGTATTTATAGGCTAGGAAACCATCGCCCAAACCCAAGGGATAAGGATTGTAAGAAAAAAATTTTTTGGTCCTTATCTTTCTCGGGTGAAAATAAAGAAATTGGTTTTTATGAGTTCAGCCATAACTCAACCCACTTGTGGCCAGTACTCACTTTCGGCCGCAACTTAGCCAACTGACTCTTAATCTAAAATGTTTTCCAAATTTTAGGATAGAAGATGACATTTTCTAGATAAGGATCTTCTTAACGTTTGTTTCTCTATGTTTTATATTCCTAATGAATTAAGAATCACTCAATTTGGGCTTGTATATTAGGATTTATGGTTATAATACTGACAACTGCTCCTAGGAAATTTTTAGAAATAAAATTGATATTTTAATTTTGAAAAATTACTGGGAACAATGAGTTCAGAATTAGGTCATACTCTTTCCATAAAAGTTGTTCCAAAATGAGTATAGTTTCTATTAAAATTGGATTCATCTGAAAAAATCCTCTACAAAAGGAGATATGCCCAAATTACTACAAACAAATCTAGGTACAGGGACAAATTTGGGTCATCTAAGTTCAAGCCTAATTTTGAGGATCTTAAAGACTGAACTGGGTTTAGATTCCTTCATAAAATTTATAGTTATATGTCTTAAGGTTCATATGGATTTGAAATCATCAAATTAAGAGGTCTATATGCTAAGATAAGGCTAAAAACCTCAAAACTGCTCTAAGTTCCCAAAACCAATTCCCTCATCTTGCCTATTTTTGAAAGAAATAAATGGGTGGAGCCAGAAAAAAATAATTTTAAAAATATTAAAAAGACCTGGGGAAGAGCTATAAAATTCCATTCCTTATCTTTTATGAGAATTATTTCCTTATTGGGTAACCTTGATCAAAAGCTGTCTCAGAACCTAGTGTCTATAGTTTCTACCAATTTTAGAAAAAAAACTAGTACACTAGTGTTTAGATTAGCCAAAGTTCAGAGTATAGAGTTAGAGACATATACCTAAAGTGGTTGTCTCCTTAGACTAAAAGCATTGGTAGAGGAATGGTCAACGTTGGCATCTAGACACGTTGAACCTTGTTGAGTTAAATGGTCGATGTCGGGAATTGGGCACGTCAAACCATGCTTGATGAAGATTGATGCCAGCTTGTCGGCATGTCAAACCTCTTTGGAAGGGTCAATGTAAGGAACCGAACATATTGAGCCTTGTTGAATTAAATGGTAAATGTTGGGAATTGGGCACGTCACACAATACTTGATAAAGATCGATGCCAGCTTATTGGTATGTTAGACCTCCTTTGAGTCCAACTATCAATGCCAGCTTGTTGGCATGTCAACTTTGTTTGATAAGCTATCAACACTAGCTTGTTAGCATAAAAAATCACTTAGTACATTATTTGATTAGCACTAGCTTGTCGGGATGTAGAATCAAGACTTTGAATGCTTATTGAGAGACTTAGATCCTTACTGAGGACTTAGATGTTCGTTGAGAGGTTTGGAGACTAATTGAGAGATTTGGATGCTCGCTGGGAGACTTAGAAGATTTTGAGGATTTGCGCTCATTGAGAGACTTAGAATTTTTGGAGATTTGTGCTCATTGAGAGACTTGGAGTTTTTGAGGATTTGTGCTCACCAAGAGACTTGGAGTTTTTGGATATTTGGGCTCACTAAAAGACTTGGTGTTTTAGGAGATTTGTGCTTTTTGGGTACCTTATAAGAGGACTTTCTTTAGAATTTAAGAGTTTTTGGATTTTAAAGCTTAAATTTTTGGAACATCTCAGAATAAGACCTCCTGTTCTTCTTTTCCTTAAGGAAAGTTTTAAGTTGAAATTTTCATAAAGGCTTAGTGCTCCTAAGAGACTTGGAAGATGCCAGGATTAATGCTCACTAAGAGGCTTGTACACTCACTAAGAGGCTTGGACGCTCACTGAGAGACTTGGAAAAGAGATTTAGATACTCACTGAGAGATTAAAATGCTCATTAAGAGATTTGGATGCTCACTGAGAGGCTTGGATGCTCACTAATAGGCTTGGAATGTAGGCAAGGGTTTTGTTTATTTAATGTTTGTTTCAATTTATTTGTTTGTTGTTGTGTTTTTTTTTATGTATGTGAGTTTACACTTTGGATGTATTTTTCATTTTTATAATTTGAGTAGATTTTGAATTTGTACAGTTTTGAATGTATGTTGCATTTTAACAACTTGGGATGCATATTGAATTTGTACAATTTGAGTGTATATTGAATTTTTACAATCTAAGTGCATTTCAAGGCCTTAAAACTTTTAGTGTGTTGGGTATTAATTGAATTTGAATTTTTTATACATTTGTATTATTGGGTATTTAAAGGAGTTTTTGTACATTTGAAGAATTTGAGTTTTTGTACATTTGAATTTTTGTATATTTTGATTTTTTGTACATTCATTATGTGTTATATTTAAGTGTACATTTTAGGAAAAAGAGTCTTATCTGATTGCCCCTAACAAAGGTGTGCATTGACAATCTAGCTCCATGAAGGGTCTTATTTTTTAAGGATTTGCATGATTTCCACTCCATGAGGATTTTGTCTTTGAACAAGATGGCCATCCTCTTGTAATTAGCCACAACATAGTGTGTACAGATGACCTCACTTTCTGAAATACTGCCTTAGATTGGTATGATTTCTCCTATGGGAACTTTATTCTAATCTGATAGATTGTTGTGAAGTTGTCTTTGATGTATGGAGTCCATTTGCATCTTTTCCCTACAGGAAATTATTCATGTGTGTATGTGTAGGAAATTATATATGTGCAGTATATGTACAAAATTCATGTGTATGCGCAAAATTGCACGTGTGAGCTATGTGTGACTACTGTTACATGTGGTGTGTGCAAAGGATTATATGCCAAGAAATGTCCAACATTTAAAGTAATTGTAACTTATCAAATAATTTAAATTTAAATTTTATTCATCATTGAATAAGTTGAATGAACCACATTCTCAATTAGTTTAATCTCAATAAGAGAAGTTAAGGGGTCATTCTCAATAAGGGAATATAAGAATAAGCATGCTAATACCAAAGTCTACTGAATCAATAACTAAGCACAATACATACCAAGAAATTTTTGTGCATGTGTGTTGAAGGGCGACAAAATGTTTGTCTTTTGGAAACAAAATTTGGATGCAATGTTGGGATAAGATTCAACTCGAATGCATAAATGCATTCATGGCTTCCCACTCGAAGCTCAAAAAGCACCATAGGCCTCTTCTTACATACCAAACCTTACTAAAACATCATCTTTGCTAGGTTGGATGAGGCCAAATCCAGAATTAGGAGGTCTTACATTGGTTGTAGCATTAGGCTTGGGTGAAGGGTTATCAAAGAATGGTTAGGTTACTAGAGCAAAACAACCATTATGTTTTCTTAACTGGTAAAAGGACTATTCTCTATCCATTTTCTCATCATCAAAGCACTCTCACTTTTTTCCTTGATGATTTTAATTCACTAGAGATTGTTTGAGGGTAATAGCTCAACGTCTCCCTTTTCCTTTCATTGTTGTCTTTGTTGTGGCATTGACTTTGAGGTTTTTTTTCCATTCCCTCTTTCTTTTTCCTTTTGTAGGTTTATTTCATAAACTTAATTTCATATTATAAGCTCTTTGAATGGAAATTTATATAAAGTGTTGATAAAAACTAATCTTCCCTCCCTTTCAAAATATGAATTTAGCCTTATCACAATGGTTATTTTCCTAAAGAAAAGCTAAAATTATTTTGGGTTAAGGGGTTGTTTTAATGTGTGCAACAATAAAATGAGCATGCATTCAACATGCTTGAAATATAGGCTCAATTTACTATAAAAACAATGTAGAATATCAACAAAAATTAGCGAGAACAATGAAATTCTTTGGTAAATGCACCATATAGCGACAACATTGGGACAAAAAATGATTTTCGTTGCAAATATTGAAAGAGTTGGTGGGAAAACAAATATTGTGACAATTTAATAAGAGAAAAATCTTATTGTTGCTACTATTGGGGGCCAAAATTTTGGTGCAAGCAATTATGAGTACTACATTAAATTTAGCGATGATTATTGTGGTAGCTAATTTATCTAAAACTAAAGTTATCAATTTAGTGAAAAAAAATGTCCTCGCTAATGCTTAATTTATGCAGAGTAAATGAATTAGCGAGGATACCGGTTGTCACTAATTTGTTCACGCTAATTTAGTGACAATAATTTTGTCACTAATTTACAAACTTTATTTCATACAACTAGGTCAACATTAGCGAGAACATATTTGTCGCTAAATTAGCATAAACATTGTTGTCGCCAATTTAGCTAAAACTAAAGTTATCGCTAATTTACAAACTTTATTTCATACAATTAGATGAACTTTAGCGAGAAAATTATTGTCGCTAAATTAGCATGAATGTTGGTTTCACCAATTTACAAACTTCATTTCATACATAGTGAACATTAGCGAGAACATTGTTGTCACTTAATTAGAATGAACATTGCTATTGCCAATTTAGCAAGAACTAAAGTTGCCACCAATTTACAAATTTTATTTCATATAACTAGGTGAACATTAGCGAGAACATTGTTATTGCTAAATTAGTGTGAACATTGTTGTTGCCAATTTACAAACTTTATTTCATGTAACTAGGTGAACATTAGTGAGAACATTGTTGTCACTAAATTAGCGTGAACATTGTTGTCTCCAATTTAGTGACAACAATGTTATTACCAATTTACAAACTTTATTTCATACAAGTAGGTGAACATTAGTGAGAACATTGTTGTTGCTAAATTAGCATAAACATTATTGTCGACAATTTAGCAAAATATTCTGCAGTTAAATATTAGTTCCATTCATGTAGCGATGGCAAAAGTCTTTGCTAAATAGTGACGGCAATTGTTCTCGCTAAAGTAGCTATGGCATATATTCTTGGTAAGGTTTTCACTAAAGTCGTGATGGTTACCTTGTCACTAATAGCTAATTAATTAATGAAAAAGTAGCTACGAGATTAACATTAAATTTAGTAGGATGTAATTGAAATTTACTAGTCTCTCTCCAGTAATGCTCTCTCTTTTTCTTTGTGTTCTAACTATTTTTATATGATTTTGATTCTTAATATTTAAATTTCTTTTACATTTAGTTAGACCATTTATTTTAATAAATTTAACTAGTACATTTTTTATTAGCAAAAATTAAATGAACTAAATTGTTGTTACTTAAATTAACTAAATTGAACTAATTGTTATATTTACATCCAATAATATCAATTATGATAAATTATTATAAATTATATAATAAAATAACTAAATTGTGAGACATGGCTCTTGCAAAATTAGCTTGGAAAAATGCTGTTGCCAATTTTGCGAGAGGCATGTTGTAGCTAATTCCCTTAAATTTTTGAGCAGGATAAAAACATTGTTAGTGGGATTCATTTTTTATAAATCCCTAAAACCTTACCCTTTTGTGCCACTCTTACACCACCTCTCTCTCTCTCTCATCATCGCAGATTACTGTGGTTGGTCATCTTCGTTGCACATTTCTCTCTCCCTCCCTCTCGATTGCTCTACTTGCTGGAGTTCACTTTGCCCTTCTTTGTCCAATCATCGCTCTTCAAACACAGTAGCTATTCTTAAGTCCTTTACAGATCTTCGACACAAGCGACTGTGAATAACAGAGCTATTATAAAAAGAAATTTCATCCACGACGGTGGTATGACAATTAAGGAATCTGCTTCTTCTCACTCTCCAATGGTTGATCCATCAAGAGCCGCCATTCATATTGTCTACACTAAGTGGTCGTAAGATGAGGAGCTTGAGTCTTACCATCTTAAAAGCCTCTTTTCATTCTTTGATAGGTAAGCCTACTAATTTCACTCATCAATTTTCGATTTACAGCTTTCTTTACTTTTTTTATTATTGATTGGATTTCTTTTTTTTTCTTTTTTTTGTTAATTCTAAATTGATGAGGCTACTAGTGTTTTTTAGTGCATTACAAAGTATACCTTTAAATTTGCAAAAACCTTCTTTTAGAAACCAAAAAAACCTTATCCTCTTTCCTTACAAACATTTCCTTGAATTAACGTTAACTAATCCACCCTTTAACTCTGATAACTTGATACAGATTATTACAAATGGAGACAAGTTTTTGATTAAAACTGTTCCCTTGCTAAGTTGAATTGGAGAAAGGGGTGTGTGTGTGTGTGTGTGTGTGTGTGTATGGAGAACTAAATCTAATCCATAGATGCACTAATGGGCATTGCAAACTCTAAACTCGAGAAAGCTATTGACGACCAGTTCCCTAGAGGCAAGTGATACTTTAGCCTTGAGAATTTTTGCAACACTTGCTACTATAACAACATATTGTAGGTTCCATATCCCAATTTCTATATTTTCTTTTTTTAATGTTTAATTTTTGGTAATTAGATTGCGTTTAATTGTTGTTCATTATTTATTTTAATCTTTTTTTTTATATTTTGACCTTCCTCTATCAATTTATGTATTCTCATTTACTTTTGAATTGACTGTCTTAGCTGCACTAACTTGGAATTTTATTATTGTGCTGCTTTTGATATTTCTAGTTTTGTTCTTGATATTGTCATTTTAGAAAGATTATATGATCTGGGTTTTAGATAGTTTACCTTGATGATAATGTTGCTCATAGTTTGAAAAATGACTGGTCTTCTTTCTAGCTTACTAATTAAAGTAATGGTTGTATTTGGTAGGTTGTTCTCTACAGAAAACTTGGGCAAGAGACATTAGCGAGAGTGGCTTCCAATGTTATAAAAATCAATCCTCCTAAGGGTAATATTCTAGGGTTTGCCTCCCTTTTTATTATTGCATGAATATATTGGAATTTAATTTTGTATTATCTTATTAATATGTAATGCCATGTGATATGTTGCTCTTTGATTCATTTCTCCATGCTTCTATAATTTTGTAATGCTATGAACAACTTGAATGTGATAACATGAGTAGATTGGCATGTTATAGGATTTTACTCTCCATTAATGTATGATAGTTTTCTTAATTTAAATTCTATTAATCAAGTTGATTCACTGTATCAACATGATTTAAATGTTCTAGTTAGGTTTGACATGTTTAGAAGTAGAGTTATTCATGATTAGGTTAAAAAATAAGCTTTATTTAATCATTGCTACATCTTGCCTAATTTTCTCCATTTTTTATGTGACGGATGGGAAGAAAGCCCCATAGACACTTGTCGATCACATTGACTTACAGGATGATGCATGACTTCCTTTTTATCCCATCCCTCCTTCTTCCTTTGGTCGTCTGTCTCTTTGCTTAGCTATATGTGGCCATTGTTTAGCATTTTATTGATATTTTTATGTTTACTTTGAATGTTTAATTGATTTATATTATTTAGCTATATGCTTTGATGTTATTTTAATTATTTTTTGTGCATTTTTGAAAATGTTTTTGGCTTTGATATAGGATTTTTGTCACATGGTCGCAACTACAAAAGGGAGTAATCCCACAACTTAATAGCAAAGACATGTCAAGTTCACAATGATTATACTTCATAGCTTGCTTTTTATCACCTTCAGTAGCATTTGGTTCCCCATTCGATGGTGCACTTCTCTTCTTTATTGTCTAGTAACACACACACACACACACACACATACACACACACACACACACACACACACACATATATATGTATGTATATGTATGTATGTATGTATGTATGTATATAACATTGTGTATGCTTGTGAACTATGTAGATGCAACTATATACATGAATTATGTGTGATTGTATACAAAAAGGGTTATGTGTATGCAGGCACATTAGGGCTTATTGTACATGAAGCGTGCATGTAAAGAATGATGCATGTGAATGCATGTAAAAATACATAGACTACACTCCAGGTGGTTTTAAGGGTTCGTCAAGAGCACGACTCGACTTATTGTCCTTTTGTCTTCTTTTCTCAGCTTTTTCCTTACTGTTTTTAGGGGGAATGATCTATTGCTATCGTGCTTTGGCAAAAAATAATCGAATTCTCCTCACCTTACTCATATCACTTGATGCCCCCGATATAAGCCTTTTACCCCTTTGGACTCTACCTGAGAGGAAGTTATTCTAGGTTTTCTCTTCGCCAATATTCCTCTATTATTCTACATGCCTATAATCATTATTTTAAGGTAGTGTGCCCCTTGTGGATTTTCACACTAGCTTTTCTTGGCAGGAAATGCATTCTATTAAGGATTTTCACATAATCCTGTGCCTAACTTTTACTTGGAATGTACCTAACCCACTCCAGTGACTTTTTATTCATTTGTTTTTCATGTGGGATAAATTGCCTATTTTTAGGTTTTCACTTTGTCCCTTGGCCTAACTTTTGCTTAAAGAGCCAATTACGGTTTTCATCTCTAATGGCTTCTTTTTTCAGTTAGCGGCATTTTAACATATGTCCTTATGTGTGACATAAGTTCCTCTTAACCAGTCAATCATGTGTTTGTGCTTAACTTATGAATGCGTCCTTATCTATATGCACAATACAACAATAATAATAATAAGCACACCCAAACATATGATGCAGTGACAAAGCTTTTATTCAATCTTGGGAAGGACACCTCATGTGGATTTGAATTTTGTTATTAATTAGCTCTCTTAAGTTTTCTTGCACTACAAGAAAAATTGCAACTAATGATGGAAAATTACCTTTGAAAAATTCTTTCTGTAGGCAAAATGATAGGGAAAACATTTTTTGTGAAGGAATAACAAATCTGTAGTAAAAAAATGGACGTAAGTTTTACCACCAAACTTTATTGATTGAATTTAGGAATGGAATAGGCAAATTCATCATAAAAAGGTGCCAATGTTTCTAAAAAAATTGCATATGAAAATTATCGACGGAATGTTGTTGTCGTAGGTAAATTACCAATTAAATTGTTTCATTGTAGGTAATTTCCCTATGAAAATAGAATTTTGTAGGTAATTTACCTATAGAAAATAATTCTGTAGGAAAATTACCTATGGAAACACAATTTCGTAGGTAATTTTCCTACGAAAACATGATTTCATAGGTAATTTTCCTATGGAATGGAATCTCCATAGGTAATTTCCCTATGGAATAAAAATTTTATAGGTAATTTTGCTATGCAATTGTATATTCACAAGGAAAATTATTACATTATGACATTATATAATTTAATTATGATAAAAAATATTCTTTCTTTCTCTCACAGTTCACTTCCCCCATCACCCTTTGTCTCTTTCTCTCATAGTTCACTCACCCCCTTTGTCTCAATCTACCTTGGTCTCCCTATAAACCTCTACTGAGGTGGTTTTCAAACACTTTAAATCATACTTACTAAAAAAAACACTCTTTAAAATGGCTTACCAGGCAGAGGAGCAAAACCCTAGGTTTTTCATTATGGTTTATGTCAGTACTGGCTATCATGCTCCATCTAGGGAGAAAGCCCTCAGGTTTGCCATGAAATGAGCTTGCTTTACCATTGCTTATGTTCTTCGCAAAGGTCTCTTCTTTCCTCTCAGTTTTACTGATCTTTTTCTTTCTTTCACTTTGATTTGATTTTTATGCTTTTCTTATTTTTGTTGGCATGCACATATACTTTTAGTGACTTTAATTTCTTAGAAAGCAAAAATCTTTGGCTTTAATTACCTAACTAAATTTAGCCAAGGAGCACCTCATCCAATCCGGTCTCCTTTTTGAGGTTTCTTTCCTTCTTTTTTGATCTTCAGTAATTTATACACGAAAACCAACTATGAAGTTGAATTCTATTTTATTGTTGTAATTACTCCTATTTAGATTGGTTTGGTGATAGGTAAGCTCAGCTCCATATTAGATTCATCTATGATTTGATCCCTACCCCATCAAATGATGCTAGAGAGATTATTTGTGCTCTTGTCAAGACTATCACTGCATTCAAGGATGATAAGAGAAAGGGCTTGAAATCCAAATCATAAGCAATTGTCGATTTTGCCACTTTTGTCATCGACAAAGACTGGGTGGCCGAGCATGCTCACCAAGTATGTTCTTCCTTCTTGATTAAAATTTTGTTTGATTTTGTTTTTTCTATTATCTAATTATTAAGGTTTTAAGAATTTAGGTTTTAAGAATGTTACTTGGTGGCATGAAGGTGGTTGGCATTTATGTATGGGTTAGCGATACTTTATTTAAGAATTCGACTGTCACTCTGAGCTAGGTGGTTTTCTCATTTCCATTTTTTGAATTCTTACTATGTTTATTTTTGTCATGTTATCTAGGAGATCTTTTTTTCTATAATATATCAATTTTCTCTAATAATTTTGTTCATAATGGCCTGGCATAGCTATTGTAAATAGTAAAGGGAGTTGCAAACATTGCACCTACATCTTAAACGGAATTGGAAGAAAGGCTACTTATTCATATATGTTATAGGTACAGGAGGTGTTTATGTACATAAATTGATGTGAAACCCTAAGGCTAAAAAACCCAAAACCCTTTAAACATACAATATAGCATGAATGTGAATAAGAAGAAATCCCTAACCCTAGTGAACCCCCAATAAATAATTTTCCACAAGTAAATACCTTGATAAGAATTGATGCAAAAGAAGAAGACAAGCAATCCTCTCTAAGATGAAAATTCGGCCAAGCCAAACAATGGATATTAAAACTTCTCAAAATCTATCTTTTTATAAGTTATAATGAGGTATTTATAGCCCCAAAAGGGTAGGTAACCCTAAATATGTGAAAAGGCTTTCTAAATATGGGCCTCTCACCAAATAACTAAAGCCCAAACTAAATAACACTAAAATTCAGCCCACAAGCCTAAAAGAATTAAATTAAATGAGCCCAAGCTAACATAAGCCCAACTCACTTAAATAAGCCTATTAAGCTATATTAAGATCTAACTACACAAATCAAAGCAAAACAAGCCCAATATAATTAAATAAGCCCCTTGGGTTTCCTAAAGCTATTCTACTAGCTTAAAATAGTTAATCAAGCCCATTTAATTCTTCTCATATCCATTAAACCCCATTGGGTTGGACATAGCATAATTTAGCCCCGATCTTTCTTGAATGTCTATAGCTTCCACAATTCTACCCATATTAAGCTTGCAAAGTTTATTGATCTTTCCATGATGACCCATGCACGCATCATTCCCTCTCTTTTCAGAAAAGTTTTGTCTTCAAATCTTTGTCTCATTCAAGTTAGGAGTTGAAGCTTGAGGAATAAATTTATCTTCATAAATGATCTTTTGAATAGGTGGAAATAATATGAATGCTTCTTTAGAAAAGAACTCATTATGTTCCTACAATTTAACAAAGAAACGAGGCAAAACATGGTTAGTCTTTAATACATCCTTGTGACTAAGATTATGATTTCCTTCATTTCCCATATGGAATTCAGCCTCCTTAAGCAATAGAGAAGCAATTGTAACTTGTTGATCTTCCATCATAATCAAGAAATCTTCTTTATGTTCACTCAAAAAATCAACATCATCGCTACTTTCAATTATTTCTCCATCACTCTCAACATCACCATAAAAAAAAATCTATAGTGTTCCCTTTAGCTTCACAAATAACTTCTTCTAGGATAACTTCCACTTCCTTCCTCTTCTCCTTTTGCCTACACATTGTACTTCGTTATTTGAAAAGTTGTTTAAACTACAATCCCATGTCATTAAGGTCTTGCATCACACACTTCATACTTTCCTTTAACTCATTCCATTCTTCTTGTTTTGAATGTTTCTTTGACTTGCAATAGGACTTCCTTACAATCACTTGTGTTTCACTCATAATTGGCTTTTACTCTCATTTAAGCTCATACTCTTAAGCCTTTTTTCCACTCAAACTTGTTGTTTTCAATTGCACTTTAGAACTTGACTCCAATTTATGATGATTCACAAATAACAAATTAAAATAAGGAATGCAATAAAAAAAACTTATTGAGGAAGATAGGCTCAATACTAGAAGCAAAATACCAAAATGAAGAAAGTTGAAATAAACATACAAGATAAAGATATGTATTCTGTCCAAATGTGCAATTCAAATTAACAAGATACAAATTGTTAATTATTAGTGTAAATGGAAGCAAAAGGTATAAAAGACACCAAAGAAAGCAACTTAGAATAAAAGAACTGACAAAACTAATGCAAAAATGCAGAAATTGAAATTTCCCTAATGGAAAAATTAACTTGATGTAAAGATATGTGATGACACTAAGACAATAAAGATAAGGAAACCAAAATGTCCAGACCAAGTCAAGATAAGGAAACCAAATTGTCCAGACCAAGTTAAGATAAGGAAACCAAAATGTCTAAGTTAAGGCAAAAAGGATAACCCAATATGTCCTAATTGGATCAGGATAAGGAAACCCAAATTCTAATTAAACTTTCTAAATTAACTTAAGGCCTAATTTAGAGTTTGGATTAAACTTAAGTAATCAAGTAACATTAAATCTAGCATATTAAATAATCACACTAGTGTTCACGCCTAATTAAGCCTAATTAGTTCAATGAGCTCCAACTCTGGCCCAGTAAATAAGCCCACTATTGTTCACACCTAATTAAGCCTAAATAGTTAAATTAGCTCCAAATCTAGCCCAATAAATAACCCCACTATTGTTCACACCTAATAAAGCCCAATTAGTTCAATGAGCTCTAAATATGGCCCGATAAATAAGCCCACTAATGTTTCATTCCACCCTAAGAGAATGACCTACTTTTGTGTTGTTTTCTTCTTTTTCTAGCCATAACACAATTCTATTTTTTATTTATGAATAGATAACAACTAAATCAACAACTAACCTAAAATTTAAGATAAAAAAATGTAAGAACACGCCTAAATAAAAGCTTCCTAAATTTTAGGACCCTAAGTATAAACAAGGTCTTCTAAAATTTAGGACCCTAATAAAATGATGAAATTGAATGCTAAATCAGTAAATAAACAAGGATAAATAAGAATTAATCCTAATCCAAGCCCTGATACCAAATGATGTGGAACCCCAAGGCTATAGAACCTGAAACCCCTTAAACATACAATATGGCATGAATATGAACAAGAAGAAATCCCCAACTCTAATCAATAATATGAATGGAAACACATATAATTACATTGATTTAAAACATAAGAACAGAATTCGCCACAAGTAAATACCTTGATAAGAATAAAGTTTTTGATGCAAAAGAAGAAGATAAGCAATCCTCTCTAAGATGAAAATTCAGCTAAGCCAAACAATGGATATTAAAAGTTCTCAAAATCTATCTTTTACAAGTTATAATGTGGTATTTATAGCCCTAAAAAATAGGTAACCGTAAATAAGTGAAAAAGCCTGCTAAAAATAGACTTCCCACCAAATAACTAAAGCCCAAACTAAATAACACTAAAATTCAGCCCATAAGCCTAAAAGAATTAAATTAAATGAGCCAAAGGTAATATAAGCCCAACTCACTTAAATAAGCCTATTAAGGTCCAACTACACAAATCAAATCAAAACAAGCCCAATATAATAATATAAGTCCCTTGGGCTGCCCCAAGCTACTCTACTAGCTTAAAATAGTTAATCAAGCCCATTTAATTTTTCTTATGTCCATTTGGCCCCATTGGGTTAGACATGGCATAATTCGGCCCCTCTCTTTTGAATGTCCCTAGCTTCCACAATTCTACCCATATTAAGCTTGCAATGTTTATTGATCTTTCCATGATGGCCCATGCACGCATCATAAAATCCTTTTATGTACTTTATTATCTCAATTTTACATTCATTATATATTGTTTAGCTCCATCTTACATTCATTTTGGCTAAACTTGTTATGCTTGTTGTTATTAAGCTAACCAGATCTTTAACTGTGTAGGGACTGGTTGGAGGGAGGGTGACATGTAGAAATTATATGATGTCTGCAAATATTACATCCAATAGCATATAGGTTATGTGATTTTAGAATGGGTAAGTTATCAAATTCTTTACAGACGTTTAGGTGCACAAACAACTTCGAGCTCAAGTAAATCTTATTATTAATTCACTTTTTGTATAATTCAATAATAATTTGTGTCTAACTGTCCACTTAGACAATTTATGCTTGTGATGTCCTTCAAATTTCACCATTCTATAGTCTTCTTCCATATTTAAGCTTTTGAGAAAGGAGTATATTTTGTGTAAGATTTATTAAACCCAAGCCTTTGCCTTTTAGATGCCTTGGCATATTTTGTGTATTGGGCTATATAGCATCTACAACTGCCATTTTTAAAGGAAACGGTTCATAAATTATCATGATGTTATGTGGCTTTCATCATGCTGGCCTATATAGTTTATTTTTACATTTTTATGCTATAAGTTTCATGGTGTTTTCTAGAACAGAGGCCATTAGATCTATGGTTTATACACTATAGATTATAGAAATAGATGAATAATGGATGGGTATTAGGTTAATTGGCTCTAAAATGGGAGATTGATTCATACTTAGGATTTTGGGACCTATGCTTAAGCTAGTTAATTGATTGGCTCCAGAATGGGATGTCAATTAGCTAGAATAGTTTACTCTAGAATGGGGTATTGGGTTTAGATGGGTTATCCACAATTAAATCATATTATCTTTATGTTAAAATCAATTACAATGGGAATAGAGAGGGTTAGAGACCTTGGTAGCTTTTTATCAATTAGTTAATTAAGAAATTATGTTCTTTAATTTTATTGCATCTAGTTACATTGCATTTTCATTCTAATTCATTCTAATTTAGATTGTTTAATTGTAGCATTTAAAATATCCAAAACCATAAGAAATATTAGGAATATTCTTTAGCATATAATTAATCAATAATTTTCCTTACAATCATAATCCCTTGGGTTTGATAATTTTGGGGTCTTAAATATATTTCCTCTATATTACTTAGCTGATTCAGTACACTTATTGAACACCGATCACATGGTCTAGAAGGTTGCTTCAACTTCCAATGATGAGGGAAAGTATTATACTAGGTTCCATCCTCTATGTATCAAAAACAAGTTCTCTAACATGTAAAGACCAAAGGTGTTCCAAGTTCTTTTTTGCAATCCCAAGAGAACTTCCCTTCCATAAGATAGGGAATAGTTCTTAAGGTTGTTACAAACCCATATGCCTTTCCTTTACATCAAACTCTAGGGCAACTCTTAGGCCTTTCTTCACTTTGTCAGTTGAAGTAATCACAGAGCAACTTCATAAGGCTAGACTTTCCCAATAAGGAAATGAAAGCATTGACATCATCTTTATGAGTCCAGTATTCTACTAATTATTTATCCAATAGGTAGTGTCAAGTGACTAGAAAACTAGGTGCCCTTGTTGCCACATTTGCAAGTCTGTGAATGACATAGTGAAGGTTAATGTACCTTATGGTGCCAAGCAATTGTGCCAATAAACTTAAGAAGGTTTTGAGGCAAAGACTCAAAAAAAAGAGAAAAAAAAGGAGAAAAGTGAAAAGAGAAAAAAGAAAAAAGAAAAAAGAAAAAAGGAAAAAGGAAAAAAAGAGAAGGAAAAAATCTCGAAGGTTAAAAACTGAAAAAACAATCTTGCTAAAATTGGGCACCCTGTTAGTCGAGAGAAAATATTCAATCACACTACAAGAAAAATCACTTTTCCCAATGGAAATTCATGATTTTTCATAAGTAAATGTATTTAACGACGAAAATTATCAATGAAAAGAGTCATAGGAGAAACAGTCGTAGGGAAATTTTCCCGACGAAAATTAAATTTTTTATAGGGAAATTGAAAGACGGACATCTATTTCTCATTGGTAATTTCTTCGATGGAATATCAATTTTCATAAGGAAATTTAGCTATGATAAACATATTTTTGTCAGTAAATTTAACTCTAGATACAAATAAAAAAATTTCATGAAGGAATTACCCATCACCATTCCATCACTAAAATTATTACAAATTTTTTAATAATTATCCGAACGATATCTAAAAGCTGTATTCCTAATTCATTAAACTTTCTAATGTCATAGATAAGATGGATTAAATTGCTTCAGAACCATGTCAACACGAAAGATCGATATGAAAGATCGACATGAAATATCGATATAATATTTGATAACATAATTTTTATAGCTATGAATATAATTGATTGACATATTCAACAAACCAACTCCTTGAAAATATTTGATAATACAATTTGTACGTAGAGCTCTTCTCACTTGCTAGTGTACACACATAAGTGATGTTCCTTATGGCTGGATTTAGTTCCTTAAGCTTTCTTTCATATAATCCACATATATATATAAATGCCAAGAAATATAGCAATAGAATGAGCAAAAGAAAAAGAATATGTTGAATAAAGCACATAAATTAGCACAACAGGGGATCACAAGCTTATAATCCATTAGAACAATTGCCTCTTTTTACTGCTCTTAATTTGTAATAGGCATTTTGATAAAAAAAAAATATGAGACTCATAACAGAAGTCCATGAAATCATCAGATCTTGATGGTTATCATCAATTTTAATTGAAAGAGACTCAAACTACTCTTAAGCCATAGGAAAAATAACAACAATAAGGTAAGAAAAATGAAAATAGTGTAAGAGATAAATGAATTACACATGGGCAGGATATCTGAAGCCAACTGTCTTACTAGTAGAACACTAAAAGAACTATTTAAAAACTGAATACTTTTTCAATGAGGGTTCAGTATTCTTCTTATTGGAACTAGACTAAGCCAAGGATTTCCTTAAGCAACAAAATAGGTACTGTTGATGGATTCCTCAACCCTTTTCCAAATAGTAAAAGCACATAAAATGGAAAACAAATGATAATACCCCAATTATCATGTCACCTATTAGTGAAATTGCCTTTAGTTTACTCCTCTCAATAGGTCTTTCAATAAAGTGATGAGGTAAGAAAAGAAAATTCATTAACATTTCTACTTATATCAGCTCACGATGGAAATTATCAATTTAAATTGAGAGGGAATTGACTAACAAAAGTGCAAGTGATGACTCTCATGAATGGAAAACAATGATGATAATAATATAAAAGAATGATGTAATATGTAAATATACCATCCATAGCTTGACTTATAGATGAAGGAATATCACATGGCATGTATATGAAGATCACGCAGCGGAAAAATAATAAAATTGATCATTCATGCCATGCAATAAACGACATAGAATCGAAACATGCAATTTTAGGGTTTTGAAACTTATAATCTTAGATGCACTTTAAATCATGATTTTGATGATGACCAGCAAATAGGATAAACTTATATGCTTCAGGTCTTGATCACCAATGCCAAAGAAATAGCCTTTATGCTACTCCTCTATATGTTCACACACACAATTGCAATGAAGGCTTAAAATTGAGAGTGCTAGATCTATGTGTAAATAATTGGCAATGGTAATGGTTTGAAGCTACAAGATCTGATCTTGTTCTTCCTTTAGGTTGCTATTGCTACCCAAGAACAAAAGAGAACAAGAAAGAATCCTTTCCCCTTGTGTATTTCGGCCAAGAGTGTGAGAGAGAGAAAATCACGCCTAGGGTTTTATTTCTTTTTTTCACAAATATATATCATTTGTTTTGGTTAGTTTTAATTCCAAAATTTGCTACCTAAAGATAGTAAATTCAGCCTCCATCACTTTCTAAAATCAAGTGACATATATTAATTCAAACTCTTTTAAATTTTAAATTCAAATTAATTTGAAATAAACATAAGACATTTAATCAAAACCATCACTTAATTCGGATATATACATGTGTCGAAATTCACATTGAATTTGTCTTTGAATTTTGACCAATCTCTCTCCTATTTAAGTGTTTTATTTTGATTCAAATGCTATTAGGCTTTAATACTCAATTAACTTAATTAATCCAAGATAATTAATTAATTGAAATTAATCCTTGTGGGCCGAATTTATCTCTCTCATGGACCAAAGGTCCAATAGCAATTTTAGTACCCATTACATACATTAATTTGACTTTAATTAAAAGCCCATATTAATGCCCAATACTTTAATTGAATATTTTAAGCCCCATACTTTATGTACGATCCTATAGGTCCATTTAATATTGGCAATGAATTAATAAATTAATCCAAAGGCTATATATACTCTCTAGCAAGATATTATAGCATTCCAAATGAAATGAAAATGCAAATGGCATTTAGTAACCTAATGCAATTTTGCATAGTCCCTTACCCATAAATATCAGAATTAATATAAGGCATGAAACTAGTCATCCTTATATATATTAATTCCTTTACTTCTCTCATGCTCTCCAACATGAATCAATGCATACCCATACCCATACTTGTCACTCTGTTACTAGCAAGTTAGGTGTATGTCAAAGTACACAGTAATTCGTAAAGAGTTTTATAGAGATTTTAGGTCTAAGAACTCCGATGCAAAACTTGCATATGAGAAGCACTTATGACTTGTACATGTAGTGTTCTCATGAACGGATCAAATCCAGATACCATGTTCCAAACATGTATCTATGATCACTGATTGACACTCTTGTCCTTATGATCCGTAAGATAGAACTCATCTTATCAGAGAGAGCATACTAGTCTTAATTCATTTGTCATTCCCATAACAATGACTGACTAGGGATATTTAGAATGAAGTTTCATTTGTTTCAAGGTCTTACAATCATGTGCCTCACACATGATAACTTAAACTGAAACAACATTCTTGGATAGTTTCTATCAATTGATATGCATAGGAATACAATAGATAAAACAAATGCCTCATTTATTAAATTAAATGCTTTATAACAATGTTTTGGGGCTAGGGCTTTACACTAACAACCTCTCACTAGCACTAGTCCCAATTAGGCATAGCCCTAAGAACCGAATGCTCTCAAATGAGCTTCGTGCAGATTTGGACGCAACTGTTTCATCAAAGGATCTGCTACATTGTCTTCGCTTGCTATCTTGCTAACCTTGACGTCCCCACGATCAATGATTTCTCTGATCAGGTGGTACCTCTTGAGTATGTGTTTGGATTTCTGGTGTGACCGGGGCTTCTTGGCCTGTGCAATGGTCCCGTTGTTGTCACAAAAAATTTCTAATAAATCTAGGATGCTTGGGACCACTCCTAATTCAGAAGTGAAATTTCTAATCCAAACAGCCTCTTTTGCAGCCTTGCTCGCTGCAATATACTCAGATTCTATAGTTGAGTCGTCAACGGTCTCTTGCTTCAAGCTTCTCTCTGCTGATAGCACCATCGTTCAAAACAAAAACAAACCCAAATTGTGATCTTGAATCCTGAGTGCTGGTCTGAAAAGCAGCATCGGCATAACCTTGAATGACGAGCTCTTCTTGACCACCATACACCAAGAAGTGATCCTTAGTCCTTCGCAGGTACTTTAGAATTCCCTTTACAGCAAACCAGTGTTTCTCACCAGGGTCTTGTTGAAACCTACTAGTTATACTCAGTGCATGAGCAACATCCAACCTAGTACATAACATAGCATACATGATAAATCCAATAGCAAATGCATATGGGATTCTACTCATGTTGTCCCTTCCCTCTTTGGTTTTAGGGCAATGTTCTTTAGTTAAAGGAACTCCCAAAGCTAAAGGTATGTACCCTTTCTTTGAGTCTCCCATACTAAAATGCTTTAGTACTTTGTCTATGTACTTTTCTTGACTTAGTCCCAAAAGCTGATTCGATCTATCTTTATAGATCCGAATACCAAGTAATGTCTCGGCTTCGCCTAAGTCTTTCATTGAGAAGCACTTCCCCAACCATTGCTTAACCTTTTGCAATGTTGGAATGTCATTCCCAATGACAAGGATGTCGTCCACATATTGGACCAAAAATATTATTATGCTCCCACTAACCTTCTTGTACACATAAGGCTTATCTTCGTTCTTAACGAAGTCAAATTCTTTGATTGCCTCATCAAAATGAAGATTCCAACTTCGGGATGCTTGCTTTAATCCATAAATGGATTTTTGAAGCTTGCAAACCTTTTTAGGATGCTTAGGAATGACAAAACCCTCAGGTTGTGTCATATATACATCCTCAAGTAAATTTCCATTGAGGAAAGCAGTTTTGACATCCATTTGCCATATCTCATAATCATGAGATACAGCTATGGAAAGCAAGATCCTAATGGACTTGAGCATGACTACAGGCGAAAAGGTCTCATCATAGTCTACACCATGAGTTTGTTGAAAACCTTTTGCAACTAGTCTACCTTTGTAGGTCTTATCAGCTTTGAGTATAAATAGCCACTTGCATTCAATTACCTTAGCACCTTCTGATGGATCAACCAAGGTCCAAACCTGGTTATCGTACATCGATTGCATCTCGGATTTCATGGCTTCAAGCTAATTTT